>MU225026.1:240885-254675 GCA_018584345.1 Thuja plicata | reverse complement strand
GAGAAGTTCATGGTTCAAGAGAGGTACTATGAATATGCACCTATGATTGAGGATGAACCTAGGCCTAGCAGTAAAGACACTGTTATTGAAGAAATGTTTGATTGCATTGATGTATCATGTAATGAACTTGAATCAAGCAAAGAAGTATCACAGATTACATATGAGGATATCACACCAAAATTTTCAAAGTTCACATCTAGGTATCATTCAAAAGATGATATCATTGGAGATCAGAGCAGCAATGTTTTGACTAGATCTAAAGAAAAAAGTTTAACAGTGGATGAAGAGGTATGTTTACTTTCACAGATTAAACCTTTAAATGTTAAATATGCTTGCAAGTATTCTGATTTGCAGAAAACAATGGAAGAAGAATTAGATCATATAATCAAAAATAATACATGGGAATTTGTTCCTAGACCTAGTGACAAAAATGTGATTGGAACAAAGTGGGTATTCAGAAATAAGATGAATGAAGATGGTATAGTGGTCAGAAATAAAGAAAGATTAGTGTGTAAAGGATATCAGTAGAGGGAAGGGATAGATTACACTAATACATTTTCCCATATGAGCAGATTAGAAGCCATCAATTTATTCTTGGCCTATGCAACATTCAAAGACTTCAAAGTATATCAAATGGATGTCAAATCAGCCTTTCTGAATGGTGACTTGAAGGAAGAAATATACATAGAATATCCTGAAGGATTTAATCTATCAGATAAACCAAATATGGTATGCAGATTGAAGAAAGCACTCTATGGACTTAAATAGGCCCCAAGAGCTTGGTATGAGAGACTAGATGGTTATCTTACCAAGATTGGATTTAAGAAAGGAGCAGTTGATTGTAACCTATTCATAAGAGAGACACCTGATGGATTATTACTTGTTTCCATATTTTTTGATGACATTATCTTTGGAGGTAATGACAAGCTTAGTGTAGAATTTGCAAAAGAAATGCAGAATGAATTTGAAATGAGCATGATTGGTCCTATAAAATATTTTTTGGGATTGATTGTAAAGCAGACAGATAAAGGAATATTCAGAAACCAATCCAAATATGTGAAGGAAATATTAAAGAATTTCAAGATGGAAGACTGTAAGCCAGTATGCACTCCTATGATAACAAGAAACAAGCTTTCTAAAGAAGATGATTCCACAGCAGTTGATAAGACATTGGACAAATCTATGATTGGAAAACTTATGTATCTCACTCAGTCTAGACTAGAAATATCTAATGCAGTTGGCATTGTTGGAAGATTTGTAGCTGAACCAAAATAGAATCACCTAATGGAAATAAAGAGAATATTCAGATATCTAAAGGGAACTATAGACTATGGTTTATGGTATCCAAAATCAGAGAATGTACAACTTCATGTGTATAAAGATGCAGATTGGGCAGGTTGTCTTGATGACAGAAAGAGAACTTCTAGAGGAGAAGTATTTATTGGAGATAGGTTGGTTTCTTGGGTAAGAAAGAAGCAGAATTGTATCTCTCAGTCGAAAATAGAAGCTAAATATGTTGCAGCAGCATTGAATTGTTCAACATTGGTTTGCATCAAGTAGATGGTTAAATATTTTGGTATACAGGTTGATTATCCTATTGTTATTCACTGTGATAACACCAATACTATCAACATGTCCAAGAACCTTGTGATGCACGCAAAGACAAAGCACATTGAGATCAAATACCATTTTCTTAGAGAAAAATTTGCAAACAATGAAGTAAAATTGGACTATGTGAGCACCAAAGAATAGTTGGCAGACATTTTCACAAAGCCTTTATCAAAAGATACTTTTGAGTATCTCAGGGAGAAGTTGGGAGTAATTCCCTATCCTGAGTCTGATTAGATAAAGCAGCAAGAACATCAGTCCATAGTGACTGATGAATGGTTGACTAGTCTACTTTTGGAGTAGTACCAGTGCCTAATTTCTTATGGCACCCTTTTCCATTGATGTCAAAGGGGGAGTACATAGTAAGGGGGAGAATATACTCTGGGGGAGTATAAAAATAGACAAAGGAGCTACAGTAGTGTAGAGGAATATTTAATGACGATATTGAGAAGATTGTAAAAAGAAAGAAGACACCATGTGTTGAAGATGTTTTTAATATCATATGTTGCCATCAATGTCAAAGGGAGAGATTGTTGGAGATTTACTTCTAGCAGCTAGTTGATTGTATGTTTGTCATTGATGACAACAGTGTTCTGTATGTACTTTTTAGAATGATGTTATCAAGCCTTGTGTGGTTATATTCATGTTGTAGACATGTTGTTTATGTTTTGTTCATACACGTAGACTCAAATATGAGTTTTTAGTTGTGTTGTGTAATTATGTTAGTGGCACTTAAAATTTCTGGAGTTTGTCTGTACAGAGCTGATGTATTGCATTGATTCTTGAGATGCGCCTATCTTCGAGATATGCATGTGTATATTCAAGATTAGTTATGAGTTGAAGATAGTTATCTAAAGGCACCAAACATGTTTCAACAAGATTGCAAAGTTAGAGTTAATTTGGTGAGGCCAACTTAGTGAAGCGTCGTGTCTATTTAGTTTATATTGCATGGTTGTAATTATGCTTGCATGGTTAGTTAAGCCGACAAGGATGTTATGAAGAGTTTCCTAACAAATCCCATGATCTCATACTTTGAGGAAGATACTTATAGTAGTTCATTTGTGGAACGCTAAGTGTGAATGATAAGATAAGAGACTGAAAAAGTACAGAGTAGAATATCAGTTCTATTTCATTCATCAAGGATCTATGTGAAGAAAAAGTGAAAGATTAAAATACATTGGAATTGATCAAGACATTAGGTCTACTCTATAGTTCATCATCAGATATAGTGCATATCTGTTCTATAGAAGGTTGTAGCCTTCACCATTAAAGCAGTGAGATTTTGGATAGTGAGTCCTCACCCTTAACAAAGTTATTTGTAAAAGACTCCTAACAGGTTTAGACCCTTAACCAGGTCACTATACTTATTGTATTGTAAAGAACAACTCTTAACAGGGTTGTAAGATCTTCTAACAGGGATTATTATAAAAAAGTATAGTTCATTGTGGGTGTTAATTACCACTAGGGTTTTTACCATTTGGTTTCCCTGTAACCAAATTATGGTGTTGTCTATTATGTTATCTGAATGTGCATTTACTTTATTGTATTCTAGAGTTAATAAAAGAAAAGAATTAAATTAGCTAATAACTGATTCACCCCCCTCTTAGTTATCCTTTGGGACTATTCTAACAATTTGAAGAAAGATACTGATGCTAACACTTTGATTGTAGAAATATTTGTTGATGACATCATATTTGGAGGAAATGATATTCTATGCAAATCATTTTCTAATGAGATGAGCAAAGAGTTTGAGATGTCTATGTTTGGAGAGATCAAGTTCTTTCTTGGTATACAGATCATTCAACAAAGTAAAGGTATTTTTATTACACAATCCAAATACATCAAAGAGGTCCTAAAAATATTCAAGATGGAAGATTCCAAACCATTTGGAACACCGATGGCTACTGGATGTAATTTAACAAAGGAGGACAACAAAACAGAGGTAAATCAGACTTTGTACAGATCAATGATTGGAAAACTCATGTATGTTGTACACACTAGACTAGATATTGCACATGTAGTAGGAATTGTTGCTAGATTTTCTACTAACCCCAGGGAATCACATATGATTGTTGTGAAAAGAATTTAAAGATATCTGAAGAACACAGAGGAATTTGGCTTATGGTATAGAAGAGAAAGAAAATTTGAACTTAAGGTGTTTACCAATGCTGATTGGGCTAGAAATATTGATGACTGAAAGATCACAACTGGAGGAGAATTCTTTATGGTTTACAGAATTGTCACATGGATTAGCAAGAAGCAAGGATGCATCTCTCAGTCTACTGCAGAAGTAGAGTATGTTTCTACTGCTGCAAATTGCTCAAATATTGCATGGATCAAATAGTTTCTGGAAGGTATGCATATGAAGATCTTAGATCTAGTGATTATTTACTGTGATAATACCAGTGCAATAAACATTTCCAAGAATCCAGTCATGCATGCCAAGACTAAACACATTGAAATCAAGTATCATTATTTGAGAGATCAAGTTCAAGAAAAAGAGGTGATACTTGAGTATGTGAAATCAAAAGAGCAATTAGCTGATATCTTCACCAAGCCACTGCCCAAGGATACATTTGAGTACTTGAGAAAGAGACTATGGTTCAAACACTTGTCTACCAATTAGTAATATGACTGAAGGCTACATCAGCCTACATATTATCAGAATATCATTCATGTTGATGCAAGCAAAGAGATGAACTTGAAAGATACATCTATATACAGACAGGTATATACTAGAACCGAGCACCAGAGCATATTGTTGTATTGCTGATGGATAAGGGAAATTCAAGGAATATATTATGCATGGAGAGAAAAGATTGTTTGACATGAATGTCAGATATTTGTTTGGCATTATTGTCAAAGGGAGAGAAATTATCCATATTATCACATTCTTCTTAGAAAAGGGAGAGAGATTATCCATTATCAGATTACTCCAATAGGGAGAGATCATATCCTAAGGGAGAGATATTTGTATGAAAGACTACACAAAGGGAGAGTTGCTAACAAGAGAAAAAGATATCACAAAAGAGAAAATAGTCAAAGGAGAGAAATTGACACAAGGAGAGGACTCAACACATCAGAAGACATAGAGTTGTAAGAATCAAATCTAAGCTAAAACAAAGCTTACCAGAGATCAGACATTTATTGGTTATCAAACAAAAAGATTGGTAGTTTGATGAATCTCAACTGTTGTATTTCATATTATATTAGAAATAGTATAGCGTGATAATATAGTATGTTGCCATCAATTCCAAAGGGAGAGATTGATGACATGCACCTGATTGAATGTTTGATGATGTTAAGTTGAAGATAATGCAAGGCATTAAATCAGTTAATGGTTTGTATTGTCATTGATGCCAACTTGATATCATATGTACAGTCATGTAAATAATGCCAAAGACTTTAGAGAATCAATGGAACAAAGGTTATGCTTTAAGCAATGCATAAAAGTCAAGAATTCACTAAATGACAGATAACACCGACGGAGTGCACACCATTGGTAAAGGAAAAGAAGAAAACTCATAGTGATACCCGATGAGTAGAAGATAGTGTTTCCTAATGAAGAAAAACCACAGGATGCCTGACGAGCTGAAAATAGAGTTGCCTGAAAAGTAAAAATATAGTGATGCCCGACGGACGGAGTTCTCGAACCTAACTGGAGTCACGCCGAAGGAACTATCAGTTGTCACCGATGACTAATTGCAAAGTTGACCGATGGAACAGGGAGTTCAGAAAATGACAAAATATCTAGCTAGCAAGAGCTAAAGAAAGACTTAACTGGTTGTTTTCCTTGTTTTATTTGACCAGAGTTAAGTGATTGATTTAAAGAAGATTTATACAGTTGGCAAGAAGATAAATACGAGATAAATCAGGAGTTATTCTTTAAATCAAATTGGCTGGATTATTTTTCATGCCAAGAATCAAGAATCAAGAAACAGTGAATATCACGTCTATATAAGAGACAAGCTTAATTCATTTACGGATGGGATTAAGGAGAGTGAATAGAAAGAGAATGTTGAAGAGAAACTGATGAAGAATAACTTAATACAGTCCTGATCAATCAAGTTGAAGGAGAGCTAAAGAATTCTATAGACACTGACAAATAGTGAAGCATAGCATCACAGAGCGTAAATTGGGGAGCACAAAGAATTGAATTGATACATTGATCAGAGAGGTAATGTACTTAAATAGATGTGAAAATCTATAATTCAAAGTTGCATTAGTAACAAGTCATAGTGTTTCAGTTTAACCATTGAAGCATCAAGTCTCTTAACAGAGTAGGACTTAATAGTCTTCTATATATTGAGTTACATCCCAAGGAGTGCCAAAAAGGCTAATTCATGAAAGTAGCAATGGACTTGCCCGATACCTATTGACAGTCTAAGAAGGAGGTTGATTCAAGGATGGTAGCAATAGATGCTCGATACTAAGTGACAACCTCTATGTATAAAATCCTCTAAAAATGTCACACTTAACAGTGTGTTTGTAACCTTTAACAGGGTTGGATCCTAATAGGGCTCACTTCAGAAGACTGAAAATTTGGGTACCGGTCCCAGTGGTTTTTCTCTTAACAGGGTTTCCACATTAAAAATTCATGTGTTATGTGTGTATGATTTATTTCTTTATTGTTTTGTATCTAACATAGTTAACACTGGGTTGATCGGTATACTCTGCTTATTTACTGAGTTTCGGTAAATAGTTATACTACTTATCGGTAATCAAGGAGAATAAGGATAGACAAGGAAAATCGACAGACAGTTAAATCATTATAAGTATTTCATGGCATGCATCTTGTAGGAAATTAACAATATGAGGTTTATTTGATTGGTGGTTAAATGTTTGAAGGATAAAATTTTGAGGCCACTGATTCACCCCCCCTCTCAGCTATTACTAACACTGAGGTCTTTCAAGTGATTCTTCCACCTTTTGGAAAATACTGTCAAATAATCTAAGTAAATGACAATTATTCTATTGATCAGATGACTGAAGGAAGAGTTCATTGCTCACTGGAATGTAGCACCAGCAATGATAAGCCCAAAAGGCATGCGATTATAGGCATATTTTCCCTATGGTGTTGTAAAGGTTATTTTATGTTGATCTTCATCAACAACCCAGATTTGATTGTAACCAGAAAATCTATCCAACATGGACATCATCTATGATGCAGCAACTATCTATAATATGTGGTCCATCATAGGAAGTCCATAATTGTCTTTTAAATTTCTCTGATTCTGATTCTGATTCCTAAATTTGACACAAATCCAAATTTCCCCATTCATTTTCCTCACAGGGTCAATATTTTCCACCCAGGTAGAGTGGTGGATGGGGTAAATGATTCTAGCTTGTAGCATTTTCTCTACCTCACTCTGAATTTCTTTTGATACCTTCAGATATTAGTTCCTTAGTTTCTATTTGAATGGATAAGACCCTGGCTTGATGGGGATGTGATGTTGAAACTTCCCTCCTTTGAAATTCTTGAGATCTTGTTTAGACCAGACAAAGGTGTCCTTGAATTCCTTTAACAAAATAATAAGCCTCCTCTTCTCATCAGAGGTACATCACTTTCCCAAATTAACATATTTGGGATCTCCTTCCTCCCCTATCGCTATTTTCTCAAAATATTCTCCATTAACTACCTCATGGGGTCAGGTCTCTCTTTAACTACATCATGGCGGTCAAAAATATTCTCCAAGGAAACTAGACCTTTGAGTATGTGGCTCCATTTTAACTGGACAATTCCTTCATCTATATTTTTACCAAGATTAGGGAAAAACTCGTCACATCTTGACTCTGATCCTTCAAAGAATGTGGTGCTAAAAAATTCAACCATATGTAAAAACTTGTCAATCTGTTTATCATCCCGGAAGACCTACCAATGGCTTGCATTATCAAGTACTCTTGGCCTATAGACCATTTTGATTCTATAAGAATCTTCCTTGAACTCATGATGAGGAAAAAGAAGTGATTCTGATACTGCTAGGGAATCAGCCTTACTGTTCAGAGCTCTAGGAATAGCATCTATGGAAAAAGCATCAAATCCTTCAATCTCATCCCATACACGATTTCTATAATTCTTTAACCTTTCATTTTTTACTGCATACCTTCCCCTGATTTTCTTTACTACCAACTCTGCATCCCCTTTAGCTTTAAGCATTTTAATCTTCTTTTTCTTAGCTTCTTCAATACCAAGTAGAAGAGCCTCATACTCAGCGGTGTTGTTAGTATTGTCAAATTCCAATTTGAAAGTGTATGGAAAAATTTCCCCTTAGGGGGATATTAAAACAACCCCTACCCCAGAACCAATTGAATCACAATTGCCATCAAACTCTAGAGACCATAAGGAATCTACATCTTTCCTCTCAACTTGTCCCACATCCACATATGAGGAGATCATATAGTTTCCAAATTCACATTCCTAGTAGAGTATATGGGATTTGGGGTCTTCCAAAGGGAAAACAATATACTTTGACTTTGTCTTTGTTTGTATCTTAATTTTCTTATTCCCAATAGGAATGGTGGCCTGGGAGCAATCTAATTTTATTTCTCCTCCAAGATCCCTACAAAATGTCCTACTCAACAACATTCCATAGTTGGTTGGGGTATCGGCCACTAAGATGGTCAATTTGAGCTTTTTGCTTGGGTGTGCAGCTAGGGATACTTGGGCATCTTTGATCTAACCCAAAAGTAGGACTTGCTTTGAGTCCATAGAAAAACATTTACCAAATGTAGCGGTTAAAGGGATATCCAATGCTTTAACAAGCGAGGCTGGCATTATGTTATCCGATGCTCTAGATTCTATAATATAGTTATTAATTTTGTACCCATGGATGAACAAAGATAGGTAAAAGGGGTTTAGCTTTGGTTTGAAAGAGAGATTTTCATTTTCAGCAGATTGTGTGGCTAGCATAGGTTGAATTGTTTCAGGAATTACAATGTGCGTGGCTTGGCTAGCAGAGGCTTTAGAGGTAGACTGTCTAGATTTGACATAACTAACTAACCTATCGAACTCCTTGGGATTCATCCTAAGATATTCATCTAGTGACACTTGAATCTTGGAACTTTTACAAAAATTAACAATGTCAAAAAAATAATTAGAAGTGGATTTTTGCAAGACTCCTACTTCTTTAGAATTTTGATTTTTTGAAAAAGAATTCTTAGGTGAGAAATATTTACCTTTGTCCCATCGTTGTGAAGGTCTAGGAGGGTAGTTATCTTGGGGAGTATGTTGGCTTCTTGTCAAAATCGCACACGTAGGGTCCTCTAGAGTTACCATAATATTTCCTCCTCAATCAGAGTTAGAGTCATATTCAATTTAAATTTTTTTGGAGCCGCCAGGTAACTAAGGACTCTCCGTATCTCCAGAATTTTCATCAGCCAATTCTTTATTTACAAGCATCTACATTGACCTCACCATTTCAGGAAAAGTGGCACCATCACGGTCATCTATGAGATGGAAGGTACACATGTTTACTTTTCTTGGGATTGGTTCTATCACCTTATATTCCACCTGAGAATGCCTGGTATTTCTATAGCTAGGCCCAACCTGGTATAAGTTTCCCCTAGGGATATCTTTGTACAACTAGGGGGGTTAGTGCTTTTTTTAGGTATCTGTCTTTTAATCATGATCACATAATTTACCAACCTTTGTAAAAGAGGGTCTGAAGTAGTAGCACTCTGAGTGTTGGGGGTCTTCACATCCTTCCTCCATTTTCTAGTAGTTATTATGTCATCCTCTAGCTCAATTGTCATATCTTGGGTAGTCTATAAATCAGATACCCTATCTCTCCTTAGATGAAAGCTTACATCAGGTGGCATGGCATTTAATAAAAATTCTTACCTATTCTCATCAATGGGCCTTTTTGCAACAGGGATTTTTTGAATTATTCTGTTGAATTTAGCTACAAATTCCCACATGGGTTCTTTAATCTCCTTCTTAAGCTAAGTTAATTGAGCTAATAAAACATGTTCATTAGAAATACTTTTAAATTGTGCTTCAAAAGCATTTTTCATATTGTTCCAATCTGTGATAGAACCATTGGGTAAATGGTAGAGCCAATTTGTAGCCAACTTAGCCAAGGTTTGTACAAATAACCTGACTGCCATGTCTTCTTGTTGAACAACCAGGATCCCACAGACAGTATTAAAGGCATCAAGATGATCCTCAGTAGAAACCTTTCCATCCCCATAGAATTTGGGTAAGATTTCTCTCACCCCTTTGGGCAAGTTATGGTTTGCCCCTAAGTTTAAGGGGCCTACTGCCACTCCCCAAGGTTGTGCCATCACAGCAGGTGGGAATATTGTAACAAGAGGAAGAGCTTGGAATGTTGATAAGGTTAGAGATTTCCAATTGTTAGAAGATGATGATGCGCTAGGAGATGTCTTAGGTAGGGAAGTGGGTCTGCTTCTAGCTTTTCTTTTGGGTATGTAAGTGTTAGGAAATTGTAAATTTTGTAATTGTTGGAAAAAGGTGTCAAAAATACCTTCCCTCCTCTAGGACCTGGTATAAGGACGGGACTCCAGTGTTGCCCCTTTTTTATTATGGTATTTGGATTTGTCTATCAACTACTACATCCTCTTAACCTATTGGGATTCCCCTTAACCACTCACCAATATCTTCTTCTTCTTTCAAAACGAGCTAGAGTTTCCAGTATTGTTGATCATTGGTTTTAACCTTCCAGGAAAGAGTGTTTAAGTCAGCAATAATATCCTCTTGTGTGTCAATAAAATGGAGGTATGGTTGAAGAACTGGAGGGACTTCTTCTTGTCCAGGTATCACTACAACCGACAATACCATGAAGAAAACATCACATATAAAGCTGATATTTCTATATTTTCCCTCCCCAGTAGAGTCGCCAGAAAAACTGTTAGGTAATGAATCTATCTTCTTTCTTTAAATCAATTTAACACTCTATAACCCATCTAAAAACAACAAACTTTTCTAACATCAGGATCTAATAACACAACAATATCTAGACCCTATAAATTTAATAGTATAGCTCCTGTATAAGATATTCAATGAATACTTAAATAAAAGCTGCTATAACCAGAGAACTTAATTTTCACCAGAAAGTAATTAAGGCATTTGAAAGCATATCATTTATTAACATATAATGAATGCCAATGAAATATGATTCATAATATGGAATGAAGCCTAAAAAATTCATATTTTCTTATTCACTGAAAGAAATAAATAAAACAAAGTAAACTTTAACTACTAATAAAATAAAGATCTGTAAGACATTCATCAACCAATCCGGATATCCCAGCATAGATCCTCCACAATTTTATAAACACACAGATTTATAAAATGAGAGTTTTTATTTCATTGATTTCCAAATATACCAATAGATTTCAAAATATCACAACCAAAAATATTCAGTCTAAAAACTAAAATTCTACTTATTAAAGTGTCAACCCTAACTTAGCCTTCTTTTTGGCTCTATATAGTCATCGATATATTATCAAAATATTATAGAACTCCTCAAATTTGTTCTTTGAAACCATTTTTAAAACTGAAAAGACAAAATCATACAAGAAACTAAATCATATGCATGTGCCGGAAGTGACGAGCCATGATCAAGGAGTCGCTGAAGGATTTAGCTACTCTCCTTGAGTAGTAGAGGATTGAGCGGCTCGCCATTCCATGTGTGTTCTAGAGAAGCTATCCATGATAGAGTGATAGGGAAGAGTAATATGTACAACTATCTGTTTCCATAGCTTTTTCTCCTTATGAACCTGCACCATTTTTTGCTTGTGTGATTCCAAATTATCAACACACATACCCAACATGGATCCTATGTTGTCCATTTCAGTGAAGTGTGTTGTAGACAAATACTTGTTATTCCTCACCATTGTCATTTCTTTTTCAAATTCCTGAGTTAAATCACCTAGTTCCTTCACAGTTTGACCATCTTCTTTGACAAGAACTATATTTATGAACTTTAATTCTCTACACATCATTTTGATAAGCTCATTTAGTAGTTTAACTAAACTTTCTCATCTAGACTCCAGGATTGTGTTTCTCCATTCAATACTTTTTATGGTGACATAGAACACTTCATCGTCAAGTCCAACAACTAGTTTTTCAGAAGGGAAGTTGGTTACACTAATCTTCTCAACTTCATACATTTGACTCATAATAAGATACCATTTTCTCTTTTCCTTTTCCCATGTTGTCATGTCTGTCTACATCATAGTGATCATTGCATTAACTGTATCTCTAGTTTGAATCAAATGGGAAATATAATCCCATACGCCTTGGATAATGCCCTGTATCCACTTGCCAAATCCATCTGCAACCAATTTACTTCTCTTACCATATTCAAGAACATTACGGCTCTTAGGTGACCGTGGGTCAAAGGAATGAGAGATTTGAGAAATTGGGGTAGGATCAGGACTTGTGATTTCCTGGATGAATTCGACTAAAAGCTTGATAAGAGCTTTAAACTCTTTCTTTTCCTTCTCATCCTTTAGGGTCCTCTTAATTATATTTTTGGTAGATGATTCTAGGTGAGTTACATCTACTTTTTTGGTTCCTTCTCCAAGGTCTATCTTTTCAACAATGTAGTCATCAGTCATGATATCACTAACAACCTTGTTTCTTTTAGGAGTTGAATTCTCTGCTATCCAATCCCTTTTTATTTCATCCACTATGATTCTGGATTCTTTCTTCATCCTTTTGGGCTTCACTACGGTGCCAAGGGACTTGCTTACCATATCTTCTGCCGGTAGAGTGATAGGCTGGACATTTCTTTTCTTGTTGATAGATGTCTCAAGCCAACTAAGAGTTGAGGATGGGGTCTGCAGGGACATGTCTATAACAAATGAGGAGTCTCTAACATTGGGCTACTAATCCTTTGGATTGGCTTCCAGCTTCGGGGGAGAATGTTGAGGATCCTGATCAATATCCATGTTCTCTAGGTCAATCACTTCCTTCTCTTTAGCTTCCTTGGGACTATGTTTCCTAGGGTGCGTAACTCTTATGGACTGCTTAGCAGATAAATCTTCTTCCTTCATCTCACTCTTAACTTTAGATGGAGCCTTTCTCTTTTTAGACTTATTAGAACCTGCAATGGGAACAACATCATTAGAAATAATACTAGGAATAGCTACAAATTATTTCTTGTTAGCCCCTTGGTGTTATGTTTTCCTTTTATGGAGGTTCTTTTACTTTCTATCTGGTCTTTTGTCATGTTAATAACACTAAGGGTCTTAATGTGGATGTTATCTCTTTCTTCTATACCCTTGTCAATTTCAGGCAGAGGTTGATGTTTAACCTCTTCTCATACTTGGTACTTGTTATTTCATCATCTTCCCCTTCTATACCTGTGATATCTAAATCAATCTATAGTGAAACAATCTGACTGAGTGTGAACCTAGACCATATTCTTTTGAATTCCTCCCGATCATCAGCACAATCCTCCCAATATTCCTCCATTGTTGGAATATGATGGAACTATTTACCAGACCAAAATGTAGAGCTGCGTAACCTCTAACATCAAATCTTTCCTATCTTCAAAAGTCTTCAAATTTAACTTCTTGAGTTCCAATTCTAATTTTAATGTGTCTGTAGTGGTTTTACACTAGTAATGTCCTAGCTCAATGGGAAAACATGACTTATCTCTACCTTTCTTTTCTTTCATTTTTTTGTGTACTTGTAGCAATTGGAAACTTACCTCCATAATAACCAGACTATCAAGGGCATACTTTGGAAGCTTGAAGGGTTCACCATCGAATCCACCTACTCTTAAATATGTGAACCTTCTAAAATAAATGAAGTATCTTCCATAGATGTTCATGAAATATCTGGCTCCTTTTGATAGCCTCTTTTCTGTATCGCCCTTCAATTCAAACACTAACATCCCTTAAAATATGTCATTAAACTTCATGAAGCTACTTTGATATGACTCCTCTTGCAAATGAGGGTGATAATCATAAATCTTTATGCAAGGGATGAATGTCTCTTTAAAGAGGCCTTTCCACTCCTTAGTACATGCAAGAACATAAAACAAGTAGGAGACCATGTAAAACCTATTTCTCCCTAAGTAATTAGTGATGCAGAGATCAGGGTGGTGAACCAAGAAACAACCCAAAATGAGCAAAAGTGTAAATGTGTTCCAAGTGACCCTTCTAGGTCCTGATATGCAAAATCCACAAATAGTCAACTCTAAGAGGTTTCA
>MU225026.1:211709-231587 GCA_018584345.1 Thuja plicata | reverse complement strand
TATATATAAAAGAGGATATTCATGTAGTCCACACTACATGAATATCATTTTAGAATATATTTTAATTATATAAATTATATTATACCTAGTGATGAGTGCTTGCATAGTATGAGATTTGAACACATCATGACTTTTTCTTATAAATTTAATTTTGAACTTACTATACGACATTAGAACATATACACCCAATAAAATATGTTATGTAAGATAAACTAATAAAGTTGAAAGAGATGAAATAACATTATTTAGTTTTTTTGTGAGAATACCTAACCATATATATTCATTTAAATATATAATTAAAATTAATCAAAAAATAAAGTTTGGGGGGATATTAAAATCACACCCCCATGGTATCAGACGAGCCTATCCTAGAGAATAGAAACCACACAAAACACTTGGGAAATGCCAAAAAATAGAGAACCCTAGCTGAAAGAGGAGGGTCTTGATTATCCTTATCTCCCCAGCCATCTATGGGGTCTAACTCAAGGTCAGGAAGATTCCATCATGTGTGTGTGAAAAGTGGTAACCTATAGCACAAACACTTCAATAAATCATTACATCCATGGGTTAGAAGCATAATAATTAATCAAAATAAAAAAGAAAAACCATTAGAAACCAACTTATTGTTGTGTGTGTTATTTTGTGGTTCCTGTAGCTACAACACAACACTTCAATAAGTCATTGCATTAGTGAAAAACAAGGGTTAGCAAGCATATGAATCACTAAAATTGACCTATTGCTTCCTATCTAGGAGGAGTATGAAAAATGTCATAATAGCCTTCAGATTATGCATTTACCAGTGACATATACAACCTAGAATGAAAGATTCCAATGAAACGAATCTACATGCTCAAGAAATATGCATTCTAAGCTCTAAAAATGAAGATTATAACAATGCATGGTATGAAAGCTAATAATGCAATATAAGTCTTTAATATTATGAACAGCATAAGAATGCTTTCAACAATCCAAAATTAAGGGCCCATTGAGCTTAAAACTCATTCAATTTATAGAAGAAATTAGGAGTGAGAGGAGATATAAGGTCATTAAATGCATGTGTAAGAGCATTAATGAGGGATAGCATTTATGAGGCATGGTGAGGGTATATGCATTAATGATGCATTTATGAGAGCATTAATAAGGCATGGTGAGGGTGTAAGTCCAAGCTTGAGAAAGTGGACTTTGAGGGAAGGGCAGCTTGAGAATGTGGACTTTTTGAAATGAGTTGAACTCCTAATCAAAAGTTTAGGAATGTGACATCATTAGGAAGTGGGTTAAGATAGGATTAAGATTAGAATTAGGCTTAGAATGGGTGAAGGGGTTGGGATAAGTTCAAACCCAGGAGTTAAGGTTGTTGAGATAGACCAGGTTAGGGGTTAAAGGGAATATTAATGAATTGACTTATATAAATAATTTATTCAATAATAGGGGAAATTAATTATTTAAGCTTGTGGTTTCTTTTGATAATTAATTAGGACTATAGCCAATTAATTAGGCTAGGGAATTGACTTTTTGCAAGTGATGAGGTGTAATTAGAATTTTATTTAATTCCTTTTAATTAATTACCTTATCCATGTTTTTGATTTATTTTGATAGAATTGAATTGATTTGATTTGATTGGCTAAGGCAATTAATGTAATTTAGTGATTAAATCACTTAGGAGATTAAATTTGATTTGAATGAATTATGCCAATAATTTGAAGAATTTTTTTGACATAATTGGGGGTATGATCACACTTAGGGAAAATATGGTCTATGGTCAGAGAAGACCAAATTAAGGTGATTACATTTTCCCCTCTTTGAATAGATGTGCGAGTAGTGCATTGATTCAAAGAAAGTTTTTGATGTTGACTTTAGAAAGTTTGAGAATTTTGCTCATGATCTAACGAAATGCCTGATGAGATCAGTCTCACCCTTGTTTGAACTAAACTGATAGATTTGACTTTGAACCTGGTTGTCGTACAAAGGTTTATAAAAGATCTTAAAGATACCAATTCTGAAACTTGGTTGTTGTCCAAAAATTGATAAAACTGACTTCGAACTAGATCAAACGAAGGTCAGTACAAAGGTGCCAGGAGCTTTAATAAGAATCTAAGAAAAAGTAGACATAGGATATCCATCTTGTGAGAACCGAAGCCTTTAATCCAACAGTCCTGACTTAGTCAAGGAAATGTCATGCCTTTAGTTTTTTGATGACGAAGTCATTTTAATGTTGTTTCAAGCAAGAATTTGATTGATTATAGTGTGATCATGCCCCCCTCAAGAATGGAATCAAAGGAAAAAGATTAAAATTCCTCTGCGGAAATGATGTATTACTTGCATGGATTGGTTAGATTAAGAAAGAATCAAGTAGAAGAAGTGAAGGAATGGAGGTGTGTTTAGAGAAAACATAATTTTACCAAGTTAATCACATTTAAAATGTGAGTTCGATTTCATTCCTGATTGATCAAAGATTTTGGGAATTATTGATATCAGTAATATAGATTATGTAATGAAATTGGATTTTGGATGAATCAAGAAATCATTTTTAAGCTCAAGTCCCCTTCTATGTTGTTCTCTTTTAAAAAAAATGAAGCATTCAATCTCTAAATTCATTTACATGCAGACTCTTAGGATTGTCATTGATTTGGATTCATTGTAGCATTTTATCATCATTGGGAATTTGTTGTAATGAACATCACATGATAGTACAACTGTCACTAATATCCACTGGTATCATGAAAGTATGAATACTATGTGTATTGGATGCAATGTCAAAAAATAAATGTAGGCATCAAGGCATAGAAGCCATGACGACAAGTTAGTTATCTCCTTTTAATGTTTAGAATCAGTTTCTATTTAAGTGTAATGTAAGATATGTGACCCATAATGAGCTTTAACATTCATATCCTTGGGTACATTATGTAGTGTACACCTTAGTGAGAATCTTATTTAGAAAATAGACAAGGAAATTATTTCAACCTCACCGTAGTTTATACATAACAAAGGTCGAGATATATGTGGTTATCCACTCATGTTGGCAGCTCTTGCCATAAACATCCAAGTTACGTGAAATTTATAGGATCATTTGGAACAATCACCATACACAGAAAACCAAGAAAATGTTATGCCCCATGTCCTTGTGACTCTTGGTCTTTTGAATAGACATCACGGAGTAATTTAGAAGACATAACAATCACCAATTGAGAAACAATCAAAGCAAATTTATAATCACTTAGATGCCCCCAGTACAAAACATCATGGGAACATAAAAGAATTATAATCAGATCAAACGATGTGTTTAAGTAGTATTTAGAAATACTACTGATTCATTTTTCAAGTGCAGTAAAGATTCATCAATCAGAATTTGGAATATAAGAAATATGTTTCATGTCTGAGTATATGTGAGATTAACTGTGTTATCAATTGTAATCCATGTAGTGTTTAGAAACATTTAGAGTGTTTTTTGAACCACTTGTTCATTTTAAGTTCCTAGATTTCAAGTGTTGGGAAACACTAGTTTGATGTCTAGTACCATTTGGATAGGCAAACTATCCTAGAAGAGACGCTTAGGAAAACCTTAGCAGATGCAAACTGACCATGCTGGAAAAGATGCCCCTAGTGTAGAATTACTATCCTAAGACACAAATGCAGACAAATCCCAAGCAAGGATATGACACTTTGTAAGGAAACAAAGTCACCAAATAGCACAGGTGCAAGTATGAAGTTTTAGTGTCGTCAGTGTATTGATAGATAAAGTAGAGAGCTCGAATGATGCCTGTTTGCTAGGTTTTCATGACTCGGTAAAACTTTTTATTTTTGCTACCAAGATGCCTGTTTACTAGGTTTTCATCAAGGCACTTTTTTTCTCTTTTTCAATTTTTTTTCTATTTTTTCTTTTTTATATTTTTGTAGTATCAAGGCATTTGTTTGCTAGGTTTTCACCAAGGATACCTTTTTTAAGGACTTTTTCTACTAGTTTTGAATTTCTTCAGGACCAATTTTTCTAATTTTTTTGGTATTTTGTAAGATTTTTACTACATAGGCTCTACTAGCCAGACATCAAGTGTAGAACCACTTCAAATGTAGAGTATTAATGGGATCAGGAAGAACATCTCCCTCAAGTGTGGCTAGATGATAAGCTCCAGTCCCAAAAGTTGTAGTAATTACACTAGGTCCCAGCCAGTTTGGTTCAAACTTTCCTTTTTGTTCTCTGTTAGGCTTGTTCTTAGGATTCTCTTTCTGAATGAGATCCCGCACTTGAAATTGTCATGGTTTAACATTTTTATTGTACCATTTTGACATGCATCTTTGGTACACTTTCAAATGATCCAACGCTTGCTTATCAAGTAAGTCTAAAGAATTTACCCTATTAATGCGGTATTGTTCATCAGTAACAAGACCTTGTAAAGATACCCATAAAGATGGGATTTCAACCTCAATAGGTAATACTGCCTCAGTGCCATAGACTAGGGAAAATGGCATGGCTCCAGTTGGTTTTCTAATGCTTGTTCTATAGGCCCAAAGTGCCAGATTTAATTGTAAATGTCAATCCCTATCAGATTTACTCATAGTTCTATGTAGGATCTTGAGAATATTCTTGTTAGATGCCTCAGCCTATCCATTGCCTTGAGGATAATAGATTGAGGAACAATGTTGAGTGATGTGAAACTATGTGCAAAGGTCTTCAATGTCTTGGTTTTTAAATTGGCCCCGATTGTCTATTACAATTGAAGAGGGTATCCCATATCTACAGATAATGTAGTTCAAGATAAACATATCCACCTGTTTGCAGTGGCTTTGATCAGTGGCATGAATTTGACCCACTTTTTGAAATAATCAGTGGTCGTAATGATGTATTTATGTCCACTTGAAGAATTATGATATATTTGTCCAACCAAATCAAAGGCCCATTACTGAAATGGCCAATGTGTTATGAATGGTATGAGTTCTCTAGCAGGAGCATGGATGAGATTTCCATGTGTTTGGCATTTATGACATTTCTTTGAAAATTGAATAGCATCTTTTTCAATTGTGGGCTAGTAATAACCTACTCTGAGAAGTTTCTTAGCTAGTGAAAAGCCATTTGAGTGTGATCCACATACACCTTCGTGGACTTCTTTCAATGCACGATCTGACTCTTCGTGATCTAAACACCTAAGAAGTGGACCGTTGATACCTCATCAATATAAGTTATTAGTAACAAGGACATAACATGATGATGTCCTAATCAAGGCTCATTTTTCATTTTTGGATTGGTCATTGGGTATAGTTTGGTCATTTAGGTAAGAAATGATTTTAGCATACCGAGATGGGTCTTGGGCATTCAAAGAACAAATTACTTGGTAGTCGGGTGTATCAAAGGCTAGGTAGGATAATTATTCCACCAAGAATTCATAGCGGAATTGATGTTCCTCTAATTGTAACATGGATGCCAATGTATCCATAGCATCTGTAACTTTATTCTATATTCTAGGTATTTGCTGGAATGTGACAAAGATAAAGTACTTCTTTAGGTCATCAACTAGTTTCTTGTAGGGCATCAACTTATCATCTTTGGTCTGATAATCTCCATTTACGTGATTAATAATGAGATGAGAGTCACCATACACATGTAACTCTACAATATTCTATTCCATAGCAAGTTTAAGACCATTTATCAATGCTTCATATTCAAAAATGTTATTTGTGCATGGAAACATCAATTTGTAGGACTTGGTTATTTTGTATCCTTGAGTAATGAATAGAACCCCTACTCTAGAGCCTTGTTGTGTGAAAGAACCATCAAAGTACATCTTCCATGGATACTCAGTTAGATGCATAATTGTTTCATCAAGGAACTTAATTCTCAAAGGTTCATCATCTTGGAGTGGTGAGTTAGCTAATTGATCAGCGAGGACTTGTCCTTTAATAGCTCTTCTATTTACATACTCAATGTCAAATTTTCTTAGAATTAGTACCCACTTTGCCAGTCATCCTATTAATTTTGTCTTGCTTAAAAGGTATTTCAAAGGATCTATCTTTGCAATGAGATTTAATGTATGTGATAACATGTAATGTCTCAATTTTTGTGATGCGAAGACAACTGCTAAGAAATCTTTTTCAATTATGTTGTAATTGAGTTCATAAGATACTAGTATTTTGCTGATATAGTAGATTTCTCTTTCCTTTTTAGTTTCATCCTCTTATGCTAGCAATACAACCAGTGATGTAGATGTAGCTGAAATATATAGGAGTAATGGCTTTCCATGAATGGGTGCCATTAGAATAGGAGTAGCCAAGTACTCTTGTAATGCTTTGAAGTTGCTTTCACAATGTTCATCCCATTTGAAGGTGACACCTTTATGCAGAAATTTAGTAAAGGGTTGTGCTTTGTCTACCATTTGTGACATAAATCTCCTGATTGACTGGAGTCTTCCTTGTAATGTCCTCATTGTACTAATGTTACGTGGAGGAATCATTTCTAGTATAGCTTTGACTTTTTCAGGGTCTACTTCAATTCCTTTTGCTGATACAATAAACCCTAGCAACTTCCCCGATTGAACCCCAAAGACACATTTCTTTGGATTGAGCCTGAGTTGAAATTGCTCCACGCGATCTAATATCTTCTGCAAGTATTCAATATGAGTAGTCTTTTCTTTTGATTTAGCTAAGGTATCATCCACATAATCCTCCATGTTTTTATGCATCATATCATGGAATATAGTAGTCATAGCTCTTTGGTATGTAGCACCTACATTCTTTAATCCAGACGGCATAACATTCCAGCAAAAATTTCACCATGCGCATGTGAATGCGGTCTTCTCTTGATATTTAGGGGAAATTTTAATCTAGTTATAGCCTGATAAACCATCCATTAATGAGTACATTTGATAGATTTATGTTATATCTATGATCATATCAATGTTTCGTAGTAGAAAATAATATTTAGGACATGATTTGTTTAATTCTCTAAAGTATGTACAAATCCTGATAGATTTGTCTAATTTAGATATTGGTACCACATTAGAAATCCATCCTGCGTAAGTGATGACTCTTATGAATCCTGCTTTCAGTAATTTTTCTATCTCAGCTTTCATTAGTAATGCAACCTAGGGATGCATCTTTCTTAGTTTCTGTTTAATGGGTTTGATACTAGGAGCTATAAATAAATGGTGCATTATTAATTTAGGATCTAATCTAGGCATATCTATGTAAGACCATGCAAATTTGATCTTTTTCTCTTTTAGGAACACTGTGAATTATATCTTCTCCTTGTCTGACAAAGATTGTACTAGGTGAACAATTTGAGGAACTTCAATTATGCCCAAGTTAACTGGTTGTGTTGGTTCTATCAAAACTGAAGATATTTCTTGAAATTTCTCAAGGAGGATATCAAGAATATCATCTTTTGGTGCCTCTGGGAGGTTTTCACGATCAGATACATCTTATTTTTTTACTATTTTAGAATCTGATACTGCCACAACGTGGTTTTCACCATCATTTGTTTTCTTCTTTTTACTTTTCAATTTGTGACTAAGAAATTTGATATCCTCCTATGACATGTTCACACTCCTTGCATTGGTGGAAGAAGGATAAGGTTCACAAGCATTTAGGTAGCAAGCCAAAGTGTAGTCATTAGAAAATTTCATGATATGATCAGGATCTGAATTTGTCCAATCAATTAAGTTAGGGTTTATCAAGGATAATGAATCAAAGTTTGGTAAGGACAACATCATGTTAGCATCAAAACTATTAACAGACAAGACATGTTTTTTTAGGTCTACTTCTATGGTGTTTAGATCATCAAGAGTTAAACCATCATTAATATGGTCATTGTTAGTAATATGTGGACCTAACTCTAGTGACTCATCAATTGATCTTTCTTCTTCTTCTCTCAGAAAAATGGAACTCATTCCTTTTAGTCTCATAATATCCTCTAGGCCTAGTAAAAGACCAGTTTCACCATCAAGAATTCTAGGCAATGGTATCTCATCTAACTCTGGAACATCAGCAGTATCAGGGGAAGTGTTAGAACTCTCCCTTCTTTGAAATATTGGTGCCAATTTATGAATCACATCTACTTCAATTTCTATGGTAGCATCAGATAGGACATTCCATTTATAATCATGTGAGTCTATTATTTCATCATTTGATCTATTTAGAAACTCAGCAATAGTTACCTGATGTACTCTATTAGCCACTTGAAGATCAAAGTGTGGTAAATCTAGGATGTGTGAAATTGTGACCAACTACCCCTAGTTAGGATGTGAATCTTGTTGTTGGGGTATGTCCTTAGTAGTTGTTTCTATCAATGGAACTTCTGGAGTGTCCTATGTTGCTTCCTCTACCTCTTGAATAGTATCTTGCATTAATAAAGGAACATGAGTGTCTTGTGGTGTCTCAAAGCTAGGTTCATATCTTTCTTCTTGATATTCAAGATACTCTGTACCAATATGTAATAATCTCTCATAGGTCCATTTTTCTAGTTTTTCTTCTTCTTCCTCATCAATTCTTTCATCAAAGATTGGACCATCTCTTGAAGTAGGGTTGTCAGTTTTATTATTGAAACCTAGTCCTGTTTTATCTTTGGTATTCTTGAATTCCATGTGTATCAGTTCAACAATTCCCTTTCCTTTATCTCCTAAAGGTCCTGCTCCTTTATATCACATTTGTTTGAGAAGATCATATCCTTTACCATACTTTTCTGGGGATATTTCCACATATTTTAACTCATTTTATTTTGGTTCTCCCTTGTAAATCCAAGCCAAGACTGCTTGTTCTTCTTTGTCATCCCCTTGAGAGGTAGATGATTTTACCATGCCATTGGCCTTGTGAATTTTTGGCTTTTTAGATGTAGTGGGTGTGAAAGATGGGGAAGGCTTCCCATAGGATCTTGGAGATGTTGGAAGTTCTGTCAATGATTGGGTCATGTCTAGCTTGTATTCTCCCATGCTAGTTTCTTCAAGTTTTAAGGTCTTTCCAAAGCTTTTCATAACCATGTCCTTGGTAGTTTCAGTTATGGTTTCTTTTGAAAATTCTTTTTTATGAGGGACCATACTATCTACTTTAACATTGTTGCAAGTATAACTGGCATATGCAGGAATTGTCACTTCCACCCCATTATGTGAGAATTTGATACATTGGTGGTTAGTAGATGGTACTTGTAACCACCTGAATTTGGTCTGTTCCAACTATAGACCCTATTTTCCCTAAGTGTGATCATACCCCCAATTATGTCATGACAATGTTACTTTGGCATAATTCATTTTTAAATCAAATTTAATGTCCTAGGTGATTTTTATCACTGAATTATATTAACTATTATACCCATACAATTCAAATCAATTTAAACAAATTAAATCAAATCAAATGCAAACATGGCTATAGTATTTAATTATAAAGGAATTAAATAAACCCCTTTATCAATTATCCACTTGCAAATAACCCATTTCGCTAGCCTATTTAATTTAATTAAAATGGCTATAGTCCCCTTAATTATTAAAAAGAAATAAAATGCTTAAATAATTAATTCCTATATTTTTAAATGAATTAAATAATTTTAATTCATTTCATTTATATTCCCCTAAACTGCAACCTAACCTATCTCAACCACTTCTACCCTGGGTTCTAACCCATCTCAACCCATTCCACCCTTGCTAATCTAATCCTTATTCTAATTCTACCCTAACCCACCTCTTAATATTGTCACATTCCATTAAGGAATGATTAACAACTCAACCCACTTGAGAAAGTCAACTTTCTCAAGCATAACTTCCCTAAAGGACCAACTTGCCAAGTTGAGTCTTACACTCCCCCATGCCTCTTAAATGAAATCCATTAATGACCCATTAATGTATATTCCCTCTTGCCCATCCCTCATTAATGCTCAAAGGAATTAATGGCTCTTACATCTCATTAATGACCTTAGGGGCTCCATTAATGAACCTTGTCTCCCCTCTCCCTCTCCCATTCCTCTATAAATTGAAGGGATTTAGAGCTCATAATAAGCCTCAAATTTTGAATAGTAGCGTTGTTATGCCAAGATTTTGAAGGAATCTCAAAGCATTGTTATGCTACCCATTCGTTCCTAGCTTCATACACACTCCATTAGTCACTTTCTTATATAGTTATAATGTTCATTTTAGAGTAATATGTATGCTAAATTGTTAAATAGTTGTTTTTAAACTAAATATTTCATGCTAGGTTGTTTATTTCATTGGTATTTAGCATAATCTGAGGGCTTTTATGTTATTTGCTACACTCATCCTAGTTAGAAAGCAATAAGTCAATGTTATAGTTTTATATGCTCCTTAACCCTTGTTTCTCACTAACAGAATGACTTATTGAAGTGTTGTATTGCAGATAACAGGTGCACAAATATACACACACATTTATGGTGCCCACTATGGGGCCCAATTTCCAACTTGGCCTCATTTTATATCACTTTTTCACTAATTTACATACCCAGAATTCTGTTACAGGGTCATTTTTGGCCATTTGGAATTGCATCCGGGATACGCCCTCGCACCGCAGAAAATGAGGCTCGCATCTGAGATTTCCTGGATCATTTTTGGTTTAGGATAGCATCTAGGGAGCATGTAATCACATCTGGTAAAGAATATTGCATCTAATTTTGTGTCATTTTTTGTGTTTCTAGATCGCATCTGGTGAAAATTTTAGTGAACTACTTTGCCTAACCACTAATGTTTGTGTGTTTCACTTCTTTGATCTTTTGAATAGCTTAATGATTGTTTATAGGTTGACATTGGTGGTTTTTCATGGGATTTGCTACATAAAAAACTAACTCAATTTTTCAGGTTGCCCAACCCCCATCTTGACCTCTATTTACTTGCTTTAAACACTAAGATACATTTTCCAATCTATCACTAAACTGACTAGAGGACTATGCTCTTTTCCTTTTAAGAAAAATCAAAAACTCACACATCAGTTTATGGGTTGAATGGAATTTGGAGTTAACTAAACAAGAAAATAAATTGTATAATTCTTTTGGGATAAGTAAGTGAACAACACAAATCACTAAATCTTGTGGATTAAAGAACAAGCTCAACTATTTAATTCATTTTTGGGACACAAAAACTGAACAAGCAAACTAACTAAATATTGTGGCTAATTGAACAAGGCAAATCTCTTTTTCAAGCAATCTTGTTTTCATTAAAATAGGAACATCTAAATCAGGCACAACATTGCTTGAAGGAATGAACCACTTTGCTTGATTCTATTTTAGGAGAAAATGGCTTAGATTAGGAGAGTATTCTCTTCTTCTTCGGAGGAATTAGAAATTCAGACATCCAAAGCTTGCTAATCCTTTGTACACTTATTTAATAGTAGAGGGCCTACCGGTTGAGGAAAAAATCTCCTGGGAATGACCCAAGTGAGGACAGGTTTTATGCCAAGCCTTCCAACTCACTATAACTAGTTTCTTCCTTGTAGGCTAAAGCCTCGGAAGACAGAGCTGGTTTTGTTCATGGAATTTTGATATCATTCCTTGAACATAATTGGGTATATGTAGAGCGAAGCCACTTGAATCTTGGCTATGAGTCTACATATATCCAGGTACTCATAGGGCTATACACCTAAATTTTTCCTTGTGCAATTCTATGGGGGACGGTTTTGAATAGATTGCCCAATAATCTACAACAACTTCAACTAAAATAATTCTTGATTCACCCTTGAAAGGGTGATAATCTTTGTGCAAGGAAAAAATAATTGCCCCAAGACACTCATCATATTGTGCCCTCACTTGTGTTTGGAGTCGGCTAATACAGCATCATGACTGGAGCCATTGCATGCTTGGTGATGGCTATATTCTGATTAGCATTTGAGTGTGTACCTGAGTCAATGAGCAAAGATTTTCATCCTCCACCTAGAGAATAGGAAAATATGAGTGTCTATTTCACCCTCTTAAAAATGCAAATCTGTTTGACGTGTCTAAAAAATACTAAAAAGATAAGATCCTTCAAACAAGAAACAATATTCAAACCTTCAGATACATGTATTTTTCACTCACTGGAAAGTCTCCAAACACGATCACAGATTAGACAAATTGCACAAACTCCCAAAATGCAAATTTCAAAACTGGCAAAACTGAGAAAGGCATCATAAAATTGCATCTTGTATACCCTGTATTGCATCTGGTATTTAGGATCACATCTGGTATGCTAGCTCACATTTGGTTAGCACATAGTTGTATCTAGGGTTTAGGCTCACATCTGGTGTCATCAGAGGCTCGCATCTGGGAGCTCACATCTAGGACAGAGGGTACTTATAGAAGTATTTCTTAGAAAGTCTTATTTTATTAGGATACCCTTTTGGCTCTTTAGCTGGTTCCTATTGTCTTTTCTAGTCTCCTTGTTGAAATTTCAAAACTCTTTCAAACGTCTACCTTGCATGCTTAGTCAGTCTTTCATGATCAGTTCAATACATGTGGTCTACCTGCTTTCTACCAACAACTTGGCTCCCATCTCACTATCAGGGCATTCTAACCCTCTGACGGTGGAATCATTTACATCCACTAACAAATAGTTACTTTTACCTAGACACGCCCACTTGAACGATTTGAAATACTCACTTGCATTATTGGAAAACATTGACAAAGATGAGAAACAACTTCATGGTTAACACAAGATGCAACAAGTACACATCTAAAGGATTGAAAGTGCCTCATAAAACACCACACTTTCAGGGAGAAACTTCTTGTAGTTCCCTACTTGATCTAGACTCCCCGCAAATGGATAGCGACACTCACAGATGGAGTGAGGCTTTTGAGGAGTATAACGATGGAAAACACCAAAAGCTTGAAGATACAGATGAGGAGGAAGGACCCAAGTTTGAACATGGCCCATTTGGATCAGACAGTGAAGGGGAGATTCCCAAAGATGAGTAAGAAACACTCAAACAGATTAAATGATTCCATAAGATATTGGAATGAATAATTGATGATGATAAAGAAAATTACTTCCTCCATCTAGCATCCACGAGTGTCAAATTACCCAAGGATTATGATGTGGAAAAGCTCAAGGAAAAGGAGGTACCAAATCCTATATCTATTCTCACCAAACAACTCAATTTGATGCAAACAGAGCTCACAAACCTCAAACAGGAGAAGGAGAAACCCAAAACACAATACTCTTTAGACGCCATTTCTCCATTTCCTTTTGACAAGAGTATCACTATGGTCCCATTTCCTCCCAACATGGAAAGACCAAAGTACAACAAGTACATGGAAAAAACTGACCCACACAACCATGTGAAGGAATTCTGTCCTCTAAGCATAGAATACATGCACGAACCTACATACCTCATGCGACTGTTTCCAAGAAGTCTAGGGGGAAATGCCATAGAGTGGTTCTCAAAATTGAACCCTAAGGTCAAGACATTCAAGGAGTTGATCCAATGATTCATCCAACATTACTCCTACAACATCCAACATGATCTGACTATGATGGACCTATGTAATACCAAATAGAGAACTGGAGAATCATTTACACACTTCCTATAAAGGTGGAGAAAGATCTTTGCACGATATTCAAGGGTCATTCCTGAAACAGAGAAGATGTAGATCTTTTTTAATAATCTAATGCCTGAATTGAACTACACTTTACAAATGCAAGACTCTCCAAGCTTTGATAGAATAATTAAAAATTCCCTCCGTATTCAGGAAGTCATGGTCAAAAGGGGAGAGATCGCCCTTCAAAATGAAAACAAAACCAACAACTTCAACTCCAAACCTAAATGGTGGAAGTAGAATAAGAATGTTGTTAATGACAGAGTGGTTGACACCTCTAACATTAATCCTAAACCTGATGTATTCAATCTAACCAATATCATGAAAGCAAGCAAGGATGCTAAGGTAACAACTCCTATACCCAAAGCAAACAATGATAATAGCAAGGGTCGGACATGGACTTCAAAACCTCAAAGAACATTCACTCCTTTGGGGGAACCTCTAGAGACCATTTTAAAAACACTATTGGATAAAAAAGTCCTAACAATCCCAAATTCCAAACCGTGGGAACTAATGGTCAAACCCAGGTGGTGGGATGATGATTCCTATTATGTCTTCCACAAAAACAAGGGACACAATACTAATAATTGCCTCAAGCTTAAACATGTCATCCAAGACCTCATTGAAGGAGGTAAGATCAAAGTAGCTGGACACACTACCAATGAGGATCATACAACATTTAACAAACCCTTTCCTAATTATGATCAAGGAGAAACATCTAAAGGGAAGAGTAATGAGGTAAAGTACACCTATTGCAAAAAAGTTAATGTGATCAATATGCTAGACATAAAAACTGAATCCATCAATATGGTCACAATCAAAGGTGTCTCATTCCACTCGAATGTCATAACACAGAGCCACGCACAAGTCACGATCAAAGGACCTCTAAAACCAACACCGACGTCCAAGGTTCCTACTGTAACTATCCCTAAACCAGTAGCAAAACACGTGGTTACTATTCCTAGAGAAAAATATGATTTGGTAGACCAATTACAATGAACCTCTGCTAAAATTTACATTTTTGAGTTTCTCAAGATATCTACAGTGCATAGGGAAATCCTAGAACAAGCTCTACATGCTACTAACGTCACAAAGGATATCGATATAGAAAAATTTCAAGTGATGGTCAATCACATCTCCATGCCACATTACCTCTCATTTTCTTAAGAGGATGATAAGTCATTGACACATCCACATAATCAACCTCTCTATATCGAAGTCCTAATTTATAGATCTTGTGTTAGATGCATGTTGATAGATGGAGGCATAGGATTGAACATCTATACACTAGATCTCATCAAGAGACTGGGTCTCTCAGAACAAACAATTGACTCTAGAAGCAAGATAACCATCAAAGCTTATGATGAGGAAGAAAGATCCTCCTAAGGTATTATTGTTCTACCTATCAGAATCAAACCGATTGAGAGAAACATCATATGTCAAGTTTTGGATCTACCATTGGCCTACAATATCCTATTGGGGAGACCATGGATTCATGAAATGCAAGCTGTACCATCCACTTACCACCAATGCATAAAATTCCCACATAATGGGGTGGAAGTGATGATCCCTATAGATGCCAACTACACTTGTAATAATATCAAATTAGGTATCATGATCTGACACAACAAAGAGGCTATGGATGCAGTTACTCTTGAAACTACCAAAGACATGGTTATGAAAAGTTTTGGCAAAACCTTGAAACTTGAAGAAATAGGTATGGGAGAGTACAAGATGGACCTAACTCCCTCACTGATAGAACTTATGGTGTCACCAAGATCCTATGGAAAACCTTCATCGACATTCACACCTACAGGACCCAAAGAGCCAAAAGTACACAAAGCAATTGGCATGGTAAAGGCATCCACATCTTCTACAGATAACACAAACCAACAGGCATTCTTGGATTGGCTTTACAAAGGAGAACCGGTAGAGGTTGAGGTCAAACATGTAAATATATCCCTAGAATAGTATGGAAAGGGATATGATTTCCTCACACAAATGGGTTACAAAGGAAAAGGACCTCTAAACGACATAGGATGAGGGCTTATTGAACCTATACCCATGGATTTCTGTAATACCAGAGATAAAATAGGACTGGGTTTTAATGCTAAAACTGATAAACCCACTTCAAAAGAGAGTCCACAGTCAGATAAAGGGAGTGATGAAACAAACAAACTAGAGTAGTGGTCCTATGAGAGATTGTTACATGTTGGCACACAGGATCCCAACTACCAAGGAGAATGCTATGTACCCAGCTTTGAGGTACCGTAATATCTTCACACCTCTTTGCTAGCACAACCTCCCATTCAAGAGGTAGGAGGCACCATAGCAACAATTACTCAAGAGACACCCTGACAATAGGATTTGCATCCTAACTATGGCCAATTAGTCACAATTTCACATGTCCTAGATCTACCACTCTTTGATCCATAGGTAGCTAACCAGGTGAATCAAATAACTATTGTTGAATACTTGAACAAATCTGATGATGAGGTCACTGACTCTCATGACTATGAATGGGAAGATCTATCTTTTTCCACTAAAGATATTGGAATAGATACAATTCACATGTTTGTGGCACCTTGAGATCCTTGTAAACAGTCTAGCACTACTCCCAATGACACTGATAATCTTGAAGAAGAAGAGGAGTTCCTTCCCCCAATCATTAATGATGAAACTGGTGATTACATAAGTCTAGAAGAATTTCATAGGCAACAAGAAAGAAGCCTCCTTTTATGGAGAGACGATGATGAGATTTCTATTGGTGAGTCACTAGAGTTTGGTCCACATATAACTAACAATGACCCTTTTAACAACGATCTCATTCTTATTGATCTAAATATCGAAGAAATTGACTTAACAGACTTTGTCATGTTGGTTAATGGTCTAGATGCTAGCGCGATGTTTTCCTTCCCAAAATCTGACTCCCTAACATTGGTACTTCCAAACCTAATTGATTGGACTGAAATAGATCCTACTCCTATCCTTGACTTTCCTAATGACCACACCCTCGCTAGTTATCTCAATGCTTTTGAACCTTACCCTTCTTCCACCAATGCAAGGAGCAAGAACATGTCACAAGAGAATATCAGGTTTCTTAGTCAAAAACTGAAAAAGAAAAAGAAAAAGTGGACTGATGGTGAAAACCACTCTGTGGCAGTATCAGATCCTGAAATAGTAAAGAAAAAAGATGTATCCAATGGTGAAAACCTCTCAGAGGTACCAAAGGATGAAACTCTTGATATCCTCCCTGAACACTTTCAAGAAAGGTCATCAGTACTGATTGAACCAACACAGCCAGTCAATTTGGGCACTGTTTAAAATCTTCAAATAATTCACCTTGCACAATATTTATCAGAAGAAGAGAAGACATAGTTCACAGAATTCTTGAGAGAGAAGAAGATCAACTTTGCATGGTCTTATACTGATATGCCAGGGCTAAATCCTAATCTAATCATGAACCACTTTTCTATAGCTCCCAGGATCAAGCCCATGAAACAAAAATTTATAAAGATGCATCCTCATGTTGCATTATTAGTAAAAGTAGAGATAGAGAAGTTATTAAAAGTTGGATTTATTAGAGTCATTTCCTATGCAGGATAGATCTCCAATGTGGTCCCCATGTCTAAATGTGATAAATCTATCAGGATATGTACAGACTTCAGAGACTTGAACAAAGCATGTTTGAAGGATGAATTCCCTCTACCTAACATTGACATGATTATAGACCTCACAGTAGGCTACCAGATGTATTCTTTAATGGATGGATTTTTGGGCTATAATCAAATCAAAATTGCCCCTAAGGATCAAGAGAAAATTGCATTTACATGCGTATGGGTCACATTTTGCTAGAACATCATGCCATTTGGGCTAAAGAATGTCGGTACAACATATCAAAGATCCATGACAACTATATTCCATGACATGATGAAAAAAGAACATGGAGGACTATGTAGATGACACACTGGCTAAATCCAAAGAAAGAGGTACTCACATTGCTGACCTAAGAAAGATATTGGATCGAATGGAGCAATTCCAACTCAGGCTCAATCCAAAGAAATGTGCATTTGGGGTCCAATCAGGGAAGCTCATAGGATTCATTATTTCAGCAAAGGGAATTGAGGTAGACCCTGCTAAAGTTAAGGCTATACTAGAGATGACTCCATGAAATATCAGTCAAATGTGGACTCTACAAGGGAGAATTCAGTCAATCAGGAGATTCATGTCCCAACTTGCAGATAGGGCACAACCCTTTACTAAATTACTGCATAAAGGGGTTACCTTCAAATGGGATGAGCACTATGAAGCAAACTTCAAAGAATTGAAAGGATACATGGCTACTCCTCCTATTCTTATGGTGCCTATTCATGGAAAACCCTTACTCCTATATATTTTAGCTATAGCTACATCCCTAGGACTATTTCTAGCACAAGAGGATGAAATAAAGAAAGAAAGAGCTATTTACTACATTAGTAGAAAACTGGTTGCTTATGAGCTCAATTATAGCATTGTTGAAAAATCATGCTTAGCAGTCGTCTTCACGTCACAAAAATTGAGGCACTACATTCACTCTCATACAGTAAATTTCATTGCTAAGATTGATCCTCTAAAGTATCTTTTGAGAAGAACAACATTGATAGGACGTTTGGCAAAATGGGTCCTGATTCTAAGTGAGTTTGAAATTGAATATGTAAAATGACGAGCTATCAAAGGATAGGTCCTTGCAGATTAATTGGCTGATTCACCACTCTAGGATGATGAACCTTTGACAATTGAATTCCCTGATAAAACAATCATGCACCTAACTGAATATCCATAGAAGATGTACTTTGACAGTTCATTCACTCAACAAGGCTTTGGAGCAGGGGTCCTCTTCATAACTCCTCAAGGTTACAAGATTCCCAAATCTTACAAATTGATGTTTCCATGCACCAACAATATTTTAGAATATGAAGCATTGGTAAATGGTCTTAAACTAGATATGGAGTGGAAAATTGTAGAGTTACACATGTATGGTGACTCCCAACTAATTATCAATTAGGTCAATGGGGAGTATCAAACAAAGGATAAAAATTTGATGCCCTACAAGCAACTAGTTGATGACTTGAAGAAGTATTTTGTCTTCGTCACTTTCCAGCAAATACCAAGATCAGAGAACAAAATTGTAGATGCTATGGCTACCTTGGCATCCATGTTACAACTAGAATAACATTAATTCTGTGATGACTTCTTGGTGGAAGAACTATCCTATCCTGCATTTGATACCCCTAAATACCAGGTAATATGTGCTTTGAATACCCTAGACCAATCTTTGTATGCCAATATCATTTCTTACCTTTGTGACCAAACCATCCCTGACAATCTATCCAAAAATGAGAAAAGACCCCCGATTAGGATAGCATCACGTTATGTCCTCACAAATAAAAACTTATATCGATGAGGTCTTGATGGTACACTTCTTAGGTTTTTAGAACTCGAAGAGTCAGATTTAGCATTAAAAGAAGTCCACGAAGGTGTATGTCGATCACACTCGAATGAATTTTTATTAGCAAAGAAAGTGCTTAGAGTAGGCTATTATTGGCCTACCATGGAGAAAGATGCTATTCAATTTTCTAAAACATGTCTAAAATGATAGACACATGAAAATCTCATCCATGCTCCTACCAGAGAACTTATACCTGTCATAACACATTGGCCATTTCAGCAATGGGCCTTTGACTTGGTTTGACAAATATATCCCAATTATTCAAATGGACACAAATTCATCATTACAGCCACTGAGTATTTCACAAAGTGGGTCAAAGCCATGCCACTAATTAAAGCCACTAGCAAATAGGTGGCTATGTTAATTCTGAACTACATTATTTGTAGATATGGGGTACCCTCTTCAATTATAACAGACAATGGGGGCCAATTTAAAAATCAAGACATTGATGACCTTTGTGAACAATTCCATATTACTCAACACTGCTCCTCAATCTATTACCCTCAAGGTAATGGACAGGCTAAGGCATCAAACAAAAATATTCTCAAGATCCTACACAGAACTATGAGCAAGTCTGGCAGAGACTGGCATCTACAACTAAATCTGGCACTATGGGCCTACAAAACAAGCATAAAAACACCAACTGGAGCCATGCCATTTGCTCTAGTCTACAGTGTTGAAGAAGTACTACCTATTGAGGTTGAAATTCCATCTTTGCGGATATCTTTACAATTTTTGGTTACTGATGAGCAGTTTATAGCTAGATTTCTGGTGTTGATTGTGTGAGTTTTTAAGCATCAACGTTTCGGATCACACTCCGTGATCCATCATCAGGATGAGAGAACAATAAGGAGAAAATAATGATGATGATCATTATTTTCTCCTTATTGTTCTCTCATCCTGA
>MU225026.1:133949-176101 GCA_018584345.1 Thuja plicata | reverse complement strand
CCCCTTCACCCAAGGCCACTTCTTCCCTTCCCAAAGGGTGAGTAATGTCTTAAACTCCCATGAACAATACTCTCAATCCAAAAAAAAATAAGAGATGAAACAAAAATCTAAATGCATTCCCTTCCCAACACATAACAACAAAATCTATATACAACTACACTTTACAAGATTTACATATAAGAACACCATACAAGATTTAGATATTCATTTAAAAAATAACATGCAAAGCTTAAATGCAAGAGCATTCCTCCATGAAAATATTCCACAAACCTTGGTCTAAGAAAAATGGCAAGAATGTGGTTGAGAAGAAGCCCTTATCATTTTTCATTTTCTTCCTCCAACCCTAGCTTTCTCCAAAATTAGAGAGTGGGTAAACACTGACAAAGTTTCTCCAAACCCTCTAAAAAGACCCCCTAGAAGTGCACTCAAGACCTAGCAATTAATGAGATATGCCCTCTAGTCCTTTTGTCTTACCTCTTGTCTCCCCTCTTAATTGTGAGTTTAGTAAGGAGTGTGGGACAAGTTAAATGCATGTGACCATCTTCATTTTCGCCACTTTTGAAATGTAGACATTTTGGAGAGCTATAATAATGATCTAGATTTACCCCATAGGTAAAAAATAGCCCTAACCCAGGTTACCCCCTTAGGGTTAACTAATTTTGGTAAAAAATACACTCTAGGGTCACTTTTGACCCCTCCAAAGTACCCCTAAAGTTCTAATCCGAGTTTCAACTTGATGTGATCCCAAAGCGACATCTATATGCAAATGGGATTAATATAACATCCTATAATGTTTGGTGACTCTTGCCCAGTCCCTAATTTGACATGTCACCATCCACATGGACAACACAAGTGTCAAGTGACACCAAAATAAAATACATATCACATTCACAATGACATGTCCAAACAACAACATGAATTTTAAACTATTAACACACATTTAGATTACGTTTACAACAAATATCACATTACAACAAGGTTTCAACACCTTATTGGATTAAACCTGGGCTTACTCAATTCAGATGTGTTTAGCCCTGATTCTCTGAATAATTCCATGGTTCTATTTCCTGCACACTAAACTCGAGCATCAGTAGTCCAAGATAAAAATCACATGCAATATATATTTTCAATTTATAATTAGCAACATTAATCAATACGTAGAATTAAATTCCTAATTGTAATTTTCATACAGAAATGTTTAAAACATAATAAGTCCCTAATTATCATGACATAACATCCATAAAATAATCAAGTCTAATCATGATTCGATCTTCTCATCAATTCACTTATCTAAACATATATAATAAAAATCAACCACATGTTCTAGGTCTAATCCATATCAAAATGTAATCCACACAATATAATCATCATCATAACATAATATCTCAAGTCTCTGTCAGGATAGTCAAAAAATGTATCAAAACATAAAGTATCAAAGTGTGATCGATCAATAAAGCTGTCATAGGTCAGGGTGAGGCCTCACATTGAGAAATTCAACTTTCTCAAGCATGACTTCCCTAAAGGACTAACTTGCCAAGTTGAGTCTTACACTCCCCCATGCCTCTTAAATGAAATATTTTAATGACCCATTAATGGATATTCCCTCTTTCCCATCCCTCATTAATGGCTCTTACATATCATTAATGACCTTAAGGGCTCCATTAATGAACCTTGTCTCCCCTCTCTCTCACATTCCTCTATAAATTGAAGGGATTTAGAGCTCATAATAAGCCTCAAATTTTGAATATTAGTGTTGTTATGCCAATATTTTGAAGGAATCTCAAAGCATTGTTATCATACCCATTCCTTCCTAGCTTCATACACACTCCATTAGTCACTTTCTTACATAGTTATAATGTTTATTTTAGAGTAATATGCATGCTAAATAGTTAAATAGTTATTTTTAAACTAAATATTTCATGATAGGTTGTTTATGTCACTGGTATTTAGCATAATCTGAGGGCTTTTATGCTATTTTCTACACTCGTCCTAGTTAGAAAGTAATAAGTTGATGTTATGGTTTTATATGCTCATTAACCCTTGTTTCTCACTAACAGAATGACTTATTGAAGTGTTGTGTTGCAGATAACAGGTGCACAAATATACACACATAGTACCGCTTGCATTTTATGGATCTAAGGTCTCCCTAATAGTATGTTGTAAGTCAAGGGTAGATCTAGAACTTGACATATCACATTTCTTTCAACTGGTCCTATTCTGATTAGTAGAATAATAAGGCCTTTAGAGGATCTTTCTTCTTAATCATAAGCTTTAATAGTGATCTTACTTCTTGAATCAACGGTTTGTTTTGAGAGACCCAACTTCCTGATTAGATTCAGAATACAAATGTTCAACCCTGTGCCTCCATCTATCAATACACGTTTAACACGGGATTTGTAAATTAGGACTTCAATGTACAGAGGTTATGTGGATGTTTCAATGATTTATCATCTTCTTCTAAAAAAGAGAGATAGTATGGTGTTGATATATGATTAACTATTGCTTGAAATTTGTCTACATCAATGTCCTTTGGTACATTTTCTGAATGTAGGGCTTGTTTAAGAATTTTCCTATGCATTGAGGATATTTTAAGTAACTCAAAGATGGGAATTTGAGAAAAGGTTCAATGCAATTGATCCATGAAGTTATAGTTCATTGCAAGAAAAGTAACCATTTGTCTTGTTGCCGCTGGTCTAGGGATAGTAACAATAGGTACCTTGGAAGTGCTTGCTGGTTTTGATGAGGAATTAGGTCCTTTGATTGTGACTTGTGCTTGACTTTGTGTTACCGCATTTGATTGGGAAGATGTATCTTTAACAACGTTGATAGTGACCACATTAATTTATTTATATTTAATGTCTAGCATGTTAATCACATTATCATTATTGGAGTAGGTGTAGTTCACTTCATTTTCTTTTCCTTTAGATGCTTCCCCTTTCTCATAATTAGGGAATAGTTTGTTAAATTCCATATGGTCTTCATTGGTGGTGTGTCCTTCCACTTTGATCTTTCCTCCTTCAATAAGGTCTTATATAGCATGTTTGAGTTTAAGACAATTATTAGTCGTATGTCCCTTGTTTTTGTGAAAGACATAATAAGAATTGTCATCCCACCATCTTGGTTTAACTTCCAGTTCCCATGGTTTTGAATTCATGATTGTAAGAACTTTGTTATCCAAGAGTGTCTTTAAAATAGTCTCAAGAGGTTCTCCCAAAGGAGTGAATTTTCTTTGAGGTTTGGAATTCCATGGTTGACTCTTGTTGTTCTCATTGTTTTCTTTAGGTATTGTGGTTGTTACCCTGGCATCTTTACTCACTTGCATGTTATTCATCAGATTGAACACTGTTGGTTTAGGATTAGCATTAGATGCATATACTACTCCATCATTAACAAAAATTTTGTTTGTTTCCACCATTTAGACTTGTTGTTGGAGTTGGTAGATTTGTTATCACTTTTTAGAATGATTTCTCCCTTGTTAACCATGACCTCTTCAATACAGATGAAATTCTTGATCATCCTATCAAAGCTAGGGGAATCTTGCATTTGCAATGCATTGTTTAATTCAGGTATCAAGTTATTATTGAATATTTCCATCTTTTCTAATTTGGGAATATCTCTTGAATACCTTGCAAATATTTTCCTCCACTGTTGTAGAAAGTGTGTAAAGGATTCACCGGTTCTTTGCTTTGTGTTACACAGGGCCATCATGGTTACATAGTGTTGTATATTGTATGAGTAATGTTGGATAAATCGTTGATTTAACTCCTCAAAAGATTTTACCGTAGGTGTGAGTTTGGAGAACCACTCCATAGCATTTCCACCTAGGCTTCCCAAAAATAGTCTCATTAGGTATGTAGGTTCATGCATGTACTCTATGCTTAGAGAACAAAACCCTCTCACATGGTCATGTGGATCAATCTCTCCCATATAGTTTTCATATTTAGGCCTTGCCATGTTGGGAGGAAATGGAACCCTGTTGATACTCTTGTCAAAAGGAAATGGACAAATAGAGTCCAAATATTATTTGCTCTTGGGTTTAGCCTTCTCTTGTTTGAGAGTTGCAAGTTCTTCCATTAAGGTTATTTGTTTGGTGAGAATAGAGATAGGGGTTGATACCTCTTTTTCCTTTAGTTTTTCAACATCATAATCTTTAGGTAATTTGATTCCAATGGATGTTAGATGGAGAAAATATTTCTCTTTTTCCTCACCAATTATCTTTTCCAATGTCCTTTGGAATTTCCTACTTTATTTGAGTCTATTGTACTCCTCTTTGGGAATGTCTTCATCACTTTATAACTCAAACAAAGGGCATATGATGTTGACTTCTTCCTCATCACTAGAATTGTCTTGATCTTGCTGGTTTTTCTCCTAGTTGTATTCTTTGAAGGCATGAGCCCATTCATTTTGATCAGCATCCATTTCTTGTGAGTCTGTGTCAAATAGAGGATTGTGAGAAGTCTCTCCTTTTTGAAAATGTAGCAATTTAGGAGGTATTTCTGATTCATTAGAAAAATGATTGTTACATCTTATGTTAACCATGAAGTTGTATCTCAACTATGTCCAAAGTTTCCCAATAGTGTCAAGTGAGGTCTCAAATAATTCAAGCAAGTGTGTCCAAATTATGAAAGTTTTTTTGTGTTTGATTGAAGGAAATGATTCTAGCGTCAAAGGGCTAGAATGCCCTGATAGTGAGCTGGGAATCAAGTTGTGTTTAAGAGAGAATAGACCATGTGTTTTGAGATAGTTGTAAGAGTTCAAAATGACATGCAAGGTAGACCTAAAAATATTTTGGAAACAAAAATAGTAAGACAAAAAAAAGCAACAAGGTCTGACTAATCAGCCAAAAGGGTATCCAAATAAATTATTTTTCTCTGAGAGGCAACAATGCAAGTGCCCACTGACCTAGATGCGACACTCTATATGTGAGCTTTTGCAAAACTAGATGCAAGCCTAACTATCCTGGATGCAACCTTTCTCCCTAAAAGCGATGCAAGATTGATCAGATGAGAGTTTCCACACTGCATTCGAGCTTGCACAACCATATGCGAGCCAGGATAGACAAAAGATGACTTTTTGTTGTTCTGTCAATTTGGTGTCTAGTTTATTTTGAAGTTCATGGAAATTTTTCTAATAGTAGGTTGTTTTTGCGTCTTTCCAGTGAGTGAAAAATATAGTATGTAGCCAAAGGATTGAATTTGGTTTTTTGTTTGAATGATTTATCTTGTTAATGAGCTTTCAAAGACATCAAGTATTCTTGCATTGTTAGGGGTGAACAGACACATGCTTACGCCCTATTTTCTAATTAGAGGATGAAAATTATTTCTCGTAGGCTTAGGTACAAACTCAAATGCTAATCAAAATATGGCCATCACCAAGCACGCAATGGTTCCAGTCATGATGCCATATTAGCCAACTCCAAATACAAGTGACGGCATGAAATGATGAGTATCTTGGGGTAATTACTTTTTTCCTTGCACAAGGATTATCACCCTTTCAGGGATGAATCAGGTAGTTTGATTACAATTTTTTTTGTTTATGATGGGGAAATTAGTTCAAAACCATCTCCCATAGAATTGCATAAGGAAAAATTGAGGCGTATAGCCCTATGAGTACTCAAATATGTGTAGTCTTGCAAGAAAGATTCAAGTGGCTCCGCTCTACACATACCCAAGAATGTTCAAGGAATGATGTCAAAATTCCAAGAAAAAAACCAATTCTATCTTCCAAGGCTTTGGCCTACAAGGAAGAAATTATTTATAGTGAGTTGAAAGGGTTGGCGTAAAACTTGTCCTCACTTAGGTTGTTCCCGGGAGATTTTTCCCTCAACTAGTAGGCCCTCTAATGTTGAATAAGCATACAAAGGATTAGCAAGCTTAGGATTTCAAGATTTCTAATTTTTTGAAAGAAGAAGAGCATACTCTCCTAGCCCATGTCATTTTCTCCCAAAATACTCCAATCAATGTTCATTCCCTCAAGCAAGTTTAAGCTTGATTTAGATATTCCTAATATATTGAAAACATAGTACTTGAAAGAAAAGTTTTTTTGTTCTTTGACCACAATTTTTAGTGCTTTGCTTGTTCAATTACAATATCCCAAAATTTAGACGATGAAGTTCTTTTTCCCACAAAATTTAATGACTTTGGTTGTTCAATTACTTATCCAAAGGGAAATGTAAACTGTGAAGCTTGTTCAATTAATCCCAAAAATGTGTGTGTTATTTTTTGGTTCCTATAATTGCAACAGAACACTTCAATACGTCATTGCATTAGTGAAAAAAAAGGGTTAGCAAGCATATGAATCACTAAAATTGACCTATTGCTTCCTATCTAGGAGGAGTATGAAAAATGCCATAATATCCCTTAGATTATGCATTTACCAGTGACATATACAACCTAGAATGAAAGATTCCAATGAAACTAATCTACATGCTCAAGAAATATGCATTCTAGGCTCTAAAAATGAAGATAATAACAATGCATGATATGAAAGTTAATAGTGCAATATAAGTCTCTAATATTATGAACAGCATAACAATGCTTTCAACAATCCAAAATTAAGGGCCCATTGAGCTTAAAACTCATTCAATTTATAGAAGAAATCAGGAGTGAGAGGAGAGATAAGGTTATTAAATGTATGTGTAAGAGCATTAATGAAGGATAGCATTTATGAGGCATGGTGAGGGTATATGCATTAATTATGCATTTATGAGAGAATTAATAAGGCATGGTGAGGGTGTAAGTCCAAGGAATTTGAGGGAAGGGGAGCTTGAGAATGTGGACATTTTGAAATGAGTTGAATTTCTAATAAAAATTTTAGGAATGTGACATCATTAGGAAGTGGGTTAAGCTAGGATTAAGATTAGAATTAGGCTTAGCATGGGTGAAGGGGTTGGGATTAGTTTGAACCTAGGAGTTAAGGTGGTTGAGATAGGTCAGGTTAGGGGTTAAAGGAAATATTAATGAATTGAATTATATAAATAATATTCAATAATATGGGAAATTAATTATTTAAGCTTGTGGTTGCTTTCGATAATTAATTAGGACTATAGTCAAATAATTAGGCTAGGGAATTGGATTTTTACAAGTGATGAGGTGTAATTAGAATTTTATTTAATTCCTTTTAATTAATTACCTTAGCTATGTTTTTTATTTATTTTGATAGCTTTGAATTGATTTGATTTGATTGGCTAAGGCAATTAATGTAATTTAGTGATTAAATCACTTAGGAGATTAAATTTGATTTGAATGAATTATGCGAGTAATTTGAAGAATTCTTTTGACATAATTGGGGGTATGATCACACTTAAGGAAAATAGGGTCTATGGTTAGAGAAGACCAAATTAGGGTGATTACAATTGCTTCCTAGATGAAGCAAGTATGGTATATTTTATGTTTCTCTCAGATTTAGCATGTAGACCAGTGCCTAGACTAATTCAAAATAGAAGATTCATTGTGAGTATGATTTAAGGATTGCATTCTTTACTCCAAAATCTTGCTAAGATAATGCAAACTAAGATGAAGAATAACAATCTAAGCTAAGAATGAAACTAAGAGTTATGATCCATTATGCTAGATGACATGCATGTAATCTATGAAAGAAAATAATATGCAAATTAAGATTCATACAATGCACAATAAACCCTAGATGAAATTTAGCATTATGATGTTACTATGAAATTGTGTATATCAAATGAGCTTGAGAGGGTTTGGTTTCACAGGAATCCCATGAGAATGAACTATTGAGATTCGATCACAAAGAGAAGTTGGCATGCATTCCTCCTTAATCCATGTGAGAATCATTGATTGGTCAAAGTTGTGCCTTTTTGGTTGTAGATGAGATAAAATACCAATTTTCTCCTTTTATTTCCTTTTTAATTAGAAATTGATGCACACACGTGTTGAATGGTTTCACTTAATTAAAAGTATTAGTACTTTTAATTAAATGACTTGATGGTAGGATTTGAGATTTAGTTGATGATTTATTAAAAGATTGATTAATTATACAGGCCTGATTGATTGAATTTGATCACAAAATTAGGCCTAGTATTTAAATTTGTTTGATTAGATTTTAAGGCCAATTAATCAAGATTAGGAGCTCTTAGTTTACTAGACCAATTTTGGGTGATTACATTTTCACCTCTTTGAATCAATGTGCAAGTAGCATGTGGATCCAAAGAACTCCTGATGTAGAGATGTTGAATAGTTTGATGTGGAGTGATAAAACTATTCTTGGTTTGAGAACCACTTTTGAACTTGATCAAACAAAATTTGATGAAGGTCTAAAGATATCAGTTTTGAACTCAACTGAATGAAGACCAATGATACCGACTCTGAGCTTGATTGGACAAAGATCTATAGAGAAGGACTAGAATGCTCAGCTTGACATAAAGTGATGAAACTGAAAATTTTTCTGATGATACTAATAACTAACCCATTTGATGAAAAGTGACGAAATTGGCCAATGTCAAAAAGACTTTTAAACCATAAGGTTGGTTCTGAACAAATAACTAGCTTGATGAAGTGTGATGAAACTAATTACCATTAAGTGACTGATTTGGGTAATTAACTTGATATATGTCCTGATGAAGTCAATTGCCTGATAAAGACAATATCAGATTGATGTGATTCGATGAAAGTTTGTCCAAGCAATTTGATGAGAAGTGATGAAATCAACTGATGGAGATGATGAAGACCAAGTGATAATAGGTATACATGTTTGTAGAAATGGTTAGATCAGTTGTTATTTTTTTATTGATGTCAATCAATTGATTACTGATTTATATTGAGTTACCATATGATACGAAGGAGAAGTTAAATGGGTGACAAATACAGATCAGATAATGATGAAGTAATGTTCATATAGTTGTTTTCTACTATATATTTGATGTTATCAAGTCGGTACATTTGATTGATTAAGTCAGATATTGCAAAGAGTTAAGTTACAACTAAAAATAGTTACTCTACCGAGCTAGATAGAGTTAGTCGGTATAGAGTTGTGTTAGTCAGTATCAGTTATCGAGAACTGAGAATGAGTTAGGCACCGAGCCATGAATGAAGATAGTTACCGAGTTGCAAAGCAAGTTATTGAGTATAGGATATTGATTGAAAATGATGATAAGATTGAATTTAATATGAAGCTATGATGATCTAGATGTTGATAAGGATTAAAGGAATTTTTTTAGAAGATCTACGAGTGATAAAATTCAATGAGAACATCTAAGGAAAAGATTAAGTGGTTAAACCTGATTATTAGAGTTCCAAGAAAAATTTCAAGTTACAAGGTAAAAGTTAAACAGTTTATCGAGATGAGATTTGTGAAGAAGATGATCGAACGGTTGAGAGAATTAATGGAAAACCTAAGCAAGCATATTAAGAGGAAATATTGTGTCTATATAAAGGATGAGAACTAATCAGAAAAGAGATGTTGGCAAGTTGAATTGAGAAGCTAAAGAAGCTGAAGAATAGAACTTACCGAGAAAAGTAAAGAAGTAGAAAGAGAAGAATCTATAGTCTAGAGAAGAGATAAATGGAGTATGTGATGCCAATATTCATGTGAGCACAAAGGATCTGACCCAAGAAAAGTTATCTTCTATATTTACAGATCAAATTTTTCATGTTTCTTATTAGCATTTGTAACAGAAAAAAATCTCTTAACCGAGTGGATTTAACAGTCTTATTTGTAAATCCTAGAAGTAGGTGACATTCCGAAAGAGTGATTAAAGACCTCTAACAAGGCCACTCCTAACAAGCTGAGTATCTTAAAAGATCTGAGGTAAATCCCTTAAAAACGTCACATCTAGTAAATGTGTTTTTAATCTTCAACAAGATAAGTTCTTAACCGAGTGTACTTCAGAAGGGTACATTTTTATTATGGATCACAATTCCCACAGAGGTTTTTCCCTTATTGGGTTTCCTTGTTAAATCTAGTGTTAATTGAGTTTGACTGATTCATTTTCATATTATGAGATGTATGGTTGTTTAAGTTATTAAGTTATTTGGTGATTCTATCATTATGGTATTCTGTTCTATCGAGTGAATCATTGAGATAAGTTTTAAGTATTTAAGTTTGAATTTTATGATTCACCCCTTCTCAGTGGACCAACAATTGGTATCAGAGCATGGTTCTTTGAAGTGTTAATTTTAAAAGGACTTGAGTCAAGATCTAAAGATGTATAAGAGGGAAGCACCAAATTTGAATAAGGAAATTTTATCTACACAAAAAATCAGAATGAGATTGCATGTGTCTGGTATAGGAGAGTATGGAATTCATTTTTTGATAATGAATATGTTGCACCTACAACCTCACCTTTGACAATTAGCAAGAAAAGACAGAAGAAAGACCACACACAATTCATGATTGAGATTGCTTCTACACTTAATGACCAGGAATATGATGAACTTGATGGATGCACTACTTCAAAACAAATGTAGGATAAGATTATTTTGACCTATGGTGGAGATTAGCATGTCTAGAATGAAAAAGTAGAAAGTTTGAGAGGTAAATTTGATTCAATGAGAATGAAAGATGGAGAAAGCATAATACAATACATCACTAGAGTTAAGGAGATTGTTAATTCTATCAAAGGAGCTAGTGTAACCATAACAGAATAAGATGTAACAAGCAAAATATTGAGAACCCTCCAATGAATTATGCTATTTGAGTATCTTCTATACAAGAGTTGAGATCCATCTTCACATGAATGTTTCACTTGATGCTACTATTGGAAAAATGGTTGCATTTGAGATTAATTATTTTGATAATAGTCTACCTACTACATCTAATATTGAGTCTGACTCTAAATCATATTTGGATATTGGAAGTTCTAAGGACTCTAGACCTAGTGATGGATATGTGAGAAGTGCTAGTGAGAGATTTTATAGCAGTCAGAGTGATTTGGAAGAGTTATATGTTTAAGATGAAGAGAATAAGAGAGAGTTTGAAGCTTTGTTGGATAGAAGGCTACAAAGAGGAAGGAATATACTTAGGTAAGTTACAATTGAAATGTTTTAATTATAAAAATATTGGTCATATTGTATCTAACTGCACTAAGAATGATAATGTGGAGAAGAAAGATAATAGAGATAAGGACAAATGAGAGAACAAATTCTGGAGATTCAGAGACTACAAAAACAAAGGTAAGAAATCTTGTCATATTGCTAATGAAGGACTAAGTGATGATGATTCATATGAAAATGATGGTGAAGAAGTTGTGTATGTTGCTATTAAAGATAATTCTGATGGAGAAGACAAAGAATAACCAAGACCCTAATATCAAAAGTAAGTAAGAATGAAACATGGATTATAGATAGGGGTTGTTCAAATCGCATGAATGGTGACGCACTTAAGTTTATTTCCTTGGAGAAGCATGATGGGGGATTTGTTAGATTTGGTAACGATGCTCCATACCCTGTTAAAGGGAAAGGTTCTATAATTCCACTGAATAACACAAGATGTGATGATGTTTATTGGGTTGAAGGCTTAAATTATAATATGTTGAGTGTTGCATAGCTAAATAACAAAGGTCACCAACTGGAATTTCAACATGGAAAAGTGAAATTTTTTTATAAGAAGGAGAGTCTGATTGCTACTGGAGAACAATCTAGAGGTAATTTATTTTATCTTGTTACTTCTATTAAGAGTTTCCTATTTGCTAAAGATGAAGATGTTTGGTTATGGCACAAAAGACTTTGTCATGTTAATTTTGACAACTTGATCAAAGAGAGTAAAAATAATAGAGTCAGAGGACTCCCAAGACTAGAGAAACCTGACACTGTTATATGTAGAGAATGTCAAATGGGTAAGTTGACTAAATCTATTTTTTCAAGAAAGACATGTTACACAAGGAATTTTGGATTTAGTGCATACTAATTTATGTGGACCCATGAGAACTCAAAGTTATTATGGAGAAAGATATTTTATTTTATTTTTGGATGATTATTCTAGAATGATCTCTGTAATTTCTTTAAAAGAAAAATATGATGCATTTTAAATGTTTAAGTGGTACAAGGATAGAGTTGAGAAGGAAATAGAAAGATAACTAAAATGTCTGAGATCTGATAGAGTTGGTGAGTTTACATCTGATGATTTTACACTATTTTGTAATGAAAATGGAATTAAGAGACAGATGTCAGCACCAAGGACACCAAAACATAATGGTATTACCGAAAGAAGAAATAGATCTATTGTTGATTCTGTAAGGACACTAATGATTGAGAAAGGTATTTCATAAAATTTTTAGAGAGAAACAGGCAGTACTGATGTTTACACATTGAACCGAGTACAAATGATGAAAGGTACCAACAAAACACCTTATGAAATCTAGTATGAACACAAACCTAATGTGAGTTATTTAAAAGTTTTTGGAAGTAGATGTTATATATTGAAAGATTCTAGAGAAGGAAATTTTAATTCTAAAGAGGGTAAAGGGATATTCTTAGGATATTCTATAAGGACTAAAGCCTATAAGGGTTTGAATAAAGTTACTAACAAGATGGTGAAAATTGCAAGTGTGAGGATCAATGAGTTTGCATAAAAGAATGATGAAGAAAGAAAAAAGGAACCTGAAGGTTATGATAAGTTTGTATATGTACAACCTGATGTTCCTAAAACCTTACCAAGAGCACCTACCAAGGAGGAAGCTGAACAAAGAGCTCAACAACCGAATGATGAGGATGAAGCACTGAGACCTACAGAGCCTATTTTAGAAAAATATGTGAGGAGACACCACTCCCTGAGAAATATTATTTGAAATAAAGATGCTAGAGTGATGACAAGAAGCAAGGTAAGAGACAATACATGTTTGATATCTACATTTGAGCCAAAGAAAGTTAAAGATGCAATAGATAATGAAGATTGGATGAAATAAATGAAAGAAGAGTTTGATCGGATTGAAAAGAAAATACATGGACCTTAGTACCTATGCCAAAGGAAAAAAATATTATTGTTACTAAATGAATTTGCAGAAACAAGCTAAATGAGAATGGAGAAGTTCTCAAAAAAAAATCTAGACTGGTTTGCAAAGGTAATGCACAAGAAGAAGGTATTGATTATGGAGAGACTTTGCACCTAATTCTAGATTGGAAGAAGTTAGAATACTTCTAGCTTATGTGGCTTACAAAGGATTCAAAGTTTATTAAATGGATGTCAGGTTTGGATTTCTGAATGGGGTACTTGAAGAAGAAGTTTACATTAAGTAGCATGAAGGATTCATTGAGAGCACAGATAAGAATAAGGTATGTAAATTACACAAAGTTCTTTATGGTTTGAAGCAAGCACCCTGAGCATTGTATGAGAGATTTCACTCTTATCTAATAAAAATAGGATTTCAAAGAACATGTGATAATAGTAATGTTTACTTGAAGTGTGACAGTGACAACAAGATTTTCATTGCTGAAATTTTTGTTGATATTATTTTTGGAGGCAATAACACCTTATGTAAGGAAATTTCTGATGAAATGAGAAAAGAGTTTGAAATTTCAATGATTGGAAAGATTAATTTCTTTCTATCTCTATAGATACAACAAGTTGTAGAAGGGATCTATATTAACATACAAGCTAAGTATATCAAAGAGATCCTCAAAACTTTTGGTATGGAAGATTCCAAGCCTCTTGGAACACTGATGGTCACATGATGTAAATTTTCAAAAGAAGATGAGATGCAAGAGGTGGATAATGCTCTTTAATGATCCATTATTGGTAAATTATAGTATGTTGTCCACAGGAGACCTGCTATAGCACACTCAATTGGGATTGTTGAAATATTTTATTCTAATCCTAAGGAAACACACATGTCTATAGATAAGAGAATCTTTAGATATCTAAAAGGAACTGAAGATTTTGGTTTATTGTACAAGAATGTAGGTACTTTTGATCTGCAAGTATACACTGATGAAAATTAGACTGGAAATATTGATGACAGGAAAAGTGCTAGTGGAGGAGCATTCTTTCTATGCAAAATATTGGTCACATGGCTAAACAATAAGTAGAGTTTCTTTTCACAGTCTACTTCCAAGGAAGAATATGTTGTTGTTTCCATGAATTGTGCAAAAATTGTTTGGATCAAACAACTACTTGAAGGTATGCAAGAGATTATCTTAGATCCTATAACTATTTTTTTTGACAACATAAGTGCTATCAATATATCAAAGAACCTGGTTATGCATTCAAAGACCAAGCACATTTCTATTAAGTATCACTACTTGAGAGAACAAGTTCAAGATAAAAAAATGTGGTATTGGAATACGTGAATTCAAAGGAACAACTGGCTAATATCTTTTCAAAGTTACTACCTAAAGATGCTTTTGAGTATCTCAGAGGTAAACCAGGGGTTCTTCCCCTATCCAATATTCACTAAGAAGCATGAGGCATACTCCATCAATTCTAAACTTTATTAGAATATTTATTCTTGAATTGATGTTAGTATGACACACTTTAGGTGATTTCTTAAGTTGTATGGAGATTTTTGTATGCAAATAATATTTGTACATGTAAGGTATAATCCACTACTGAAAAAAAAATTTGGGAGTATGACATTTTGGCATTGGTGTCAAAGAGGGAGAGAATGAATTGATGACATTTATCCATAAGGGAGATATTGGTGAAAGAGGAAGAGAATGAATTGATACTATTTACTCATGAAGGAGATTCATAATGTATGCTACAGTATCAGAAGATTTATCCAAGAGGGAGAACAGTTTGATGATCAGAAACAAAACTATCAGCTCAGAGGGAGTAATGACAGAGATTGACAGTATTGAGAATTGTCATCATCAATTTCTATAGTAATACTATATTGTTTCCATCAATTCCAAAGAGGGAGATTCTTAATCAACTGATGGAGATGATGAAGACCAAGTGATAATAGGTATACATGTTTGTATAAATGGTTAGATCAGTTGTTATTATGTCATTGATGTCAAGCAATTGACTACTGATTTATATTGAGTTATCATATCATATGAAGGATAAGTTAAATGGGTGACAAATACAAATTATACAATGATGAATTAATATTGATATAGTTGTTTTCTAGTATATATTTGATGTTATCAAGTTGGCACATTTGATTGATTAAGTCAAAGATTGAAAAGAGTTAAGTTATGAATGAAAAGAGTTACTCTACCAAGCTAGATAGAGTCAGTCAATATAGATTTTTGTTAGTCAGTTTCAGTTATCGAGCACTGAGAATGAGTTAGGCACCGAGCAGTGAATGAAGATAGTTACCGAGTTTCAAGGCAAGTTACTGAGTATAGGATATTGATTGAAAATTATGATAAGATCAAATTTGGTACGAACCTATGATGATCTAGATGTTGATAAGGATTAAATAAAGTTTTTTAGAAGATCTACGAGTGATAAAATTCAATGAGAACATCTAAGGAAAAGATTAAGCAGTTAAACCTGAGTATTAGAGTTCAAAGAAAAAGTTCAAGTTACGAGGTAAAAGTTAAATGGTTTACCGAGCTGATATTTGTGAAGAAGATGATCGAATGGCTGAGAGAAAATAATGGAAAACTTAAGCAAGGAGATTGAGAGGAAAAATTTTGTCTTTATAAAGGATGAGAACTAATGAGAAAAGAGCTGATGGCAAGTTGAATTGAGAAGAAGAAGAAGATAAAGAATAGAAGTTACCAAGCAAAGAAGAGAAGCAAAAAGACAAGAATATACAGTCTAGAGTAGAGACAAATGGAGTATGTGATGCTAGTATTCGTGTGACCATAAATGATCTAACCCAAGAAAAGGTAGTTTCTATAGTTATAGGTCAAATTTTTACTGTTTCTTATTAGCATTTGTAAGAGAGAAAAATCTCTTAACCGAGTGTATTTAACAGTCCTATTTGTATATCCTAGAAGTAGGTGACATTCCAAAATGGTATTTAAAGACCTCTAACAACGACACTCCTAATAGGGTGAAGATTTTAACAGATCTAAGGTAAATCCCTTAACAGGGCCACATCTAGCAAATGTGTTTATAATATTTAACAGGATAAGTTCTTAACCGAGTGTACTTTAGAATGGTACATTTTTATTGTGGATCACAATTCCCATAGAGGTTTTTCCCTTATTGGGTTTCCTCATTAAAAATGGTGTTAACTGAGTTTGAATGATTGATTTTCATATTATGATATGTATGGTTGCTTAAGTTATAAATTTATTTGGTGAGTCGATCATTACTGTATTCATTTCTACCGATAAAATAGGTGAGCTAAGTTTTAAGTATTTAAGTTTGATTTTGTCTAATTCACCCCCCCTCTCAGTGGACCAACATTTTGATTGGTTTGGAATAGATTAGACATTTGTCCAAGCTATTTGGTGAGAAGCGATCAAATCATTCGTGCTGAGGAAGATCAAGGAACCTCAACTTGATATGGATTATGATGAAGTTGAGATGCCCCTAGCGATGAAATATTTCTTGATTTGTTATTTTGCATTTGATTATCTTTCTTGATGATGTATTTATCATGTCCCCAGGGAGAAAAATCAAAATTTAATTGATTTGATTGAGAGAAAGCTTTGATTTATGCTTAGGAATGATGTTAGATTGATTCAATTTTATTTTGGGGAGATTGCAAATGATTGTGATTAAGTTTCAAGCTTGATTGAGGTCATTTTGACCAAGTTTGACCAATATTTAACTAGATTTGACTCAATTTTTCCATGGTTCGAACATGTTTCTTTGATTAGGTGAGATTGCATTTGGATTGATTCCTGACTAATTTCCAATGAGAAGCTTGATTGTGCCAGTGGTCAACTATGTTTGACTAAAAATTTTGAATGAGGTATTTGACCTAAAATTTAATATTGTTTTTCAATTTTTCTCCCAAAAATAGATTCTGGATGCTCAAATTAGGTAATGGTGCTATTTTCAACACGGTCCAATGACTTTGAAAACTAGATCAAACTGACTATAAAAGGGCCTTGAGGGATCATTTTCATTTTATTTTCACTATTGACTTTTGGCGAACTTTTGAGTCCTTTTGAGAGAAAAAATGCATGTATTGATCTAAAATCACCATTTTGAGCTCCAGAGATGCCACAACTAACCAAGGAACTATGGACCACCAGTAAGTGATCGAATCCAAACCTTGTTTGACAAATTTTCATTTTTTTTGTTGAATTTTTCATATTTTTATTCTCTTTTTTCATTTTATCATATGATGATAAACTTCATCGTATCATCCAGTAAGAAATCTCATATGATATTATGGCTACAATAAGTTTTTTGTTTCACATGTCGATTTTTGTCCTTCCATAATTACTCTTGTCTCATGTGAACTTTTACAATTTTGTCCCTTATTCCATGTGGTGCAGTGAACTTTATCCTATCATGGTTTTTCATTGCATGGTTCAGTGAGAATTATCGCATAATAATATGGTGAACTGTCTTGTATCACATGGAAAATAGTCGCATGTTTTAGTCAATTTTCTCCTTTGTTTGATTATCAAACTTTTCATTTTGACTTATTTACTTAATTATTGATGTTCTATGATGCTTCTTTCTTCTAAATAATGCATATATTTCTTGATTTGATCAAATACTTATGCACTTTTATGTTGATTTGTGATGTAGGTTCAGTTCAGTGATCCATAGTTTAATTGCACATATCTGCAGACTATGTGGTTAGTGCACAACCTTTTAGACCAAGAGAGGGATGTCCTTGATTAGTGTGGGCTTGGTAAGCTTACTGAGATTCCTAATATTCATGTGAAACACAAGTTATTGACTGCTCTGGCAGAGAGGTTCCATTTGGAGCACAACACCTTTCATTTTCCTACAGATGAGATCACGGTTACTCTAAAGTATCTGTAAATTATCCTCTACATTCCCTTCATAGAAGATTTGGTTTATTAAAATTAGGAGCATGGTTAGGGAATTGTAGCATTGCAACATATTTTTGGACACCATACCATCCTAGACAGGCACCTTACCTAGGATCATCTGATGACACATAGCGATGTTGATTATCCTCTTACTTGTATCATGGCCAGTTTGATAGGTTATTTTTTTATGTCGAATAGGAACCAGAAGGGCTTCTTATGTGGTTGGGGAAGGATCCTGTTAGAGATGTTGGCTACCCCAACAAGTTTTCTTAGGGTGACTGCCTACTATGCAACGTGTATAGAGAGCTTCATGAGGTAGTGTACAAGAGTGGTAGGATTATGGCTACAAGAGTTTTAGTTTTGCAGATCTGGGTGTGGGAGAATCTTCCCATTTCTCAGTCGATGATAGATGGAGCTCGCGTGGTTGTCTAGCCATATATTTATAGGTACACAAGTTATGTTTACCAACCCAATTTTGGCAAGACAAATTATTGGATGCGGGAGCTGGATTACCTGTCAGTTGTAGATTGGAGCTTGTATGTTGATACTAAGAGGTGGTCTGATGCTCGTAGGGAGCTCTCATTCACAGTTTTATAGTCAGCCCATCATTGGTAGATCTTCCCCTATCATGGAGATATTTTCCATCACTAGTTTATGGTGATAGTTTGGCTGTCAATAGGATACTTCTAATAAGTTTACTATCTATGCTTTCTATGCTAACGAGGAGAGTCAGGGATGTAGCTTGGGGTTATCATATGCCCTATTAGTATAGGAGGTTTATGTCCTTCAGCCATCCAGGTGGGAGTACCTACCTGAGCTTAAAGATGTTGGCATCACTCCAGCCTATTGGTGGCACATAGAAACTCATCATGTTCCACATTTTATAGATCCAAAGGAGATAGCTCCAAGCATTGATTATGAGAAACCTACTAGAGGAAAGACTAGAGGACATGTTGGTACTCTAGGAGCCAGCTAGAGTCAAGTGGTTGTGGGACACCAATGCATGCATGCTGAGGGTGCTACTTTAGGGTCTGTTGGTTCCATTAAGGACATTACTGAGGAGGAGGGAGAGCGGCTAGTATGATGATGAGTTGATAGGGGCCACTTACCTCATGGAGATAGACCATGTCCTTCTAATAAGGCCAAAGGGAAGGAGCCTATGGGAGGCATTCTTTTTGATGATGCACCTCCTGTAGAGGCACCTAAGAGAGAGGGACTTGGTCCTGATGTTGTTAGCTCTTTGCAGGCTCATGTCTAACAACTTCAAACAGAGCTTACAAAAGACCAGGCATAGGGGAGTGAGCGAGACCAGATGGCTGAAATGCATATTCTAGAGCTTACCACAACCATGGATCAGGCTCAGCATGTTGTGACCTATCAAGGAGAGAGGTTTGCATACTATTATTCCTTTACATTAGAGTCATGCCTGAGGTGAATAGGGCACCTACATATTCGCAGTTTGCTGCTAGATCAGAGAGAGATATTTCTCCACCTCCTATTAGAGATGAGGCCCCACCTCCTCCTCCTCCTCGTGGTAGTACAGAGGATGGGAGAGAGACATGATGTTTCTTTCTTCCTTCTTAGCCTCTTGTATACATGATGTACCTGACATACATGATGTATATTTTGTGTTATAATACTAATACTGATTCATCATTATTGATTCATTGTACTAAGACACCGTTATTGAGATTCTAGCACCATCATAATGCTAAAACTAAATGCAAACCTAGGATGAATGCAATCTATAAGTCACTTTGGTCTTTAACTATTTTTATCATTATTGGGGCTTTTGGGACACTAGAGTCAACATAACCCTCACTGGTGCCACTACGATCATAAGGATATAAACATGAATTTCATTAGATAAAATGTATAAAATAAGTGCAAGCATCAAGACATTAGGATCTAGATGACTTGAGCATCATTTTCATTTAATATTGCAAGGGTACACAAACATTGAGGCATTTAGAGCCAAGATGACCATGAGTGTGCCCTTGCATGAACAAATAGATGAATAGAAAATGAGATAGTTCTGACGTCACCTTGGTGCTCAAATAAAATGAGTCAAGATATGAGTGGTGTACCATATGAAATGGAGGTTCTTACCACAAATGCCTAATTTACTTGACCTTTCTGGATCATCAGAGTTACACCCACAAGAAGAAGTCAAAGAAAAATAATTACACTGACAATCCTTGCTCTTATTTGTTAGATGTCTTTGAGTTACTAGGAAGGCATAATACTAAAAAACTAATGATAACAGATAGCACCCAAACAAAATCCAATTTCTTTCCTTGTTTCTCTAATCTGATGATATCATCGAGTTACATAGGGAACATGATCAATCATAATTTCAAAAAGGTTTTGGGTTTTTTGTGTTTAGGTGTTGAGGAGTTTTTTAATGTTGTTGATTGATGTTTGTTCATATTTTGTTTTATTTGAATGCCCATGGTTCATATGATGAGTGTTGAAAAAAATTGATGCGTCCAATGATAGTGTTAAGAAACATTGTTTGATTGTAGGTTTTTAGTGTTGAGAAATGTCGTTGGGTCTGTTATCATTGCATATCCAAATTTTCAAATTTCCTTGATTTGGCAATTTTTCCCACATCTTTTGATTCAAAATCCATATGGTCACATGTTAAAATTTCAATTTTATGGTTAAGTCTTCAAATTTCCTTGTTCTAGGTTTTAGTCACACACCCGCGCTGGTCTTTTAAAGTGTCTATTTAGGTGAGCGAGTGAGCGACGATCATTTTGGGTGTTAATCACGCAGTCACGGTCATATCTTGTTAAGTCAAGTTAGGTGTGTGAGTGAGTGACTTGGTCATTATTTTGTCTTAATCGCATAGTCGCGATGTAATTTTGAAGTCGGGTTATCAGTTCGTGACAAAGAGAGTTGGAATTGTTTTGTATGTCGCTCACTCGTAGGGGATCAAATTCTATGTCAAAATCTTCAGTGAGTCAGCGATGAGTTAAGTCTTTATGTATCACACAACCGCGGTGGTCTTAAGTCTTTCACTTTTTGGTCTGCGACTGAGCGAGTGGTGTAAAAGGAAAGGTCTTTCCGCTCACTCATGCAAGTCTTAAATGTTGTTTTTTGTGCAGTGCGAGTACGCGATACAATGTGTTTTTTTCATTAGATGGTATTTGTCGCTCAATCTCACAGGAAGCATGCAGTGTTAATAAAGTCTGTGACTAAATGATCAGTTTTTCTCTTGCTCACTCGCCAATGACTTGTTGTTTCAAATGATAAGTTCGCAAGTATGCGATGAAAGAAAGAAAATTCTATCACTCACTCACCCATGAATAAAGTCAAATGAAAAGATGCTAGTGGGTGTGCGATTGATAAAAGTATGTTAGCCACTGCTCACTCACAAATAAGTTGTTGGTTAAGATTTTAAGATTGCGAGTGTGCGATGAATAAAAATTGAAATTTGTCACTCAAACACTCATAAAGAAATATCAGTCAAGAGAGATTAGTGAGTGAGTGATTAATACATTGTGAAGGTGTGATGAAGGCACCCGCTCAGTCGTGAAGGATTCATCCATAAAGAAATTTCAGCAGCGAGTATGCAAATATAATCAAAAGAGGTCATTGCTCACTCGCTAATGCTTATGAACTGGAATATCTTGTAGCATGAGTGAGAAACTCAGTAAAAGTGCACAATGAAGATAGTTATCGCTCACTCACAAAGGTATAAAGAAAAATTAGAAAGCCATGGTGACTACGCGACCAAAAAGTAATGTATGATTGTTTTGAAAAAACCACTCACTCGCTCAAGTGCAAAGCATGTTAAGTAGAGGTCAATGAGCGTGCGACTGAGTAATAAAGGCCATATCACTCACTCACGGGGTTTCAGTGAAAGTAAATTTTTGAGTGGAAAGTCCACAACTAATAGAAGGAAAATTAACGCTGCTCACTCGCCCAGGTATAAGTATAAATCATAAAGATATAGCGAGTACACGATTATCAAATGGTAAAGTTGTTAGTAAGGTCATCGCTTAGTCGTGGGGCATATGAACCAAAGTAAAGATAGATCGCGAGTGCATGACTGCTTAAAAGAAAAGGTCTTGTCACTCACTCACAAGGACAAATTTGAATTTAAGCAAGGTACAGTGGGTTGGTGACAAATTGACATGTGGCTCATTCAGGCTTACGAGTGCAAAAAGAGAAAAAGTGTGTACTCTTTTCTAGCAAGGATTATACAGTGTGAATTAATGGCAGCATTAGTTACAGAGAGATGATTGTAGGACATTGCAAGTTTGAAAATTTGGCATTCAAGTGGACAAGATGCCAATTTCATGGCTATAAAGATGGATGATTGAACTTGATTCTGTACAACTCTCATTTGCGCTTTGAAAGTTTTTGTTGTGAAATCAACAGAGCTTGTTCTTCTAAGAGTGAAATCTAAAAAGGAAATATGAGTCAAGATACCACTAGTGTTGCCTCACAGGGGTCTGAGAAGAAGAAGGTTGCAACAAAGAAATACATAGAATAATTTGTTGATTTGTTGCCCGAGACATCAAATGCAAATAGTGCTAACTGGGATGAGTGGAGAGACAAATGGTGTCAATGCAAAAACCCGATCCCTCCAAATTTCTCTGGTAATACTCAGTTCCATTTTTTTTGAATAATAGAATTAAACCAGTACCTATTTGCAATCCCTGGGAGTTAAATATGGAAAAATTGATTGTGCCTAACATATATGTGGATATAGGGTTGATCAGGGAACTTGCTAAGAATTATTGCCTAGTAGCTAGGGTAATCAGAAAGAAAAAAAAAAAAGAGACCTTAGTATCCATAGATAGGAGATCAGTAGCAGAGGTGTTCAGGATCACTGGTGCATTATGCACAGAAATTGAGTTGGAAAAAATTTAGGTGGATTACAAGAAAAGGGAGAAATTAATCAAGAAATTTGATATGCCTAGATATATTCCCAGGGTGGATAGGAACTTGGTAAAGGTCCCAAATATCCCCAAACCACCTTTTGACTTGTCCTTCTTTCACCACTATATAAAATGCATAGTTTATGCCCTAACTAGAGTATTAGGTTTTGACAGAGATTCAACAGTACCCCAGGATGTGCCCATGATAGCCATGAATATCCAGCACCTGGAAGTCAACACTGATTATGATTATGTGGGATACATAGTTGAAGCTATACATGTTGCATTGGTAGAGATTTCCCCAGTGCCAACTTTTAAGCATTATTCCCATTTAATGTGTATGATTCTATATTTTAACAGGGAGTCCATGGACAAAGAGCTTGAATTATTCATTTTAGAGTATGGTATCAATGCACCAATCCAAAGATGGACACAGGTATGGGATAGTTCATCAGGAAATTCATCTTACGTATGTTTTTGTAATTGGATTGTGGATCCAATTTTTGACTTACTAGGAGCTAATAGGTAGAGATTTCCAAGTGAGGTCAGAAGAGTTTTAAGACCTTGGCAATTTGTTCCAAATTGGCCAATTACTCACAACTGGGGTGATTTTTTCAACTTTGATCATATTACTATCATAAGGGTGTATGGTTGTACACAACCACCTCACATCCTCCCCAAGTTTGTCCCTCTTAGGGTTTCTTTCTTAGAATTTGTTTGGCAGATTACTTGGGTTGACAAAGAGTTTTTGGAAGGGCACAAGAAGTGTACTTTTGTCCCTAGGCTATGGGTTAGTTGTGATTTCTCTATTGGGAAGATATTTTTTGACCTGATAAATAATTTCCTAAAGCAATTTAGAATGTCTCCAGCAATTGCTAGGTTTTGTAATCCAGAACAGTTTGTAAAGATAGCCCCAAAATTTATGACCCCTTGGCAAAAGATTAGAGATCATGAGCCACTGGATGAGGAAGACATTGTGAGAAAAAAATTGGATAGGTAGGAAATCTAGAAAAGAAGAAGGAAATAGGATAACCTTCTTAGGGTAGAAGCTGACTAGAAAGAATGAGATAAGTCTTTTTCTGGTTTTTTCCCTGATCTCCCATATTTACAGAGAATGGAGGAGATGCTCAAGTCTTATGATACATTAATGGTACAAGTGCCACAATTTAGTGCTGAAGATGTACAATCCCAAGGATCCCCTATTCCTATTGCACTACATGACCAGGAACACCAAGAACAACAACAAGAAAATGAAGAACAACAGGAAGAATCTCATCAAGAAGAAGAAGAGGTGGGTGAAGAAGCTACTTCTGCCAGAGAACCACCCAAGAAAAAATAGAAAACAAAACATAAGGAGCAGGATAGGAAGAAGATGGCCAAGGCTATAATAAAAAAGCATGGAAAATATTTCAAGAGGCTCAAAAGACAAATGCAAAAGGAACCCTAGGTTGAAGGTCAAGGGGATAATCAGATGGTATTATTTGGAGAAATTGATGAGAGAGTGATGATGGCAAGTGAATTCATGAAAGATGATGAATTCATAAAATCTAATGAATTCAAGAGCTTCCTAATCAAAATGAATCAGAAGGATCTAAAGTAGAACTTGATCACAGGAGAAGGTCAAGAAGACAAAAATGAGGAAATTGTGAAGACACTCCAGGATTATGATCTTGAGAGTGAACTGATTACTATGGATCAAGCAAGACTATTGGTGCAGAATAGTGGGGTGATGTTAATGCCAGATTGGGACTTACAGTCCACTTTCATCATTGACCTGATCAGGAGGCAAGAAGACCCTCTAATGAAAGAAGAGTTTGAAATTGATGAAGTCCTTGAAGGATAAGGATTTTATCCTAAATCCAAGACTCTAGCTATATGTTCATTGGCCCCTGCTACACAAAAGCCTCTAGTCATGAATATAAGAGAGGAAAAGAGAGAAGAAAAGATGATTTGGAATCTACAGAACACTATAGACACTGAGATAGCTCAGTTGATGACTCAAGTATCATTCATAAACCTGGAAAAGGTTGATGATCTATCTAAAAGGTATGAAACAACATTTGGCCAGATGATGGCCTTAGAAAAAAAGCATGAAGAGGTGGTGGTTCATAACCACACATTGGAGGAAGAGATTGCTAAGTTGAAGGAGGAATTAGTGGAGAGTAAAAGAGAAAAGACCCCAGTCCCTCAGGAAATACCAAAAAGTGAAATAGATGTTGCCACAGAGGCAAAAGAAGATTCAACAATGGTAGAAGGCCAGTCCAAGGAGCTGTCACAAGAAGCATCAAGGGTATCTGTTGAAGCCGTGACCTTCTTAGACCCCACATTCAAGATTTGGTTAGGAAGAGATAGGATGATGGATAAACTAAAAACAGCCATGTTGTACAGTGATGAATTTCCTAATAATATCACTGATACTATTGAAATGATTAATGAGGTAAATAATACATATGGTTTCTTCAATGGCAAGGCTAACTTAATAAGTAGTAAATTGCAACTATTTGGTGACCAGTGCCCACCCCTGATCCCTAAGATATATGATGAAGCTGGCATTCTGAAGCCACAATCTGATTGGATAGATGGATTTGATGAAATATTAAAAAATGAGGAGATGAAGCAGTGCCTGGAGAAGGATTTAAATGCTGAATATTGCAATGAATTGATTGACAACCTCTTTAAGGTTGAGAGAGATATGGTGAAGTTTGTTTCAGTGGCCAGAACAACCATTGATGCTAGATGGACAAAAGTTGTGGGAAAGCTAGGACATGTAAATAATTTTGATTGGCCCACTGCCAAAGAGGTAAATAGGTGGAAAGAAAAGCTGAAGGATGAAGAGGATATTGTCAAACTACAACAACAAACCTTGTTCAGACTTTGCCAACTTTTGCCACCTATTTTTTGTTACAACTTTTTTTTTTATGTTAACTACAAATTTTTTGTTGAAAAAGATTTTGTAAACCCTTCCCATGTAGTCTGTAGCTTCTTGAATCCTTAGTTATAAAAGTATTCCAAGACTACTAGGAGGAGGATAGCCATTTTTCATTTGGAAGTACAAGTTTAAATGTAAAAAATCTGGTTTAAGACGAATACATTTTTGAGGGTTTTGAAATTATTGTTGAATGTATTAGCAATTCTGATTATGAATACAAAATAAAATCCATCAATAGTTTTTGAAACATATGATGAGTATTTTGTCTTCGTTATGGTTTTCTAAATTTTATGTAATTTTAATGCTCAAGGAACATTCAATTTATGGATATGTTAGGCAGATTTTGAAATAGTTTTAGGGTTCTTTCAAGAAAAGATTAAAATTGCCTTAGGATTATTTTCAGTAAGATTCAGGGTTTATAATGAATTTGATGAATTAACTTGTTATATGTATGAGGATAGATATATAAGGTATACCTATGTTTATATCAGATTTTGTAGTTGTCTTAAATTTATGTTCATAAGCAAAAAGGGTGAAGCTATGCAAAAATGACTCCATACCCTAGGATTAAGCATTGGTATGTTGTCCATTGAATTGGGTGACTATCACTATTAAAATTTATCTTTACCTTTATGTTTGGTCTATTCAATAAATGTTACAGTGGTCAATCCCTATGATTCCATTCATTTTCTACTGGAATGATTTAGTGATTTGATTGTTCCAAGTTGGAAGGGTAATCTCACCCAAGTTTATGGAGCTCAAAGTGTAGAGGGTCTAAAAACCCTATTTTTTTCATTCTGTATCTTGCTTGGTCAGTTTCTGGGATAAATAGAGCAATCTCTTTGAGAGTATTTTTTATGTCAGTAAGAGAAGGAACTAACAGGGTCGATTAAAAATTGTCTAGTTGGTGAGAGACTAGGATAAATGACTCTGATTGATGAGGTGACAAACTAACAAGATGTTGATTTGGCTATCGAAATTGCTAGGAAATTTTCCTTAGTGAGGTGTGAACTCCTAGGACTAAGACATTGACCAATCCCAACCCATTATGGCGAGACATAAAATAGAGATAAGTTCCACAAGGTCACAAAAGTGACTGAAGGTATATACATGCATGAATGCGAGATGAGGCATATGTAGGTGTGATAGCCAAGCTACACATTGATACATGAAGCATTAGTTATAAGTGGCATCTGTTGCCAGGTTTTTACCATGATTGTCATTTTTTAAAAGACTTTTTCCAATTGTTTTTCTTTTTTGTTGTTGTTTTAGTGTTTTTTGAGGACCATTTTCTCTGTACAGGAATATCTTTTCAGAGAATATATAGCTGTAGAATTTTTTTAGGTGGATGTTGTTGATTGGTTAGAGGATTATTTCTCCTTCTAGATTTTATTGTTGATAGGCTCGAGAGCCAAATTTTGTAGTAATTATGAAGGGACCCAACCATTTGGGTTCAAACTTGCACTTTTGTTCTCAATTTTGATGATTATTTGGATTCTCTGAGTACATGATCACCAACCTAAAACTATTGGTGTATCACTTTCTTGTTATAGCCTCTATACATTCTTTTCTAGTAGACTCTCAGATGATCAAATGCTTCTTGTCTTCTTTCATCAAGCAGCTCTAATTCTTGGATTCTAGAAATCTGATAATCTTCATCAGTTATGAGTCCTTGTAAAGAGACTCTAAGTGATGATATTTCTACTTCAATAGGTAATATTTCTTATGTACCATATACTAATATAAATGGTGTTTCCCCTATGGGTGTCCTTATACTGGTTTGGTAATCCCATAAAGATGGACTCAACTAGAGATGCCAATACTTTCCTAATTTTCTTACTATCCTATGTAATATTTTCAGTATGGTTTTGTTCGTTTCTTTAGCCTATCCATTTCCTTATGGGTAGTAGATATAGGAACAGTGTTGGGTAATATGGAATTTCTCACTTAATTCATCAATGCCTTTTTTCTTGAATTTTCCCTCATTGTCAGTTATAGTAGAGGAAGGTATCTCGTACCTATAGATGATATAATTTCGGATAAACATTGACAGTTGTCTGTCAGTTGCCCTGATTAAAGGGGCATCTTCCACCCACTTTGTGAAGTACTCCATGGAAGTGATGATAAACTTGTATCCGCTAGATGATGAGGGATATATTTGACCCATGAGGTCAAAGGCCCATTGTTGGAATGGCTAGTGTGTGATAAATGACAACAAATCTCTTGCAGGAGAATGGATAAAGTTACCATGTAGTTGGCATTTGTTTCATGATTTGGAAAATTAAACATCATCATTTTCCATGGAAGGCCAATATAATCTAACCCTTAGAATTTTCTTGACCAACAAGAGACCATTCGAATGAGACCCACAAATACCTTTGTGGACTTGTTTTGGCACAAGTTCAGACTCTTCGCATTCTATACACCTAAGAAGAGTACCATCTAGACCTCATTTCTACAAATCATTAGCAATGATCAAGTAACGTGAAGCATTAATTTTTTGGTTTATCTTTTCCTTTCTAGGTAGGTCATTAGGGATTATTTGGTCTCGTAGGAATGAGTATATCTGGTTATATCTAGAGGAACCACTTTCCACAATTGAACATAGTATTTGAGAATCTATGGAATCATATGTTGGAAATGGTAATTCTTCCTCTAGGAAGTCATAGTGTAATTTATTCTCTTCTAATTGTAACATTGAGGCGAGGGTAGCCATGACATCGGTTTCTTTATTCACTACTCATAATCTATTGGAAGGTGATAAAAATAAAGTACTTCTTAAGGTCATCATCCATTCTCTTGTATGGTATGAGATTTTCATCCTTAGTTTGGTATTGATCATTGAATTGGTTAATTACTAATTGGGAGTCTCCGTAAATGTACAATTCCATGATTTTCAATTCAATAGATAATTTTAATGTATTCATTAAAGCTTCATACTCAGCAATATTGTTTCTAAAAGGAAAAACCATGTTGTATCCTTGGGGAGTTATGAAAAGAACACCAACTCTAGACCCTTGGTGTGTGAATGATCCATCAAAGAACAATTTCCATGGGTGTTCTATCAAATGTAGGATAGCTTCATCAGGAAACATGATGGTTAGTGGTTTAGTATCTTGAAGAGGAGAATCCACCAAGTGATTATAAATGGCTTTCCCCTTGATGGCCTTCATTTCTATATTTGATGTAAAACTTACTTAATATAATTACCCACTTTTCTATCCTTCCAGTCAAGGTTTCTTTGTTCAATAGATAATTCAAAGGATCAATCTTTGTGATTAACTTGACTGAATTTGCCAACATGTAATGTCTAAAATTTTGTGAAGAAGATACAACTACTAAGAAAACCTTTTTGATGATTGTGTATTTGAGTTCATAAGAAACCATCATTCTATTGATGTAATATATTTCTCTTTCTCTCCTTGTTTCATCATGTTGTGCTAGTAGGGCTCCAAGTGATGTTGTTGTAGTGGATATGTATAGTAGGAGAGAATTCCCTAGTATGGGTTCCATTATAATAGGTGATTTTTCTAAGCATCCCTTAATTTTTTGGAAGTTCTTTTCACACCCTTCATCCCACTTGAATGTTACACCTTTTTGCAATGTCTTTGTAAAGGGTTGAGCTTTATCTGATAAATATGAGGTGAACCTTCTTATTGATTGTAGCTTTTCTTCCAACGTTCTAATCTAACTGATATTCTTTGATGGTTTCATCTCCATTATCACCTTCACCTTTATAGATAAACTCCAATTCCTTTTTCTGGTACAATATATTCAAGGATTTTTCTAGATGTTACACCAAAGGCACATTTGTTTGGGTTCAATATCAACTTAAATTGTTCCATCCTATTAAAGATATTTTCTAATTTGGCTAGGTACATAGTTCTTTTTTCTAATTTAGCCAAGGTGCCGTCAACATAATCTTCCATGTTCTTGTGTATTATATCGTGGAATATAGTTTTCATAGCTCTTTGATATGTTGCTCCCGCATTTTTAAGAGAAAAAGGCATCACATTCTAGTATAATGTGCCCCAAGCACAACTAAAAGTCATTGTGTCTTGATCCTCAAGCACTATCTTTATCTGGTTGTAACTTGAGAAGCCATCCATTAGGGAATACATTTCATATCTTTCTATGAGATCTAATAGAATTTTGATATTCGGAAGTGGAAATTTGCCATTTGGGAAAGATTTTTTTAGATCTCAAAAGTATGTGCATACTCTTATTGATTTGTCATTTTTATAAAAAAGCATAATATTTTAGATCCAGTCAGCATAAGCGATAGTTCTTATGAATTTTTCTTTAATAAAATTCTCTAATTCATCTTTAACCAATAATGCGACGTGAGGATGCATTTTCCTGAGTTTTTTTTTGATTGGTTTTACTCCGGGAGAAATGAACAAGTGATGAATTACCAAATTTGTGTCAATTCATGGCATATCTAAGTATGACCAAGCAAATTTGATCTTTTTGTTCATGAAAAACTGAGTGAATTGTTGCTTCTCTTCTTTAGACAAAGAATGTGCTAGGTATATTAGCTGAGGTGATTCTATTATTCCCAAGTTGATTGGCTATGTAAGATCTATGAGTACTAAAGACCAATCCTATAATTGATCAGGTAGGATATCAAGCTTCCCATCCTCCAACACCTCTAAGAGGTTTTAACCATTGGATACATCATTTTTTAAAATTATTTTGGGTTTTGACATTGCCACAACATGGTTTCACTGTCAGACCTCCTTTTCTTTTTATTTTCCTTTTTAATATTTAGAAACTTGATATCCCACTTCATCACATTCATTCTCATTACACTAGTGGAAGAAGTGAGGGGCTCAATAGAATTTAGGTAGCATGCCAAGGTATAGTAATTTGGGAAATAAATCAAGTTCACAGGTTTTTTGGATTCCACTCAATGATATTAGGATGTACTAGGCACAAGGATATAGTTGATTCTAGGGATAGGACCACATTATCATGATTAAAAATTTTGACTAGTAAGAGAAGATCTATTAATTTACTCTCTGAAGGAATGACTAGATCACGAAGCATCCGAACATCACTATAAGAGTCGTCATTAGTACTATGTGAATCTAACTCATTTGATATATCACTACGGTTTCAAAACTCTTCTCATCCAAATTCCTTATCAAGTAAAGTTCTTATAGGAACAATATCAATTCTAGTATTGAGATCCCTAAAATTATTTCCAAATTTCTAGTTTATGCTCTGAGGAAGAACTGTCATCTGAGTAGCATTTGAACTTTCTCCTTGTTCAAACTTAGGCATATATTAATGAAAGACATCAACCTCAATATAAACTATGGTATCAAAAAATGAATCCCATTCATACTCATTATAACTTGTTGAATGAGGTATATCTAGGACATGAGTAGTAGTGACTAGTCGCCCCTAGTGAGGGTGTCTTTCTACTAGGTCACTCTCCATACCTTGATTGAATTCATACTCATGAGAATCAGTTTGGCTGCCATCAGATCTACCCAAGTATTGTGCTATATCCATAGGAACTCCTTCATCCTAATTTAAACTACTCTCCTCTCCTTGTTGATCCTCATCTTCTTGTATGGATATTTGTATTTTAATTCCTTGCATTGATGTTAGCTGAGGTGAAGGTATCTCAATTTATTGTGCTCTTAGATTAATGAAGTAAGGTAGATCAAGTATGTGAGTAATAGTGACCAGCTGGCCCTAGTTAGGATGTCTTTCCTCTTGTCCATTTTCTTTTTCTTGTTGACTCGCCAATGTTTCTTTGGCGAGTTTATTTTCTTCTTGGCTTCGATGATCTTCTTCTTGTGATTGCTAGGAGATTTGTTCATTTGGTTCTAAGGGAAATATTAACTGATGTAGAATGTAGGGTTCTCCTTGGTAATCAATATTCTCTATTTTTATATGCAATAGCCTCTAAAAAGATAGTTGCATAATTTCTGCCTCTTCTCCAGATTCATCATCAGATTCCTCTACTTGATCAAATAGAGGACCATCCCTGGAGGAAGGGTTGCAATTTTTATCATGGTACCCTAGCCCCATTTTGTCTTTTGGGCTTCTAAATTCTATGTGTAAGGGCTATATCAATCCTTTATTCTTTCCTAGGGGTCCTATTCCCTCATACCCCATTTGTTTCATGGTTTGGTACCTTTTTCCATACTTCTACGAGGATATTTCAACAAGATTAATCTCTTGATAATGCTCTTCTCCTTTGTAAATCCAAGCAAAGATGACTTTTTCCTCATTTTCCTCCACAAGAGAAATACTAGCCTTTACCATACCCATTCCTTGATGTATTTTTATTGTCTTGGCACTAGAAGGCTTGGATGACGATAAGGGTTTTCGATAAGACCTGCGAGATCTAGGAAGGTTAGAAAAAAATAGAAATGGATGTAGTTGATATTATCTCATTCCCATGTCTTTGATTTTTAATTTCTCCTCAAAATTTCTCATGATAACATCTTTAGAAATCTCAGCTTATTGACCATTGAATGCTTCTTTGTTGTGTGGGACCATGCTGTCAGCTTGTTTCAAATTGTTGCAAGAGTAGCTACTATTGGCTGCGATGGAGAATTCTACTCTATTGTGTGGGAACTTCACATAATGATGATATGTTGATGGGACAGCCTGCATATCATGTATCCAAGGCCTTCCTAATAAGATTTTGTATGCCAAATGTAAATCTAACACTTGGAATATTACATCTCTCTCGACTGGTCCCACCCTGATGGGTAACGCAACTAACCCTTTTGAAGAAATATCTTCTTTTTCATATGCCTTTATGGTTATTTTCCTTCTTGAATCTATAGAATACTCCAAAAAAATTAATTCTATTACAAGTTTGAGAGTAAAACTATTCAAACCAGTGCCTCCATCTATCAATACATGCTGGACTCTATGCTTATGTATCAAGACCTCTATGTGAAAAGGTTGATTATGAGGGTAATTTAGCGACTTATCATCTTATTTTGAGAAATAAAGGTAGTGAGGTGAGTTCAGGTGACCTGCCACTATTTGGAATTGATCGACATCAAGGTATTTTGGAATGGTTGTTTCTAGAAGGGACATTTCAAGAATCTCCTTATGTGATGGCGAGATCTTAAGAAATTCTAGAATAGAAATTTAAGTACGGGTTCAATGTAACTGGTCAACCAAGTTGTAATTCTCCGTTGGGATTGATGAGACCAATGTTTTATTTGTGAAGGATTTTTGTTGTCATGATGGGTTGTTTGGATGAGGAGGCCACTCCCTTAAGAGTAACCTTGGACTGATTTCTCATCCCAGTGTTGACAGATTCATATTTTTTAATTATCCTTGATTATGATCATGTTAACTGATTGGTCACACAATTCAAGCATATGGATTACATTGTCATTATTAGCGCAGGTGTAATTCACTTCATTAGAATTAAGTAATACTGAGAGGGGGCGATATAGTATTACAACACTTTGAACTTAAACCAATTAAATTATAACATAACCACATAAATACTGAAATGAATACAACATAAACACAAAGAACATAAATTATAACACCATGAAGTGTTGTTGAGGAAACCCTAGCCAAGGGAAAACCTTGATGGGGATGGTAACCACAAATATGCACTAGAAATATACTATCCTTGATAGGAGACCAAGCCCTATTAGGAGATGATTATTACATTAGCACATTCCCTTGTTAGAGGAATAAAAACTCTTGTTAAAGGTATACTAAGCTCACTACTCATACAATCAGAAATATGATTTTGTTACAATGATTTTCTCAATAGTGAACAATACAAGCATCTACTATGCTTAGGTAGTTCCAGTTGTATCTTGTATCACCATTTGTCTGATTGTGACATCACAATGCATTCCTTCATTTGTGAACATCATATCCATACAGGCTCATCACATTCTCATACTCCGCTTCTCAAAATATCTTCATATATATATATATATATATATATATATCTTATTACATTACCTAGATGGCTTCTAATTACATCACAAAGATAGAATTAATACTTATACAAGAAGTAATTACCAAGTCGAAAATCATACACTATAAAAACATAGGTAATCCATAATCCATATCCAACATAGCACGTTTGGACTTCGCATTATACTTCCTCAATCATTGTCACTGTTCATCTACCCTATATCACTGTTACTCTATCTTCGCATGTCTTCATCATACTGTAACTTACTGTGATAAACTCCAAAACATAAGCTACCTTAAATAAAGATCATATACATGCCAAAATAGATTCCTCTAAGCTCACATTACTTCATTCACCATATACTATCTTCGCTAACCAAAACTGTGCTTCTATACTATGTAATTTTGCTTTCTATACTTTGTCATTTTGCAAGCTATATCTCCAAAACTATATTTCACTCTAAGAGAAAATCTATACCATATGTTTTTCTATAAATGACATCCCTCAAGTGTTCCAGAACACTCCTAAATGAACCACTTGCCAACAATCTCTCCCTTTGGCATTGATGGAAACACTTAGTGAAAAATGACTATGTGTCAATACCAAAAAAAAAAGATATGCACATCACTCTTTATCTCCTTTACATATTTTATTCTCCTCTATTACTTATTATTACATTTTTCATATCTTCTCTTCTCCCCCTTTGACATAAATGGAAAAGGTATACAAAAATGTAGAATACATAACAAAATTGTGTCACTGCTTACCAGAACGTTTATACCATCTTTAGCATATCTTGGAAGGAGCTCTCCAAGATCTTCACTTCCTCTGACCAAGTCTTCATGAGTATCTGAATCACATGAATCAGCTCATTCAGTGAAAATGAAGATGTCTTTGCTACCTTTATCTTGGTAGGCATATGTTTGGTGAGGCCCGTGTTGTCTTCTCTATGTCACAAAGATGTGTCTCAAGAATTTATAACTTAGAAGTGATTAAACTCTTCAACATACCAAATCTTCCCAAAACTCTCCCTTTCTCTATATTGAAGACACTTAGTTTTTCCAATATCCTAGACACTTTTTTGTCTAACCCAAATATAGAGTGTGAAGAGGTCTCACAACTTTCCATCATCTTGTCCAAAGTTAGTCTATCCTTTGCTATTATCTCCTCAATGTTTTGAGATGTCTGACAGGATTTATATAGTAACTATATAATTTCCTTCCATGCGATACACAACTCTTTTCCTCAGATATAGTTTTTCTCAATATGTCCAAGTCCCATGAAATAGACTTGTATATTTCCTCTAACTTCTTCACGAGTTACTTCTTCTCTGCTTTCTCTTCAACGATCTTCTCCAAGGAAACATAGTGACTGTCAAAGTCATCCAATACTTTGTTAAAGTTCTCTGCACTATCCTTTGATTGGAAACAAAAAGGTATACATAGGAGTTTGTTGACAATATCAACTACTCTTTCCATTACTCTTGTCTTCTTCTCACCTTTCTTCTCAGATCTCTCTTTCTCTTTAGAAAATGCAATGAAGGATAGATTCATCAACTCATCTTCATCCATACTCTCAACATCTTTGTTCAGAGTCTTATCTCCACTTGCCAACAATAAAGATGAAGAAACAAAAGCATGAGTTTATTGTTTCACTTTAACTTTAATCACCGTTTCCTTCATTGCTTGAACTTTGCTCACTTTTTGTTCTTCTTTCTCTTCCATTTCTAGATCATTATTTCCTTCAATGTTGGTATCCTTATCAAAAGGATCACTATCATCTTGCAAAGTTTCCAAAGACATAGACACACCAGAAATAAAGAAATATGGTTTCCTCAAAGTACTCACAAATTCACTAGTGTCTTTGACCTTTTATTTATCAAGATTTATTTCTACCATCCTTGATGACTCACCTCTTCCAATAGTTTTAGGATTAGTAGCCTTTGGTGGTGAGAAATTCATAGGTTCAGTATCCATTATAACCTTATCCACAACCTTCTATGTTTCCTCAATCACTTCATCATACCATCTCCCCATTATCTTTACCAATCTTGACTTAGTTCTCAGCAAAGGTTTTAAAGCATTTAATATCTTTTCCATTTCATTGACTGAAAAAACATGTAACATATCTTCAACTTCTTGTACTCTGATTGCTTCATCTTATATCTATGTTAACTATTTTCTTATTTCCAATTTCTCATAAAGTTCTTCAGGTATACTTCCTTCAACTTCTAATAGGTTCTTCTTAAAAGCAAGAAAATGATTTATTACCATGTCTTCAATCAAAATTTAATCAGATGTATCATATCTCTCATAGTATCTGATCAATTAGATAAGCTTTCCCTTCTCAACTATTCTCTTCTCTAGTATTTTCATGTCAGGATTCTAGAGATGTTTCACATCAGTGCTCTTCTCTTCTACTTTCTTTTCTTATCCTTTCTTCTCTTTTACCTTCTTCTCTTCTACTTCCTTCTTTTCTCCTTTCTTCTCTTCTCTCTTCTCTTCAAATTCTCTCCTCTGTCTCTTAGGTGGAAAGTCCTATTTAGTGGACCTTATGTTTCTTCTCAGTAATTCCATAAGATTCTCTTTTTGCAATGTTATCTTTGGTTATGTAGGTGTAGTCTCAGATATATCAATCACAATAGAAGGTTGACTAATTACCTCTTTAACTTCTAGAGGTGGAAGGACTGTAGGATAATTTCTTGCAAACCCAGAAGCTCTTTATGTCATCTTCCTTCTTACCTCTTTCATCTCCTCTTTTGTTATACCAACATTGGTTTCTATATCATCTACCAAGTTTTCTACTTTCCTCTTCCTTACATCTCTAGTTTGTTCTTCCCTTATCTTTCCATATTTCTCTTCATAGGTACCCCAGATTTCTTTGGATAGATCAATTTATGAGGATAGTATGTGTTCAACTTGCATAGTCAAGACCTCAGAATTGACTTCATATCCCAAAGGATAACACCACTTCTTCCTAGGTTGCACTACCTCAAAGAAAACACAATCAGTTTCAACCATGAAACAGTTTGAATCTTTGTACTTCTCTCCAAATGCCTCAGGAATCCTCTCTCTTTCCTTCATCTATCTCTGCAATATTTTGATCATCGCAAATAACTCACCATCAACCCATGTGTTATTTTGTCTTCTATAGCTTTGTGTGATCTAAATTCCAGTGGGTTCACTACCCTTCCAAGCTCTAGGGTGCATACTAGGGAATTTATACACAATATGAATATACATGTGTATTAATAGAGACCCAAACCTGAATTCCTTTGACTTATCCTTCTTGATTTGCCTCACATTTTCCAAGAAAAGTTGTGCAAGTAATTCACAAAGGTTATACTTAACATTTTCCTTAACCATTTTATCTGCCATCAAAATTACTCCTATTGATACTGAGTTAGGTCGGCTTCTATAATGAATTTTATATCCTGGAACCATTGAAATCAATCTAACATCTTGCTAAAATATATCATTAAGTGTCATCACTCTCTTATCCCATTGCGAATGTGTTAGGGTTTCCACCATTTTCTTTGTGTTCTTTTATGCAATAGGGATAAGACCAGAGTTATCCAACCCTATTATACCATGAATTAATTCACTGCAAATCTTCACAGGATGGTCTCCAAGATAGATGAACTAATCATGAACTCTACTCAGAATGATCTTAATCCATTCCTCTTTGTCAAATTCATAAATTTTAGTCATCCGCATGATACTAAGGTTCTCAAGGTGTGTGAACTCATATTTCATCTTATCATCTACTCCAATCATGTCTTTCATTTCTTTATAGATCTTGTAGTCTCCTAGAGACTCATACTTATAGTGAATGTAAGCCCTAATGTCTTCTACATGTAGAATGTTGTAGGGTGTTTGAAAAAATGCACCTTCAGGATCATCCTCAGTTTATTTTTATGGGATTTTATTAAACTTATACCTAGGTCTTTCAACGACATCACAAATAAATGGAGTATCCATAACCAAAGCTTTGAAAAAGATCTAAATACCTTTTATCTCCTAATTTGTGAATTTCTGCTTAAATCAAATGCTCAACACACTTTCTTCTTTTTCTCTAAACTCTATTCTCCTTAGGCTCTATTATTCAAATGATGTATAAATAAGTTCTTTTGACTGACCTTATACTTCATTGTGTAAATAAATGACACAGTTCCCAATAAGCTCATCATTGCACATAATCCAGTCTATTAACAATCTGACGATCAAAGCATATATATTTGCAAAACAATGTGATCATAGATATATGTTCCATAACATCTCTACATACTCTCCCTAATCTCTCAAGATCTTATTCCTTATAATCAAGGGCTAGATAGATTTCTGATGTTTCCTTCCATTGCTCCCCCTAAGGCCATGCTTGGCCATCTAGGTTGATGTAGAAATGTTAGCATTAGGTGAAGGCTCAATAGCATCTACTGACTCTCCCTAAACCAAAACCTCACTTGTTTCTTTTACCTTCCATACCTTACCAATTTTTTCATCTTTTGGTTTTCTGAAATGACTCTTGAATTCATCCATGTATTCTGGAAGACTCTTACTATTTTCACCAATATTATTCTTTATAACCATAGGAAGTGGTCCTCTTCTATTATCAGTTCCATTGTATCTACAAAATTTTGCTATATGTCCTAGATTCTTACATTTGTAGCACATAGGAGGTGGTCTATTCTAATTAACCTGCAACTTACAATACCTTACAATGTGCCCAAAGTTATTGAATTTGTAACATGTTATCTTAGCTGATGTTTCTTCGCTAATGTAATCTTTCTTGATTCTTGATTGATCAGGTTTCCTACATTCTTCTTTCTTATGTCCATATGCATGACAATTTTTGCAATAGCCATCAAAGATTTGTAAGGAAGTTTACTTCTACAGTCTATCTTCATGTGTCCAATCTTTTTGCATCCAAAACATCTACCTATGAAGGGTCTGATCTTTTCTTTAGGTTCTTCAAGAGTAGGCATTTCTCCTTCAGTCTTCGCTTTAGAATTTTCTTCTTGAGTTTTTGAACATTCGGCTTAATTGAAGCCAACTCCAATAATGTCTCCTTTAGGTTTCTGTCTATCTCTTTTCTCACCAATCAAGTCACTACTCATATGAAGTTTCTCAATATATTTCTTAGCCTCAACAAGTTCTCCTTTTATGATCTGATTATATTTCTCTTTTTCTAGATACTTGTTCTTGTAGTGATCAAGTTTAGTCTTCATTTGTCCCATCTAAATATTAGAATCTTTTACGGCATCTTCAATTTTGTTTCTATCATCCTTTTCCTATTTAATCTCATTAGCCATCTGAAGGGAATTAGTTTCATGATCAAGCTTCAAAGTATCTTTCTCTTATTCAAGTTGTTTTATCTGATATGAAGTATCATTGTCTGAATCCTCTTTTATCTTATCCATAAGATCTTGTCTCTAACTCTTGGAAAGTTCAAGTTGTTCTTTTAGTTTCTTGATAAATCCCTTTTCTCTTCTCAATTTGAATTTCAATTCACCATTCTCTGCTTTATCTTTATCAAGGTCTTCAAGTGCTTCTTCAAAGTTTTCCTCCAAACTTTCAAAATCCATCTTGATCTCCCTTAAGTTGTTAGGATTTCTCTCCAAGGGCCAAAATCTCTGATACCAATTGTTAAGATTAAGTAATACTGAAAGGGGGGGTGAATCAGTATTAAAACACTTTGAACTTAAACCAATTAAATTCCAACTTAACTAGATAAATATTGAAATAAAAACAACATAAACACAAAGTACATAACTCATAACACCATGAATTGTTCTCGAGGAAACCCTGGCCAAGGGAAAACCCTGGTGGAAATATGCACTAAAAGTATACTATCCCTGTTAGGAGACCTAGCCTTGTTAGATGAATACAAAACCCTATTAAAGGTATACGATCTCACTGCTCATACAATCATAAATATGATTTTGTTACAATGATTTTCTCAATAGTGAACAATACAAGCATCTACTATGCTTAGGTAGTTCCAGTCGTAGCTCGCATCACCATCTATTTGATTCTAACATCAAAATGAATTCATTCATCCGTTCACATCATATCCATGCAATCTCATCACATTCTCATACTTTTCTTCTCAAAAGCTCTTCATATATATATTATTAGATTACCCAGTCGACTTCCAATTACATCACAAAAATAGAATTAATAATTATTCAAGAATTAATTACCAAGTCAACAATCATACACTATCAAAACATAGGTAATCCATAATCCATATCCAACATAGCACATTTGGACTTCACATTATACTCCCTCAATCATCGTGACTCTTCATCTGCCCTGTATCATTGTTACTCTATCTTCACATGTCTTCATCATATTCTAACTTACTGCAATCAAAACCAAAACATAAGAGACCTTAACTGAAGGTCATATACATCCCAAAATATCTTCCTCTAATATTTTATTACTTCATTCACCATATACTATCTTCGCTAACCAAAATTGTACTTCTATACTTTGTAATTCTACTTTCTGTACTTAGTTATTTCACAACCTATATCTCCAAAATTGTGTTTCACTCTAAGAGACCATCCATACCAGATGTATTTCCATAAATGACAACCTTCAAGTGTTCTATAACACTCCTAAATTAACCACTTTCCAATACACTTTGGCTCTTTGATTCTTTGATGATTCTCCTTGTTCGTAAGAGGGAACTGGTTGTTTGAAAGCCTTGTGATCACTATTCCAATAATGTCCATAGAAATTGATGGTTTTTTAATCATTCAAGTCTTGTATGACATGTTTTAGTTTCATACATTCATTGGTCAAATGTCCCTTGTTCTTTTGATATTCTAAAAAATGGTTATCATTCCACTATTCACGTTTGACTGCTAGTTCCCAATACTTTGAGTCTGAAAATGTGATGATCTTGTTAGCCAATAAAGTCTTCAATGCTGCTACAAGTGGTTCTCCTAGAGGGATAAAGTTGTGCTTGGTTTTAATTAACCATGGTTTTTTTTCTTTGTGTGTTTCTTGGTTCTTCTTTGGAGTTGATGAAACATTTGATTTGTTCTTAGCTTACTAAATGCTACTAGATAGATTGAATATCGGTTCTTTGGGCTTCAAATCGAATGAATCAACCACCCCATCATAGACCACATTTTTATTCTTGTTCCAATGTTTGTTCTTGTCTTTTCTATTGTTGTTATTGAGACTATTTGAGGGTTTAGTGTCTTTGTACAAGGTAAGCTCACCCTTCTTTACAAGAACTTCCTTGATTCGGATAGCGCTCTCTACCAATTCATTAAAATAAACATAATTTTACATTTGGAGTGCGTAGTTCATTTTGGGTACCATGTTACTTTTAAAGATAACTATCTTCTCTGTTTCATGTATTTGTCTAGGCTACATTGCGAATATCTTTCTCCATCTTTGGAGGAATTTGAAAAAAAATTCGCCACTGTGTTGTTTGGTGTTACACAAGTTTAATATGGTGACCATGTGCAAGATGGTATAGGAATATTGTTGGATGAACTTTTGTACGAGTTCATCAAATGTCTGAATACCTAGTGAGAGACTAGTGAACCCTTCGTAAGCTTGACCTCTGAGGCTTCGAGGGAAGAGTCTCATTAGTTGCATTTGTTCATGCATAAATTACACTCTAAGAGAACAAAATTATCTCACGTGATCTTGAGGGTCACCATCTCCATTGTATTTTTTATACTTTGGGATTTCAACTTGTGGAGGAAATTGTGGCATGTATAGATTTTTGTGAAATGGGAAGGGACATATTGATTCTAGTGATACTTGTAAGAATATTGTTCCTTTGTTTTCTTCAGCTCTTTGAGTTCACATCTCATGTCATGCAATTTTTGGTTGAGAATAGCGATAGGAGATTCTTCCTTTTGTTTTATTAGTCTTTCATCATCAAAATCTAGAGGAAATTTAACCCTGTCGAGGCTGGAAGCATGAAGAACTTATCTTTTTCTAGGTACATGATCATTGTTGGAAATAATCAAGACTAACCAAGTTATTGAGAGGGGAGGGGTGAATCAGTAACTCTTAAAACTTTAAGTCATTTCTGCACTTGTATATATTTAACCATTTATTCATCTAATCTACTGCAAGCATGAAAGTATAACCATTCATAACACATAAACACAAATAGCCAAGATAAAACCCACACTTGGCTCCCCTATGTTAACCGAGGACAAAGAGGAAGATGAAGAAAAAGAAGAATCAGAACATTCAGAAGAAGAGGAATCAGAAAAGGAGGCAGAGCCACCAAAGAAGAAAGGCAAGGTGATCATCACCAAGCCCAAACCACCTAAAACTGCAGTGTTCACAAGGAGAACCAGGAAAGGAAAGAAAGAGAGAAAAGTAGTATTCAGAAGACCCCCTCCTACCCTCCAAGAAAGAATGAAAGAATGGGAAGAAGGATCAGGCATGTTTAACTTCAAGTCACTGAAGTATGAAACCATAACAGATGCAGAAAAGATGCAGATTGAGGAGCTACTATTAAACAAAATGGGAAAATGGAAATATACCCTAGATCAAATCAGCCCTCAGATTCCAAATGAGCTCCTAGTCAAGATTAAACCAAGATGG
>MU225026.1:96779-131023 GCA_018584345.1 Thuja plicata | reverse complement strand
TACCAAAGTTTTGTGGGTACCATCCCCACCCCAGTTTTACTTTCTATTTGGAAGGTTTCTGGGTCACCAAATCTTTGTGTTTATGTGTTATGAATGGTTATACTTTCATGCTTGCAGTAGATTAGATTAATAAATGGTTAAATATATACAAGTGCATAAATGACTTAAAGTTTTAAGAGTTACTGATTCACCCCTCCCCTCTCAGTAACTTGGTTAGTCTTGATTATTTCCAACAGATCATTTGTATCATCTTTTGGAAATGTTTTTCTTGGTGACATCTTCTGATTTCTTCTTTAGTAGGTTCCTTAATCGAGGAAGAGATACTATTATGGTGGCTCTGTTGGCCCTGGCTAGATCCCCAATAAAATCCTGACATGTTTGGATAGTTTTTATGTTCAATATGAAATGGTTGGTATTGAGGACTTGGAGTGTGAAGTAGGGGTATTGATTGATGTATGGATGATGTGCCTTTATTTGGTGTCTTTTGTGTAGATCTTGGTTTCTGATAGGATGAGGGTCAAGGTGTAGGATCATTGGTAGCCTTACCTTTTGGATCAAAATAATCATTCTTCTATTGGATTCTAGTACTTACTAGCATGAAATTCAATGAGACCAAAATATAGGAGTAGCGAGATAGATTAGATCAATATCATGCTGCTAAAGTTGCAACTTGTCTCGAGAATTGATGAGAGATGATGTTTTGAAGATTGATAATTACTTGATTGCCTAGATAAGGAACACTTGTGCCAAAATTCATTAGAATATGATTGATGAAAGAGGATAGACTATTCAAGTACTCAAGAAACTAGGGATGAAAGATTGAGGTATCCAGGATAAAGCTCAAGAATGCTAATCAGGATAGACTAGCAATCCTACTAGGTAGCTGAATCAAAGGTCAAACAATGATATCAAAGATCAAAATCAGGCTCTAGATGTCAAACGATAATAGAATGATACGACATAAAGTATATTTTCTACAATGATTTTTAGAGATTGATACGACAATATAGTGAAAGTTATAGGCTCTTGTGACATAAATAAGAGAATAATACGATAATATGGTGAAATAAGTTGTTGGGCTTGCTTTGTACGACAATTCATACATGATGATACAACAAAAAGAAATTTATCATATGATAAAGCACTTGTATCACATGAAAAATCACTACTATGTACGATGAGATGGTCTCTGGGATGATAAGATGCTAAACTAGACAATTTGCCCCTTTTTTTTTGAGAGAATCTTGGACAAATCAGAGCAATTTTGATAGTGTTTGGGTAGATTTTGGCAAAGTTGCAATAATTGAGAAAAAACATCAAGCACACAATCATGGGGAGATCAACTACATTTTATCCCTAAAGTAAATTGACATAGTGCAAAAACCCTCACTCACAAACTTAGGCACACTTCAAGAGCTAATCAGAATAGGACCACTGCAAACCACGCAATGGATTAATAATGTCGTATTAGCCAACTCCAAATGCTTGGGAAGGAACGATATGATGAGTGTCTTGGGGAGATTACTATCCTCCTTGCACTTGGATTATCACACTTTTGGGGGTGAAATGGGTGGTTTCTACACTAAAGTGCCTAGTCCGGGCATCTATTTGAATACACCCTTCATAGTCACGCAAGCATGATTGAGGCATATATACCTATGAAGAAATTCACTCATCTTCCGACAGCTTAATCTCAAAGAAGTATTTGATTATAGTGGGTTGGAAGAGGCTGGATTTTCCTTGTTCCCACTTGAGTTATTCCCGTGATATTTTTCCCTCAATTAGCAGTCTCACTAAAGGGTGATGCAATAAAGGAAATAGATTGGAAACTTAGGAGTTTTGATTTTTTATTTTCTATTAGGGAAAAGAGTATAATCTCCTATCCATGTTGCTATCTCCCAAGAACATCAAGAAGTTTGTTCACTCCTAGGTCTTTTTCTAAGTGAGAAAATCAATGAGTCTAGGTTTCTCATTGTCTAGCTAGATAAGAGCATACTCCCATATCAATGATTTGAACACTACAAAGGACCTTGATTAAGTGTGGCTAATTATTGCAAACACAAAGTTTAGTTGTAATATCCAAGGCAACCTATAAGTAATTTATTAGTAGTTGGATTGATTTTCTTCAACAAGTCATCCTACAACCACAAATGAGTTAGTAGTTTCACAAAGGTGGTTTGAGATAGTGGCCTTTGAAGAGCGAAATCTTCTTAAAATTGACCTACAATCACTAGTTAGGCTACCAAATAGATCAACTAGAAAGCCAACAAGACAAGATTAGTAGTTAGAAACCAAAAATCAAGTCAATAAAACACTAAAAATTGCTTTATGTTTCTCGTACAATAAACCCAGACAATGCCCCATTTCACCACAAAATCATACAATAAAACTCATCAAGTGAAATGATAAATTCCTAAAAGATAGTATATCGTACGATAATTATCACTGTATGAAATGATAAAACTTAACCAACCCTAATATCGTATAAGCATTAACATGATACAAAATGATGAACTAATTTCACAATAATATCATATGAAAATTTGTACCATTTTGTATGATTTTCTATGGAGCTTTGGAAATCATAAAAAAATAAGGATGAATTGAGGCCAAAATCTGAATTTCAAGCCCCATGGTGGGCTCCAGAAATGTGTGTGTGAAAAGTGGTAACCTGTAGCACAAACACTTCAATAAATCCTTACATCCATGCGTTGGAAGTATAATAATTAATCAAAATAACAAAGCAAAATCCATTATAAACTGACTTATTGCTTCCTAGATGAAGCGAGTATGGTATATTTTATTTTGCTCTCAGATTTAGCATGTAGACCAATGACTAGACTACTTCATAATGGAAGATTCACTGTGATTATGATGCATGGATTGCATTCTTTATTCCAAAATATTTCTAAGATAATACAAACTAAGATGAATAATAATATATCTAAGCTAAGAATGAAACTAAGAGTTATTATCTATTATGGTAAATGACATGCAAGTAATCTATGCAAGAAAATACTATGAAAATTAAGATTCCTATAATGCACAATAAACCCTAGATGAAATTTAGCATTATGATGTTAGTATGAAATTGTGTATATGAAATGACATTGAGAGGGTTTTGTTTTATAGGAATCCCATGAGAAAAAAAGGTTGAGATTCGATCACGGAGAGTGGTTGGGATACATTTCTCCTTAATCCATGTGAGAATCATTGATTGGTCAAAGTTGTGCTTGTTTGGTTGTAGATGACACAAAATAGAAATTTTCTCCTTTAAATTCCCTTTTAATTATAAATTGATGCACACGCATGTCTTGAATGGGTTCACTTAATTAAAAGTGTTAGGAATATTAATTAAATGACTTGATTTAACATTTTAATAGCCTTGATGGTAGGATTTGAGATTTAGTTGATGATTGATTAATTACGTAGGTATGGTTGATTGAATTTTCTCAGATAATTAGGCCTAGTATTTAAATGTCTTTGATTAGATTTGTATACCAATTAATCAAGATTAGGGACTCTTGGTTTACTGGACCAATTTTGGGTGATTTCACATCCATCTACTTTCTTCTTCTGTCTCTTTCTCCTCCCTGCATGGTGAAATAGCTAGGGAAAATATGTGAAACTTAGAGGATAATGGCCAATCAAAATCACTGCCAAAACTGTGCCAACCTGAAGCAGCAGGAGGATAACCACTAGTAGTGGGCAACCTAGATTCAAAACCACCGAGAGGTGGTGAACCTGACTTCCTCTAAGTGGAATCCCGATGGTCATTTGAGTGGTGTAGGGGAACTTGGGAGTGTAGTGTGTGTGAATGCCTAGAAGAGGAGTTGCGACCATGAAGGTGACCATATGATGGTGATTGACCACTAGTAACAAAATCATCTAGTGATACCCTGACAACCATGTAAGGGGTGTTAAACCAATTTTGAAAAATCTCTTACAAGTGGGCCACTTCAAGAGAGAACCCTATCAGTCTGAACTTGGATCTATAACATTGCATTATTATATATGTAATCTTTAGCAAAAAAATAAAATAATAGTATCAATATGAGAATGTGCAAATATAGCCTCATTTATGTCCTTCCATATATAAAATAAGATTTCCATCCTTAAAGCATGTCAGAGTTGTAAAAATGGGGATGGGAATCTAGGGGTATCACCCAAAAGAACCATATGCCAAGAGAAAAATTCTAGTCAAAAGGGCCTAAAAAACCATGAATCCATACCCAGTAAAGATGATCCCTTCTATAGAACCATAAAATATGGAGAAAGGATTTAGATTAGCCACAAAAAGGGCAACAAGGATCTAGTATACCCAAATCATGAAGATGAGAGCATAAAGACAAGACTTCAAAAATAAAACACCAAGTGAAATGCACTATATTAGGCTCTGTGATAGGAGACTAAATAGTACAAAATCACATTCTACAAGAGGAATGTGAGGACATAAAATTCCACTACTAGTTGAGAACCTGTACCAATATAGGAAAATGAGGAGAGAGTCATCAAAAACCTTATCGAGGTTGATATCTAGAAAATAGCATATGTGGGTACCATTGCTAGTCTTTCTACTAAGGCTTGATGCTAGAGATACCAATCTTATGCATCAATTCCACTAGAAAATCTGAGATGAAGAGGTCATAAGTTTGAGGATCTTGGAAATTCAAGAAAAATTGGTCTTGTAAATCCTCCCAAGTTTGTAAGGATATTGTAGGCCTGGAAAAAAGGTCTCGAGGGGTCTAAATGCCTTGCTTTTGAAAGAGAAGAGCATGTACCCAAGAGATAGGAAAGAGGGAGGCCTTGAACCTAAATCAAAGGAGAACACCATAGATTATGCTGATTGAAAGATAAACATCTCAAAATCAGCCTTCATCCTAGTGAAGCCATCCTTTGATAGCTTCCTAGGTGCACCAGATGATTTTAGAAAAAAAATAACCCTAGATTTGCACTGGTTCTTGCATGAGCAGAAGGTTTTGAAATATAATCCCCATCCAATATGGGCGGTGTAAAGGATACCCAGAGAAAATTTAGTGCCAAAGGAGAATTTCCAAGCCTTATTTCCTGAAATAGAACCAATAACGCATTTGACGCATAAGGCTTGTCCTTGTTTCTAGATGGAGATGAGGTTGAGGCCACTATAATCTCTATGAAGGTAGTAAAAGTCCTATGAAACTCTATGGAAAGCATTTTTCTCTATGTATGAGGCCCAAAGAAAATCTTATTGTAGTTTCTCAAGCTTGTTGTATGAAGATTTGGAAGGTTCCCAACATGAAGAATAATAAACATGTGTAGCTGCAAGGAATTTTGAATAGATTTGAAATTTCTCATCAAGGGAAAGAGGATTTGTCAACCAGTAGGCCAAGTTTATCTCAATATTTGAAAGAATAACATTCCAAAGCTCAGATGTGGAACCATGAAAGGTAAATGGAATTCCCTGAAAATAAAAACCTTCCCCGTAGTGAATCCATTTCCACCCATAAAGAAGAATCCAATCTCATGCTGGGAGGAATGATTTCTGATAACAAAGGGTTTTATGCCATTGAATTATTGAGCTATAGATAAAACAAAAGGTTTTTAAACATTGAAGAGAAATATGGATATTTTCTCTATCCTCAATAAGGGTGAGAAAATAATCATTGGAAAAGTGACAATTCACAAGCTGAGAAATTGAGTCTACAAGGGAAATACCCTAAACCCAGCCTGCTAAGATAGCAGAGGAAAACAAATAGCTAAATCCTTCAACAGTAAGAACATACAAAGATTGAGCGAGAGGGAAAATTTTATGGATAGACCTATACAAGCCAAAAAGTATGAGATTGTTGTCCATTAATTGTAATACAGGAAGCAACATCAACAATCAATATTTGAATAGAAAGAACAAAGCGAGGACCAAACCCAATGCTTTAAACATGGCTAAAATGAAAGGTCATTCAATGCGGTCATAAGATTTTGTGAAATCAATCTTAGGGAAAATGACATCCTAGTTAGATCATTGAGTTGACTCCATGCCATCCTAGATAGCTATAATATTTTCAAAATATATATGGATTGCATGAAACTAGTCTTTTACGGACGCAAAATTTGGGGAAGAAGGTGGCATATTTTTAAAGCAAGGTCCTTGGCTATAATTTGGTAGGAGACATTTAGCAAGGTGATGGGGCACCAATTGAAAATATTATCAAGATCACCAGCTTTAGATATGAACTTAATATTTCCTTAATTAATTTCTTTCCCTAAGGAACAAGTTTGAAAAGCTTCTATATACACATGATGTAAGTTATATCCCACACAATGCCAAAGGGATTTATAAAATTCACATGGGAAGCCATCACATCATGGGGATTTCTCATTTTTCATGGAAAATGCAGCTTCCTTAAGCTCTTCAATGGTCAATAGTTGATCATAGAAGGTCCGTTGTGAATAAGAAAGACAAGAAGGAACAACTACTAGGCAATCTTCCAAGGCTTGCTGACTGGAAATTGTAGGTGCTTGAGCAGTAAAAAGCTTTTAATAATGATTAACAAAGGCTTGAAGAATGTCTATAAGTTTAGTGAGAACTCAATTTCCTTCCTTAATCCTTTTAATACCTAGAGAAGAAATTTGAGGAAAAAAACTCCTTGCTATCTCAATCTCCAACCTTTAACCAATGCATACGTTCTTTAATCTGAGCACTTCTAGCTGCATAGCTATCAAAAACTTTCTTCTAATGAAGGAGATTAGCCACCTTTGACTTCAAGTCTGTTGAAAAATGCTGATATTCCATACTCTTTGTAGTGACACACAATTCCTTGGTAGTTTGAGCATAAGATCGCCGAAAAAATTGGGCTAGTTGTATCCCATAAAAGTAGAGGTATTTAGTTTTCAATGAATAGCATCATTCCACCACAAAATAAAACCTGTTGGTTGAGTGGGTATGGGTTCCAAATTCCAAATTTGTTGGATGTCAGCCAGTGTAGGAGGATGACTCAATAATGACATGTTGATAAAAAATTGAGACTTAAAGGAACATGGTAAGACAACACAACATTCAATTCTGAATTTAATTGGAAAATGGTCTAACAAAGTGACATCGGGAAATGGTAAAACTCACAAAAGGTGATCTTCCCCAAACAAGAAAAAATATTGAGTGGAGATCATGGCATGATCAAGACATTTAAAGAATCTATCAAAACCAACCCATAAATTACTCCAAGTATGTCAGACCACATGCAAAAGGCAATGGTTGGTATTGGGATTAAAAAAAGCCCTAATTTATTACGCATGTGGAACCAAGCTTCTCACTCACCAACTATCTGCAAAAATTGTGAAATTCCATCCTTATCAGAAGCGACCGCAACCATATTAAAGTCTCCACATATAACCCAAGTGGAAGGATGTAATGAGTCAACTATCCACCACCAAAGGTGATCTATCTCCACTGCATCATTGGGAGAATATACATTAATTATCCCAAAAGCATGATTTTCAATTTGTATGAGGACCCAAACTAATTTGTGCATGGGGTCCTCATTGTAACCAAAAATTACATCTTGCCATCATAGAAAGAGAAGGGTTACCACCCCTCCACATCCAACTTCATAGTGGGAATAAAAAACCATGTTGTTGGGCCAAATAACTTTTCATGCCAGAGTGAGCCAAAAAGCCACAATCTTAACTAAACCTAAAGGAAAAAAAATCAATTCTAGGAAAATTTTGACAAAAATCTCACACTGAGTACTTGTGGGAGAGGTCTATTAAACCTCAAACATTCCATGAGATGATATTCATTATAAGATGTCATACATTTAATCATAGTCCCCAAGAGAGGATAAAATATTATGTAAGAATTCTGAATCTGAGCAAAAAATAGGATAAAGGTCCCTAGGGATCACTTGTCTTTTCCCAAGATCTTCATCTTCAGTGTCATCCCTCCTTGGAGGGCTACAAGAATAACGTAAGGAAACTGAAGCACCAGAAACCAAAGAAGATGGTTATGGGTCCTGCCAGCCCCAATTGAATGAGAAACATAACCATTCTAAAATTTTGTTGGAGAAATAGTGGTTTTTGATGCATTCCCTTGAGAACCAGGGTTTGAAAGTCCCTGGGGGAGAAAATCTCTTAGAAGCCTTCGATGACACAAAATTTTGGGATGGAAAAGTAGAATGAATTTCCAATAGGGAAAGGGAAGATGAGGAAATTCAATCCAAACAGGGACCTTAAGATTCTTCTTATCAGAGACAGAAAAGTCTCAAGACCAGGGCTAAAAGACCAAAAGGGATGAATGTACAAACCTGGGAATGTTTTTAAGGACACCCTCCACATGAGAAGGGTTCCCAAATTAGAATAGGAAAAAACCCTTAGTAAAATTTTGCATGCCTTCAAGGTAGACCCCATGAGGGGCCAAAGCCTTGGCGACCCAATCCTATAGCACACTATCAGGAGGAACATGACCAAAAAAGTATCTTATTAAAGTAAATTTCTCAAGATAGTCATAGACATTATCAAAATCCTGAACTGGTAAAATCACATCTGGGCTAACAGAAGCCTTACCTCATGGAACACTTTTGACACAAACTTGTGGGATACTTTCTCAAAGGAGCCATGATCTCCCAACGCCAAAAATCTAGCACCAACAAAAATTGGTGTGCCAAAGCCAGCTAAAGCCATTAAAAGACCTTTGAATTCCCTTGAATAAATATGATTTCAAAGTAATTCGAGCATAGATAGTATGATAACCCTAAAACACAACCTAACAAAACAATAACATAATAAATTCATTATATATTCCTTGTAGGAGTTTACTTAAGGAATATGTCTTTAAGAAGAATATGCTATTGTTTAGAAAAATAATTATATTGAAATTTCTTGTGAATTTAAAATTGCACCAAAAAATAATTGAAAAATATGTATACTATTAACAAATAGAATTACAAATAAACTAAAAATTAAAGGAGTCATTGTGATTGTTAGGACTGTTAAATTTTTTTCTTCAATGGGGTTCTTCTGGTGTCTTTCTGCAAGTGTTTTAGGCCTGGTTCTTAAACCCTACAAGCCATCCTTAAACCCTTGGTTCATTTTGGTCAAAAAACCCTAAGTCTCCTACATTTCTTCTAAAATTGAGTTACTTTTTCATTCAATTAAGTTGTCATCCTAAGGGTTTAGGTTTTCGTAGAGAAGGGACACATCTTTAATATTTCCTAAGTCCTAGCAGGGCCTATGTATTAATTTTTCCCTAAGTATAATGTCCCTGTGGTACTTTATTTCCTCCCAAGTATCGTGCAGGTCTGTTTAGATCTAATGGTTGTCACTTTCCCTTGATCGCAAGATGTTGTCAAGTTATTCACTAAGGCATCGCACCTAGGAGACACATGGATGTATGAGTTCATGGGTGCTGCTACTTTCTAATCCTATGATTAAATAAAGGTCAATCAATTTTATCTCGATCTAGCGACAGGTGCTATCCCTGGATCAAAAGATGTGAGGAAAATAGTTTTCAAGGCATCGCGCCTGAGTGCCATGTGTCCTTCTGAGATCAAAAGCTATTGATAGGATCATAACTGTCAGATCTATTTTCATCATGTGGTTGGAATGTTCCCTTGATTAGAAGATGCAAGGAAGTTAAAAATTTGTGGCATAACACTTGCGATGCATGGTAGTTGGCGGGACCAGGTCGAGACTGCAGTTAAGATAAGTACCATTCATATCAGATTTGATCGAACGGTAGGTGCAATACCTAGATTGATAAGTGCATGGTGGTTACTAATTAAGGCTTTTCAATTGATTGACATGTAGCATCCTATCACCATGGGTCTGGGTTTTCAAAGACAAAAAGGTAAATCAGGTTAGAATTCATGGACGGCTGGCGCATTTCCTCAATCAACGCATGTGGATTTTTTATTCTTCAAAGCATCACGCTCAGTTGACACATGTCCAAATATGATCTTGGCTCATGTGTGCTTTAAAATAGGATTGAAAATGGTATTTTAAAGTGATTTTCAAGATTTAATCTCAGTCATCGATGGAGTTTTACATGCAAGGTGCAGCTATTATAACAATTTTTTAAATATTTAAATGCTTCCCTGATGGTTTTCAAGCCACAGTATCACATTCCAAGTTGCGAAGAGTAGATAGATGAATCTAATCTTGGATCAAATTTATGCAGTCATGGGATGATGTTAAGATAAAATCTGATAGCTCAAAATACTTTTATGTTACAGTTATGTTGAGAGGTGATTCTTTGGGGTTTCTAATCAGACTTGCTAGTCTTATGTAACCTTTAGATGACACCCTGTCTCCTCTGCATTAATGTTGGATCTTCTCCAAAGTCTTGGTGGTTGGAAAAAGTAGACTTCATATGAGGATAGACATTCCCCAGATGCATAAAAACAAATAGTAATATTTCATTATTCCTTCAGTAGATAATTGTTCTCCAACATCTCGAGGTGAATGGCGGCTGCGAATCAGATTGCTTTGTAACTTAGTTTTTGGCTCTTGACCTAAATGATCTAAGGCTTGTTGCAATCCCTATTTATATAAAGGAATTTCTGAGACCATTTAGTAAGGGTTAGATAATTGGGAAAGCATTAGGCTACATACTTATTTCTAGTCAGGGCTATAATAAATTTGTTTTAAGATTGTATCAAGATAGAACATAAATTTTTATGATCTTTTGCATATTATTGAAGGGTATATTTCCTCAGTCAAATTGATACATAAAACTTGATTCATCGATCTTAATATAATTTTTCTCAGATTTAAGTCTCTCCTTTGTGTTTACCTTTTGAGTTGTGAGTTTTTCTGGCTCATTGCATAGAATTGGTTTATGCATATGTTGTTAGTCCTTAGCTTTGATCTAGGAAAAAATTAAAATTGCTCTAGATAAAACATAGGTTCATTTGGTTTTTCTACAGAAGGATCTTATAAGTAGTGTTTATTCTAGATTACTTGTGTTTATGGCTACGAGTCTTTGATAGTAGGTTGGTTTTAGTATTCAGTATTTGCATTGATATATTTCCCAATGGATAAGGCACATATCAAGAACTAGTACATTCTATAGTGATACATGTCTGATTGAGTTTTGTTATATTCTAAAAAGTTAAATCAGAACCATTTCCAAGTTGTTTTATATTTTGTGGTTGTTGGTTGTGATTCCTTCATGGTAATGGAGAGTCAATGAATGTGTGGTTAACATTTAGTACTTTCTTACCATTATCTATTGTTAAACTCTAGAGTAAGTTGTAAGGAATTGAATATCTATCTGGATTAGGTGTACCCACCTTGGTTTTGCAGAGTGAGAAGTGCAGAGGGAAGTCTTGTCCCTATAGTTGGTCCAGTTACCTTAAGATAATCTCATGTTTGGAACTAACCATTCTTCAAAATCAGTCTAAGGTATATTGGTAGCTTTCAAAGCATAAACATTTTAAAACACTAACAAAATGGTGACTCTACTAGGGAAAGAGATGCAAAAATCTTGTTAAACCTTTCAAGGAGTCTCTGGGGATTTAAATTTGTATAAAGATAAAGCCACTGATTTGACCTTCAAAAGCATAGAGTTACTCTTACCTAGTTCCTTTTTGTTATCCTTGTCTTGTAAAACCTTTTACAGTATTAATCTAAGTTAGTGTGTATTTTCCCAACTTGTTTTGGGTGGCTTCTCTAAGAAATATCTGTAGTAGTGTTGAGTAAAAAATATTATTTTGTACATACTTTCTCAATATGAGTAATAAAAATACCAGATCTTGGGTGAGAAGACATCCTGAAGACAAATTGGAAGATGGGCTTCCAACTACCTCTAAAGCTGGTCAGCCAAGCAGAGGAAAGAATAATATAAGTGTCCCTCAAAATGAGAGACAAGAGGAGAACACTAGGGTAGAAGAATGAATCCAACATAGCCATGAAGGAAATGTATCATAATATGAAGAGGTTGCAAACTTGGGATTGGGTGCATATGAAGATTATTATTCTCCTAATGAGAGAGAGGTTTCAGAGTCTGATACTACTCTCCGAGATTCTGAAAGTATGGCTAAAGAAATCATTGAATTAGATAAGAGAATCTAGAAGTATATTGTCATCATAAAACAAAGGGAAAATGAAAGAAAAAATAATATAAGAAAATATCAGATTAGGGTTGAACAAATGAAGAGGAAATTGTTGAACCTGGAGGCAATGAACTATGTTGAAGAACTTGAGAGGGTCGAAGAGGAACCTATCATCGGCCAAATATTTGTTACTCAAGACCCTAAGAATAAGGGAAAGAAGAGGATGACGAGAGTTAAAATAAATGAACCTATAAGTCACAAGGTTCCAATGGATCCAATTTATAAATTTTACATGGATCTTGAGAGGGCTAGAATGGAGAAAGAAATCATAGCTAAAGAGCTTGAGAAAGAAGAATTGGAAGTTGTTTCTTTAGAAATGAAGAAGAAGGTTGATTTTCTTAGGCAGTCTACTAGGCCTTCTCATGTTGTTTCTAAGGTAGCTGAAACATCAAATGCCAGATCATCTAATTCTCAAACTAATAATCCATTTCAAAGGAGATCAGCTCATGTAGAAAGGTACAAATAATTTTCTTGTCTTGGTATTCCTGATTATCTTAATGCAGTTTCAAATGAAATTAGAGATAAACTTCCCAAATTTGTTGTAAATAATGTCATTACTTGTGAGGAGAATTTAAATAAGTTTACTAATATGATGGATGACTATGAGATTTTACTTGAGGATGTATTGATGAAACTTTGTGTTCAGTCTCTAGTTGAGGATGCTAGGGATTGGTTTAGAGGGTTACTTTATGATATTAGAATAACTTGGGGGGGGGGGGGGGGAATCAATTAGAATCAGTTTCATCNGGGGGGGGGGGTGAATCAATTAGAATCAGTTTCATCACAGTTATCCTAAAGTATCAAATTCCTCCAGATGTATATCAAAATAATTTCAAATATATAATTCAACTTGGTGAAAATGTATTCTGTATCTCAAACTTTAGTAAATAGTGTTTAATGAATGCCAATAAATTAATACTTGTATAGTTGGAAAATGGAAGCACTTCCATTCTAGACTGGTTTAACCTTTTGAGTAAGTGGTTTGGGGTCATGTCAAATGGCTTGAATAGGTCTCTGACTTGGATCTGACTTTTTCCCCTATTCTGCCCCATTTCCCACTTTTCTAGCATGTTTCTGACATCCAAAACTGAAAACTAATATTTTTGACCTCAGGGTCAAAATCGACCTTTCTGGGTCAAGTTTGCCCTCACCCTTGACCTAGTTCAAGGTAGACTTCACCCTTGACCTAGGTCAAGGTCAATCTCAACCTTGACCTAGGTCACAATTGACCTTTTTTTGAATTTTTTTCTAGATTTTAGATTTCCAGGATTTTTGGATCTCGAGCTTTGGAAAAGTTAATTCCCACTTCCGGGTCGGTTGTTTTGGGTTCCAAAATGATGAATCAAATTATATTTAATATAGGTCCACTTCTAAGGGTATAGGTCTAATGGAAATTTAATTCTCCTATGTAGACCTCTCTAGAAGATTGTTCCCTAGTTTCATATAAAAGGAAGCCTTCTCTCATTTTCTCTAACAATGAAATCATAAAGCAACCATCATCAAGCATAATCACAAGCACCCAATACTTGAAGAGACAATCTAAGAAGAAAGATTTGAAGCAAGCATCTACTTTCAAGTATTCAAGCATCTAATTCATCAAGGAGATCCATTGGTAGCCATTGAAGGATTCAAAGCTCTATGGAGCTCTCTTGTTGAGGATTTCTCCATCCACATTCCTCCAAGCCTCTTCCTCTTCCAAGATCCATTCAAGATTGGTGTTGAAGATTTACAATCAATTGATTTGAGAAATTATACATTATACATCCATTTGGTGCATACATACTTGTGGATTCATGGATTTGAATCCACCACAAGGACTTCTACAAGCAAGGTGAATTTGTTCATTTACTTTGTTTCATTCTATAAGACCAGAAAAATGCATAATATGCATATTAAGAAAACCATAAACCCTAAAAGACATGCAAACATATCTAATCTATCATGAAAGCCATTAAAAACAAGATTTCATTAAAATAAAGCATAAAAACTCTAATAACTCCCTTCAAATGAAGCTCCCATGCTCTCCTTTCTTCTCCATAATCAAATTTAATGTTTTCTCTTTGACAATTACAATTGCACAAAGACACAAAAGCCAATTTTGCTAGTGAGAATACTAGGAGAGAGTGATCTAACCTTGAAAGATTGAAATGCCTCTCAATTTATATAAAATGAGAGTCATTTAGGTGAGATTGCACAAAATCAATGCATTAATGCATATTTTGGTTGGTGAGATGTTAGGAAGCATGATATGGGGGAGATCAAATAAGGAGATATTGAGAATATTCATGAAGTACCTTAATAGGGATGTGAATCCTCAATTAAGGGATATGGAAATTAGGTAGGATTAGGAATCATTAAGCCATTTAATAATTCAATATTCTCAATATTCCTCACAAAATCCATAATTAGATTCATAAAATTATGAAAATCTCATAAATTGAAATTAGCCAATTATTTAATAAAAATTAATTAATTATTGAGACTTAGGGAAAAGGGGAATAAATAAAGTTTATTTATTTATTCAATTAGGACCTAGGGATAAACTATGGGTTATTCATCCCAAGGGGGAAATTAGTGGATTATAGGTCAAATTGAAGGTGTTGATGTCGAATTGAGATGATTTTGATAATATTAATAAGAATTAGGATCAATTCCGGGGAGTTTGGAATAGTTTTGGAAATCACGAGGCATCAATCAGCTTTGACAATGCTCTCGTGATAATGATTAGAAATGATATAATGGCATCAATGAACTTGGAAGACGCTAGAGGATAAATAAAGATAGGGAGACATCAATGAACTTGGACAATGCTCTTGAAATGTGAAAGTGATAGTGAGGCATCGATGAACTTTAACAATGCCAAAGGATTGATTGAAATAGATTGATAAGAAATTGATATGAGTTTGGAATCAAATGAGTTTGGAATGATCTTGGATTGATTTAGGAAGATTAGGACTTGGTTGGACTGATTTAGGAAGATGATCAATTTGGCCAAAATGAGAGGAATTTTTTTAATGATGACATGGAAGAATGACACAATATTAGTGAATGATAAAGATCAAACACACAATATAGAAGACATGTTAAAAAGGGGGCATAGGAAATGAACCATTTTTAGGTGTCTAGATTTTGCCCCTCTTTGAGACAATGTGATTATGAGCATTGGCTCAAAGAAAAATAGAATATCATGCCCAAGTGGATCGACAGAATGGAGGTAGGATGCCCCCTCGGAAAATTGGGTAGAGATTGAAATGAGGACAATTTTTTGAAAATAAAGATGATTGCTAGGATTGACAGAAGAAATGTTAGCAGAAAGTAGAATTCAGGCAAAGAAATGTTAGTAAGATAGAAATATTTGGCTTTCCATAAGTGCAATTATGTTATAAGAGCTTATTTTGATATTGCAAAACTAGATGCAGCGCATCATGGCACAAAAGGCCAGAGTGAGAAAACTATCCTTTTGTGTAAACAAACACGATGCAGGCAGAGGATGATCTTCTCCATCCTAAAGAATATCGCAGACATGCCCCATAATTTCATGAGATCATCAAACAGGAAGAAGATAAAGCAAAAAACTAGTCATGAACCATCCCGGCTACTCTCATAAGTTCAGATAATATCATCGAGTAGCATAGGAACATGATCAAAAAATAAAATCAGTAAAAGATAAAACACTCACTAAAACAATGTGAGCCAACAACCATTCTGATCTTTTGTTACTTCCATTAAATGTTCTTTGATTGATAGCTTAGTTTGAATGATTTCATAACTGATTGATAAATTGGACATATTGATTGGTTGATAGATAGGAAAGATCGAAAGATTGAACAAGTCCAACCAGATTGAATGTTGTGTCACAATGAGTCAGATCACATTTGTGAGAACGTGATTTCATTAAACATAGAATGATGAATCTGCCACTGATGTCTGCAAACATGATAATCATTTTGCAAAAAGAAGACAAGTATGTACAAATTTATTGTAGATTTTTGAAGAGATTTGGCAATTTTTAGGATTTTTGAGATATTTGAATTTTTTTGTGATGATCTTTTTTTTAGGAATTTTTATGATTTTTAGGGTTTTTTCAACATCATATTTGATTTTTTAGGATCATATTTGATTTTTAGCAAAAACATTTCAGGATCATATTTGATTTTTAGAATTTTTTTCAGGATCGTATTTGATTTTTTTGGATTTTTTTGAAATTTCCCCTAGTGTCTAGAAAGGCAGGGACATTTTGAAAGGATAAATGGATTGGTAGATGGAAAAAGGCCAAGGGTCACTTGCATGGGATCTGTTTAGGTGCCAAGGACTATCCAAGAAATGGGATAACAATTTTTTGGTGCCAAGCAAAGGGACTAGTTAAGATAATGATAGGATAAGGAAAATAGTGTAGTGGATGGAATGCGAGAAATGGACATGTCAAGGTTTTTCTTTGAAAACATGGTTTTGCATTGAACGTCCTTATTTTCATTAAGACCAAGATAGGGAGTTTGATAGGACAATGTTAGGACCTGGAAAGGGTAATGGTAGGATATGAATAGGAAAATGATAGGATATGGATAGGAAAGGGGAAATGGATAAGCAAGATCAGGAATGGGATAATGAGAAGGAATATGGAATATGGATGAAAGGTTGTGATAGGATAGGAAATATAGACCAAAGGGATCAAGACAATGTAAAGAAGATAGGACATGTGATGCTTCAAGGAAGACTTGAAACTATGTCAAGATCAAAGTTAGGGAAAAGGTGATAAGATAATGGATATGACAGGCATAGGATAATGGAGGATAATGATTGGAGTAATGGAGGATAACACCAATGAATCTTCCCCCAAGTATAGACTGCAAGAAGTTCATAGAATTACACATGACGCATGTTTGCCAGGTTTTCATCATGGTACTTGCCCAGAGCACCTGTTTGCCAAGTTTTCACTATTGGACAAAATTATTTCTCTTGACTCTTTTTTTTTGTTGCCAAGATGCCTGTTTGCCAGGTTTTCATCAAGGCAATTTTTCCTTTTTTCATTTTTTTATTTTTTCTTTTTTTTCTTTTTCCATTTTTTTTACATTTTGGAAATAACTAGACACATGACCTAACATGGAAGAAGGACTCAAGTGCCTTACTCTTTGAAATGTGCTTTTGAAAGATATTGTGCAAAGACATTGGTAGGGTAATGACAAGGGGATATGAAGTGGGTGATTGGATAAGGATGGGACGGGCTTTATACAAAGGATTGGATAGGTTGGATGAAAGGTTGGAAAATAGGTGTTGGATAATGAAGGGAATGTACGCCAACTTTCTTTGAATTGGAAGGGAATGGATGCAAGAACAACATTGGCACACACCTTGAAGGGTGATGGAGTGATAGAGGAAAATGAGATTTTGGATTTTGAAGGATTAATGAAGGAATGGATATGGATTTTGGGACACAAGGACCCAAAATGGATTTGGAAGATGGAAGACATGTAGATGGAGAGATAGCAATTTTGGATGCCAATTTGGACTTTTCTTTGGGACTCTGTGCTTCAAGGAGCTTCTTGGGGATCCACATGCTTTTTGATTTTTCATTATTTTGAGGGTCCTTTGAATGTATTGCTTGCATAATGGATTTTGGAACCCATGTGGCTTTTGACTTTATTTTTTGCTCAATGGGCCTTTGTAGCCTTTTTGATAATTCTTTTTTATTTTGGATCATTTTTTTCTTCTTTTCTACATGTTGATTATACTAGACATGTTGATCCTTGATAGCATGTGGATTGCTTGACTTGTAGACTTTATGCTTGGCATCCAAATTGCTTTGAAAGGGAATGGAATTCATGGATGGATAAGAATTATATGGAGGTATTTTGAATGGATGGAAGGTTCTCCAGGGTGTAAGCCTTTGCTGAATTGTATTTGGGAAAGGGTAAGGGGATTGCAAGCTAATGGAGTGAGGAACATATGGACCTAAGATGGATGGAAGGGTTGAAGTGGGATGTATACATTTGGACTTGGATTTTGAAGGGATACCAATGCCTTGAGATGTGGATTTATTATTAAGGCCATGGCCATTTGAATTTTCTTAGACACGTAAGGGTTTAAACATACCTTTTTTAAGGATTAGGATCACTAAGAGGTGGGGGGGGGGTGAATCAGTGATCTATCTATTAATACTTTTTCTTCTTATCTTAAATCTTAACTTTAATGCTTAAGTACTGAACTGAATATCAATGCAACTAAGATAAACATACACAACTCATAACACCAAATATGATTACGGGGAAACCCAATGCAAGTGAAAACCCTGATGGGAATTAGTACCCACAAATATTTTGTACTAGTTTCTTATGATCCTTTACTAGAAGATCCTTAACCCTATTAGGAGTTGTCTTTACAATACATGAATTATAGTGACCTTGTTAAGGGTCAGATGCTATTAGGAGTCTTTTACAATAACCCTGTTAGGGGTGGTGGACTCACTGTCCAAGAGCACACTGCTCAAATGGTGAATGCTATAACCTTCTGGATCTTTGATACACACTGTATCTGCAAGGTGAACTACTGCTATGACACTACTTGTCTGATCAGTTCCTTTTGTGTGTTGATGCTTTAACCTCTTGTAAAGAATTATAAAAATATTAAATACACTCTAAAATCTTCTAATTCAATATCTATATCATCAACATATGACAAATATAGCTTTGCTTCTTTAACACTCTGCTCTGCTTTTCTTATCTCTGGCTTTCGCAACTTTTTCGATCATAAATGACCTTCTATAAGTACTTCCTCAAAGGAAATGAACATGTCAAATTTAAGAAATATTTTACCATCTATCTTGATCACTTAAAAAATCACACAACCCTTCATTAAGTTGGTGCAACATTAATTATAACTACTTTACTCAAACCGAACAGACGTGTCTCTTCACACAGTCCGCTCCACCAAATTAGCTCTAACTTCTTGCTCCAGATGAATCAAGTCATGTGCCTTTAACCACACATGATAAGATTACTAAAAATAACTAATTTAAGGATGCAGGTCCTGATTATATGTGCAACTTATGTACCAAAACAATCTTTGTCAGCTCTTTCCATGATCTTTGTCCTGTTCTGGCATTCACTGGCTGCACCTCTTCAACTGGCTGTATCTTCTTCATACTTGTAGATCTGATCATGATCTCTTATAATTAGCATTTTCACATACTCATAAGTTTATATTCCAAGGTACATATCATTTTAATGACAAATGAACACACGCTAATCAAAACTATAACAGTCTATTCCTTGCTCTGTCTTGTTCTGCCCTTTACTGTCTCAGCCACTTCATCTTGCTATAACTTCTTCATACTTGTAGATATTATCATTCTCTCATATAATTATCATTAATACATACTTAAAATCTTATCTTCAAAGGCACATGCCCTAACTCGGTCATATGCACGTGCACTGATGCTCTGTTCTTCTGGTACTCTGCTAACTGTCCAGTCTTCTGTACTTAGCCAATTTCTGATCTTCTGATAATGTGTGCTGACTCAAAACATCATATGAATTTGTTGCCATAATGAAAAAAATAAATAGAGTCATATAAAATAGTATAGTCAACCTGCCAACAATCTCTCCCTTTGTCATTAATGGCAACAAAGGAATATGGCAAAGTTACTATCTGTACTCTTATACAAAAACTCTATATCTTATATCTCCCTCTTATCATATACCAAACTCCATATTCTTCATACTCTACTCCCCCTTTTAGATTAATGACAAAGGTTCTCAAAAACACTTCTATGTACTTACTCAACATACACATCTAGATATACAATCTGCAACTTCTGGATCTCTTTCTGCCAAAATGCAATAATCTGTAGATGAGCGCATAATGCATATTGTAGCTTCTCCATCTTCTCCAAGTATGTGCTAGGACCTTGATCATATGACAGACTCCATATTATATACATTATTTTACTCCCCTTTTGATATTATCTTCTCTTCCTTTTGCTACAAACTCTTTCAAGGATGCTTAACCAACCTTGAGTGAACTAAGATCAAGTGTAAAGTTTACAACCAATTCACTGAGTCATTTCTTCATATAATTCTCTTCTACAATATCTGATCTATTTTTCATGACTCCTTTAGATTATATACTCCCCCTTACTTATTTACTCCCCATGAGTCTAAGTCTTTTATGGGTGTCAAAATTGACAACAATGATGATGAACTGTCCATCACTTTAGTCTTCTCTTTATCTTCTTCCTTTTCTGTGATATCTTAAATCAATAGATCTTATTTCTGATATAAAGACTCTTAGTCTCTTGAGTACTCAAAAAAATTTCTTCAAACTTGTCTAGATCAATATCCATTGCTTCCATTGATACTTCAACATTATCAATCACAAATGTAGCCTCCATGTCCTTGGCCATGGGCGCAGAATCCTGTGGACCTATCATAATAGTTTTATCTACTTCTTCACATGATATTTCAAATTGTATCTTCAATTAATTATGCTCTTACATGAATGCTCTATTGTTGTATTCACACTTAGATGATTAATAATAAATATTCACTTCCAAAGATAACATCAAGTCGGCTCCAAAATATATATATATATCTCCAATGGCTATACTAATACTTTCACATAGAACACTCCTCAACAAGATTTTTGACCCATTCCACTTCATGAAATTCATGCACTGAAGCATACTCATAAATTGCTTCTGAGATGTTTCAAAGAGTTTCTTGATATCAATCTCTGCTGAAGAATGTAATTGTGATACTTTGCTAATTGACTGCAAGTGCTCCTTTGATTATCCAACCTCTTACTCGATTGCTAAGTAAGTTTTCAACTAATTTTTGAAATGATGTGTCAGTGCTTGGGCTTCGTTTCAAACTCGAATGACTTTGCTTAACAAATGACGATTATCAATCTCCTTTCTTCGCTATTGAGAACAACTGTAATGCATTAACAATATTACTGCTAGGGCTTCTATGATCTCCAATCATTTATTCTAACCACAAGTGAGGACTTGGTGATTTCAAAGTAGATTTTTGCCATTAATACTTTCCGCGTAGACACAGAAAGCAACGGTAACTTCTGTTTTTGTTCCTGATAACAATTTAGACCATGTTCTCTTGCATGTTACATCACAATATCACCAAACAATTGTAATCCAAGGTGTATACTCAGATGGTGAGTATACCAGCCACGTAGGGGTTCAAAGATAGAATAGCTCCCCCTAAGACCATAAGGGTCAACTAACCAGAAGTAGAAGGTGCGTCCACTGAGGATGCATCTACTACCTTGTTCTCTTCATTATCCTTCTTTAATTTGACCCATATTTTATCTAATTTAGCTTTAGCTTCCACAAACTTAACTTCTCCTGATTCTTCAAACAAAGACTTCTTAGGATTCTCTTGTCCTTTTGTTCTTGATCTGCAAGACCTTGACATGTGTCCAGCCTTTCCACATGAATGAAAAATGATAGGAGGTTTGATGTTGTCATTCATCATGCTGCATTTCTTGGCTGTGTGTCCATTATAATTACATATCTGACATGTAATGTTCTGAGGGCTTCTAACATTTTTCTGACCATAACTTCTTTGTCTTTGCTGATTCTAATTTCTTTGATTATTCTGATTCTTGTTCTTCTGACTTGTTTTATAATTCATAGCTCTATGACCAAATTTATTGCATGAATAACAGTAACCATTGAAGGTTCTTACCTCTTTACAATTCCTTACAATATGCCCATGCTTGTTACAAACATAACAAGTATGGTCAACTAGCTTGCATTCATCCTTAGGTGGTTCAACATTGTCTTTAGTTAGATTTCCAATCTCCTTAGTATCTGTGATGTGCTTTGGTGCTTTCATTCTTTCTTGCATGGCATCAATCTGAATTTGTGCTTCATTGTATCCTATACCACTAGTATCTCCTTTAACCTTTTGAGCATACAACTATGATTCTATCAAATCCTTGCTTGTGTTTAAATTGTCAATATGATTCTTTGCTGCAATCAATTTAGATTCCATCTTATCTTTGTTGTTTCTTAGCTCCAAGATTTCCATGTTTGCATGTCTTAGTTCTTCACCTAACTGCTTGTTTACTTTGACTTGATCATCATAGGCATCTTTATTGGTACATAGCTTTTCATCTAATTCTTCAATCTGATCCTTCAAAGATGAATTTTCTTCATTTAACTTTTTGACTACTTCCCCCAAATCATTTGAAGAACAATTCCTTAATTATTTTTTCAGTTTCTTGATAAGTATTTGCATGCCATTAACTTTTAGTTTAAGATCTTCATTTTCTTTTTCAGATGTGTAAGTTCTTCAAGGGCTATTTCAAGATTCTTTTTCAGGTGTTTCATTTCTACCTTGTCCATGATCTCCTCAAGTGGTTAAACTTATTTTCTGAGGACCAGAGCTCTGATACCAATTGTTAGGATTAGGATCACTGAGAGGGGGGGTGAATGAGTGATCTATCTATTAATACTTTTTCTTCATATCTTAAATCTTAACTTTAATGCTTAAGTACTGAACTGAATATCAATGCAAGTAAGATAAACATACACAACTCATAACACCAAATATGATTATGGGGAAAACCAATGCAGGTGAAAACCCTGGTGGGAATTAGTACCCATAAATATTTTGTACTAGTTTCTTATGAGCCTTTATTAGAAGATCCTTAACCGTGTTAGGAGTTGTCTTTATAATACATGAAGTACAGTGACCTTGTTAAGGGTCAGACCCTATTAGGAGTCTTTTATAATAACCCTGTTAGGGGTGGTGGACTCACTATACAAGGAATCACTATCCAAGAGCACACTGCTCAAATGGTGAAGGCTACAACCTTCTGGATCTTTGATACACTCTATATCTTCAAGGTGAACTGCTGCTGTGACAGTGCTTGTCTGATCAGTTCCTTTTGTGTGCTGATGCTTTAACCTCTTGTAAAGAACTATAAAAATCTTAACTACACTCTAAAAGATTCTACTTCAATATCTATATCATCAACATATGACAGATATAGCTTTGCTTCTTTAACACTCTGCTCTGCTTTTCTTATCTCTAGCTTTCGCAAATTTTTCGATCACAAATGTCCTTCTATAAGTACTTCCTCAAAGGAAATGAACATGTTAGCTTTAGGAAACCTTTAACAATCTATCTTTATCACTTAACTAAGCACACAACCCTTCATTAAGTTAGTGCAACATTAATTATAACTGCTTTACTCAAACCGAATAGACAAGTCTCTTCACACAGTCCGCTCCACAAAATTAGCTCTAACTTATTGCTCTGGATGAATCAAGTCATGTGCATTTAACCTCAAATGATTAGATTACTAAAAATCACTAATCCAAGGATTCAATTCCTGAGGATATGTGCAACTTCTATACCAAAACAATCTCTGTCGGCTCTTTCCATGATCTTTGTCTTGTTCTGGCATTCACTGCATGTACCTCTTCAACTAGTTGTATCTTCTTCATACTTTCAGATCTGATAGTGCTCTCTTAGAATTATAATTTACATGTACTCATAAGGTTATCTTACAATGAACATAGCATTTGAATAACAAATTAACACAGGCTAATCAAAACTATAACAGTCTTTTCCTTGCTCTATCATGTTCTGCCCTTTACTATCTTAGTCACTTCATCTTGATATAACTTCTTCATACTTGTAGATCTGATAATGCTCTCTCAAAATTAGAATTAATACATACTTACAAGATTATCTTCAAAGGCACATGACCTAACTCGGTCGTATGCACATGCACTAATACTCTGTTCTTCTGGTACTCTGCTAACTGTCCAGTCTTCTGTACTTAGCCAATTTCTGATCTTTTGATAATGTGTGCTGACTCCAAAAATTCATATGAATTTGTTTCCATAATGAAAACACTAAATAGAGTCATATAAACCAGTATAGTCAGATTTCCAACACCTTTTTATGGAGGTCTAACCCTTTGACCCTATAATGCTTTCTTTGACTAGTAGGATACTTGCTACAAGACGCGAGTCCATTATTATGAGGTGTGAATGATATGGAAGGACTTATAGGATCATTTGGTGGACTAGACTCAATAGAACTAGGGGAACCCATTTCAAGTGTAAGGGGTTCATGAACAACTTGCATAGATGTGCTTGGATCACAAGGGGGATTTAAAGGATTAGGACAAGGAGAATAATGGATGGATGAATCTTGAGGAGGATCTAGAGGAATAACGGGATCTTTTGGGGGATCCAAAGGGATGATGGGATCTTTTGGAGGACATTAAGGTGAAGGGACACCTTGATCTTTACTTGGAAAGGAGTCTTGGGAAGAAATGGAAGGGAGATCATGATCTTTCTTAGGAAGTGAAAGGTCAGTGGGACTTGGAAGGAGACTTTGCTCTTGAGGTGGAAAAGGATCATTTTGGATAGGGGGATAAGGATAGTGGGATCATCATGAGGCTCAAGGGAAATGGGGTCTTGTTCAAAAATAGGATATAATTGGTCATTGAATGGTTCTTGATCTTGATATTTTTTTAGACATGTTTCGTCATTCTTTTTATCATCCTCTTGACATGGGATATGACTTTGGACATGCAAGGGGGGTTATTGAAAGGGGTCAAAATTTTGATATGAGGAAGATGGAATTTGGATAGGAATCTCATGAATAGGCTTGATTGAAATGGGAGGACATGGTGGAATTGGTTCAAAGGAACTTGGGATATGCATAGGACTAGCTTGGATGTCTTTCATGGATAGCAATTGGAAGTTTGCATTGTTGGAAGAATCACTTGATGGGGAAGGAGGAAATTTTTCTTGGGAGTAATGTGGGGATGAAGGGGTGGAAGGAAACATGGATGTTTCTTCAAGGTCGATGTATTGAGGAGAAATAGGTATATCATCCATGTGATTTTTTTGGGGTGATCCATTACTAGACATGGGTAAATTATTTATTTGGTCAAATTTTTGAAACAAATTCTTTAAAATTTTGGATTTGAACTTGCGCTGCTTGATGGGTCTAGTTTGTGATACCTCATCAGTATTTACATGTTGGAAAGAATTGTTGGAATCAACATGTTCAACAAAAGGTTTCTTATTGATTATGCTTGGTTGATGTTCAAAATATGTCACATTTGAATTTTCCTTTGTTTGATAAGACATTAGTGGTGAATTGGAGGACACAAAAGGTTCCTCAAGCAGTGTTATTGTTTGTGATCTTGGTATTGATTGTCTTCTTTGCATGATTGGCACAAGAGGTGGTGAAATTGTTTGAAGATCACTTGGTTGTATTGGAATGAAGATTGGTTCATAATTTGGTGGTGGCCCCATTTGAATTATGGCACAGTCAGGTTGAAAGATTTGATTTGGAACTTGGTTGAATGATTTATTTGAAATTTGAGCACATAGAGACTGAGTTGAAACTTGATTGAATTGAGCATGATCTAGAACTTGGTTGAAAAAAATTGGCTTTTGTACATTATTGAATTGGGCTTTGTTAAATTTTTCATTTGCCTCATTGAGTTGTGAAATGAGTTTTGGTATCTTTGATTTCTCAATGAGAGATTGTGTGTCAATTTCACCAAAAGATTCACTTGGACATCCAAGGAATTTGGCCATCTCCTTCCTACTCTTTATCATCTTTTCTACACTCTCTTCCAAGGTTTTCTTTTCTTTATCTAATTTTGCTTGCAACTTTTGAATCATGTTTGCATGGACTTGATGCAATTGATTGTTTGGTTGTGTTGATGTCATTTGCCTTGGCTCAAAAGATTGTTTTTGCAAAGGTATATCTTGTCTTTGATAAAGAGGTAATTGTGATTTTCCTTGTGATGGAAACATCGGTTGATAAGTGTCTTGTTGCCTTTTGGATGCTTGGAACCTAATGAAGATTGACATGATGACTATATGAAAATGCAAGGTTATTTTGGATTTTTGGAAATGAAATTTTTGAAATGCAAGGAGCTTATGAAAAATGCAACCTAAGGTTTATGCAACTATGTTTTTGGTTTTTTGGACTTTGACAATAAATATTTGGAAAGGAAACAAACCTAAGAGCATAACCTCATGAGGTTGAATAATAATTTTGATTTGAAAAAAGGATTGAGGGACAAGGGACAAGTTTGATAAAAAGTATTAGGTCAAATCCATCGTGACAAAGGTGGAATATGACCAATTGATAAGGGGGGGGTTGAAAATTTTGGGAAAAAAGGGGACCAAGTCAAGGTCCTATTTTCAGCACCATAAAGAAATGCTCTATGATTTGGATACTTTCAAGGATTGTTTGCAAAGTTTTTAAGGAGGATCTAAAATGAGATATGTATGCAAGAGGGCTATGATTAGGACTTATGAAAAAGGGACTATAATGAGGGTTGTAATGAGGTCTATAGTGCAAGGGATTTTTCGAAATTCAAATGCAAGGAGACTGGGTCATGAATATGCAATATGAAGGCAATCAAGCATGCCAAGAGGTTCCAAGTGAAAAGTTCAAGGTTCCATATGTTTACTCAGAGACAAGGTGTGTTGTAACCATTTGTTCATTTTTGAAGATTGATTTGGAAAAAGTGTTCTTTAGGAGAGTGTTTTTAAGATGTTGTCATTTTTATTAAAGTTTGAACACTCACACAAGACACATCATTTAGAATGGTTGTTGTAAAAATGAGAAATTACACCACTTCCTAAGGATAGAAAGGATAGTATCTATTGAATCCCCACTTGAACCCAAGTTCAACTTCACTTACTAATAGCGGACAACCTAGAAGCTTGGAGGCACAGGCTCCTCCTTATAGTGCACTCACTTCTCAAGTACTCCAAGCTTCAACTCCTAAGGGTCATCACTTCCCAAGGGATTGTTGTCTTGACTAAAAGCTACAAAAGTGTGGGGCGTATTAGTTGGTCTCCAACCTTATGTTAGAATGAATTTAGAATAACTAAGAGGGGAGGGGTGAATCAGTTATCCTCAGGTCTAGATGTAGTAAATAAAAACTTTTTGTACTTCAGATCTACTCGGCAGCAATAGCATAAATCGACAACTTTAATCATGCAGTTTACTGTCAATTGAAATTAGCTTGTAGTAACATAACAGTAAATCAAACCATAAGCATTCACACAAGTTGACACAAGTATTTAACATGGAAACCCAGTATGGGAAAAACCACTAGTAACATGCTACCAAGTTTTCACTCTTCTGAAGTGATGCCTTGTGAGGAGCCAACCCTGTCAAAGGTTACAATAACACACTGCTAGGTGTGACCTGGTTAAAGGATTTAATCACCTTTTCAGGAGTGGCCTTGTTAGAGGAATTTGAATATTCCAATCTAAATGTCACCTTGTTAGAGGATTTATACAAATGACTGTTAAGTCAACCTTGTTAAAGGATTTAACTGATACAATGGTAAGAAAGTATTCAACAGTTTGTGATCTAGTACATACAACTTACTTTGCAATTCAAATCCAATTATAGCTCTGATGTTAACTTACTGGATAGCCTGCATTATCATTTCAATCTTCCGATCTGCTTGGAAATTCGTCAAGCAATCACACATACAACACTCTACTTCTTCCTTTTGCCTTCTCTGCTAGATCATGCTAAACAATAAATCAACTATGCAAACTTCTTGCATACACATACATTCATCCACACTTGCACACACACAATGAATAACCCCTGAGGTTATCATATACCTCTCTATCTAGGTTAGATAAGTCTTTTTCCACTTAAACAAGATCGTAGATCTTAGGTTAGGTCAGATCCAATGGATCATTCCATCTTTACATTACATTTACTTCTCCAAAGTAATCTCTAATTAAATCTTGAAACCATGCATTAATTATGGTTACCCATACAGTAAATGACATGGATCAATCTTCAATTAACATTTCATATCCCAATAAAATTAACTAAGTTGGCCAGAGATCTCAAATCTCATCAATAATCAAACTTCTATAAGTCAGCCTTCATCACTGTTTCCTCTCAGAAATTGCAATGGTGCTCGGCATTGAGAAACTTTTTGTTTGTCACAAGCGACTTTACTCAGCACAAGCAAAATTTCTCATCATGAGCAACTTTTCTCAGCACAAGCAAAGCTAGCTCGGCACAGAACAGCCAGAAAAACTGTCGTTGATAGATAAACAACTAATTACTTTGCCAGAGTACCAACTGATCAAATACCATTTGAATTTCCTTAACTCAACCATTCACTTGGTATTCTTGTTAAATCTTCTTCATCAACAATAGATATGGTACTTAAATAGATAGCAATAGTCTCACTAGTAAAGGTTTGACATCAATGACAAAATAACAATTGCTTGTAATGTCACTTTCCAACACCTTCCATGCCAACAGATAGAAGGTTTTTGGCTACTATGAAATGGTTTTTAGTAAGGGCATCCATTCGGGTGGTTATACGTGTGGCAGATTAGCTCCATTATGGAGGCCTCCCAGCCTATGAAAGTTATGATCCGTAGGTTTTAACGCACCACAAGGGTACTGAGGGGGATATTCTTCCTGGTATAACCCATTCAACACCTATTCATTGTGAGATTAGTCACAATGAAATATTTTGTGTCCCAGTTTGGATGGGCTTGGCTTTAGCCTGTTACCAGTTGGGCATCCACTCTCACTGGCTCTACTAAAGCACTTGGGAGGTAGCCACACTAAAGGACTTGCATGGACTTCTCTTACACCCAAGGTCCACAAAGGCAAGGGGAGAGGATACGTCCATACATTTCCTTGGATTTACAAACTAAAATACACTTCAAGCACATGAATGAAATGGTTCATTTTAAAGCACCAAGCTGAAGTGTTTGCTAACTACTAAAAATACACATGAAGGTTTCAGAAAACACAAGGTCTTCTACAAATGTTCTGCATTGAAACTGTTAGTAGTTTTTAATGATTCATTCTTCATCCCACAATTACCACAATGCTGCATAAATCATTAGTAACACATAAACATGCATACAAAAGAAAAGCATGCGAATCAATTGAAATTGGAACAAGTGCACCTTGATTTTTTTATGCTATTTACCTAGTCATAAAGATCCAATTTTTAGATATATCTCTAGACCAGAACAGTAGAAATAGAAATAAATAACCCCTCTTAAAAATCAATTATGTTTCCAAAATGGTAAGAATTTTCAAAAAAATTCTTAATTTGTGCCCTAGCGACCCTATTTTTTTAAAAATAAACCAATTTTCAAAGATGTATTTATTTCGGTAATTATTTGTCATGAAAATTAAAAACTCAGAGAACATACCCCATTTAGTTTTCAAAGAGCTTTCCATAAATGTAACGTTTTTAGAAAAATTCACTCATTTGCGCCCAAAATTAATATTTTATAAAAAATCATAAAAACATAATAAATCACGCAAAATTAATCAAAAAACTCTGATTTTTAGACTATAGGCTCCTGATACCATCCCTAACTTGCAATAAAACTTTCATGGAGAGATTCTCAGCCATTTGGGATATATGATCAAATCATTGAAAACCTACATGCAACAACAAAATAGAAAAGAAAGCCTGCATGCAAATAAATTTATCAAATTTTTAGCATGTTCACGTCAGGTTCACCAAATGTAAGACCAGAAAAAGGCATAATATGCATATCAAGGAAACCACAAACCCTAAAATACATGAAAACCTATCTAATCTATCATGAAAGCCATTCAAAACAAGAGTTCATAAAAATAAAGCATAAAAACTCTAAGAACTCCTTTCAAATGAAACTCCCATGTTCTCTTTTCTTCTCCATAATCAAATTGGATGTTTGCTCTTTGGCAATCACAATTGCACAAAGACACAAAAGCCAATTTTGCAAGTGAGAATACTAGGAGAGAGTGATCTAGCCTTGAAAGATTGAAATGCCTCTCAATTTATATAAAATGAGAGTCATTTAGGTGAGATTGCACAAAATCAATGCATAAATGCATATTTTGGTTGGTGAGATGTTAGGAAGCATGATATGGGGAGATCAAATAAGGAGATATTGATAATATTCATGAAGCACCTTAATAGGGATGTGAATCCTCAATTAAGGGATATTGGAATTAGGTAGGATTAGGAATCATTAAGCCATTTAATAATTCAATATTCTCAATATTCCTCACAAAATCCATAATTAGATTCATGAAATTATGAAAATATCATAAATCAAAATTAGCCAATTAATTAATAAAAATTAATTAATTGTTGAGACTTAGGGAAAAGGGGAATAAATAAAGTGTATTTATTTATTCAATTAGGAGTTGGGGATAAACTATGGGTTATTCATCCCAAGGGGGAAATTAGTAGATTGTAGGTTGAATTGAAGGTGTTGATGTCGAATTGAAATGATTTTGTTAATATTGATAAGAATTAGGATCGATTTTGGGGGTTCTGGAATAGTTTTGGAAATCATGAGGCATCGATGAACTTTGACAATGCTCTCATGATAATGATTAGAAATGATATAATGACATCAATGAACTTGGATGATGCTAGAGGATAAATAAAGATAGGGAGAAATCTATGAACTTGACAATGCTCCTGAAATGTGAAAGTGACAGTGAGGCATCGATGAACTTTGACAATGCCAAAGGATTGATTGAAAGAGATTGATAAGAAATTGATATGAGTTTGGAATGAACTTGGATTGATTTAGGAAGATTAGGACTTGGTTGGACTGATTTAGGAAGATAATCAATTTGGCCAAAATGAGAGAAATGTTAGTAATTGATGACATGGAAGAATGACACAATATTAGTGAATGATAAAGATCAAAGACAAAATATAGAAGAAATGTTAAAAAGGGGGCATAGGCAAAGAACCATTTTTAGGTGTCTACACATTCATGCAATTTTAATTATATTTTAAGGTTAATTCCAAAACTAGGGTTTAACCAAGGCAAACCCCTCCCCCAAAATCAAACAAACCATTTTTCTTGCAGGTACAGGTTAAGGAAAACAAATTAAAGTTCAGATCTGGATACCCTTTTTAGAAAACTTTCAGGATCCACGAACAGATTTTCTGTCAGAGCTGTGCAGGTCCAGGTCAACTTTTTTGGGTCAAGGGTGACATTTTGGGGTCAAGGTTGACCCTTAGCTAGGTCAAGGACAACCTCAACCCTGACCTAGGTCATAATCATAAATTCTGGGTCAAGGTTGACATTCTCAACTAGGTCAAAATTGACCTTTCTCAGAATAAAAAAAGATTTATGGGTTTTGTAGACCTCGCAGTTTTGGTTTGGGGTCACTGAAATCAACAATTTCTGAGACTGTGTAACAGGATTTTCAGCAGGTTACTTTTTAGAGGTAATTATTTTATTCTATTTCCTTTGTAATCATTTCCATATTTACACCCCTTATCAATTACAATAAAATGTAAGTAGATAATATGTGCATAGGGACACTTTTATGGCCAAATCTCCATTGTTCTCAACCTATCCATATTTTCTTCTTTACAATACTGTGATTACCGATCTAGTTCAATAAAATAAAGTGTAAAGTAAAATAACAATTCACAACATTCATGCACATTGACACCTAGATTTTTAACATGGAAACCCTACTAAGGTAAAAACCAACAGGGACCGGTAACCCCAAATATTTTCACTCTTTTGAAGTGAGCTCGGTGAAGAGCCAACCCTGTTAAAGGTGAAAATGCACATTGTTAAATGTGACCTGGTTAGAGTATTTAAAACTAATAGTTCTCTCTTGACCATGCATTCACTATGGGGTCAACAAGAAAACACTCAATATTCTCTCAATGTCATAATAAAGACTTTCATTTTCCTACTCAGTTAAGAGATTTATCTATAACAATGGTTAAATTGATATAGTAATGATCTAATCCAAATAAAACTATGTTTTTCTGATTTTTAGATCTATGCTAAGTACATAATACCTCTGATCAATTTTTTCACTTCAGTTCATCTAATTCACCATACTCTATTCTTCTCGGTAATTCTCTTTCCTTTGTTTGCTTGGTGATGTCTGCAGAAAACCTTGGGTTCTGTCTTTAACCAGTTTGATCAGTCATGCATAAACTTCACATGCATGCTTTAGCATCTATGCTCGCATGTATATTCATAATGAATCTCTTGTCTCTTATATAGACATCATGTCTCATTTAATTTTCATCCTTCATATTTTTCTGCTTAATCTCCATCATTAATTTTCCCTCTTGATCCTTCCTTGGTAGTTGTATTAAAAACATGTTTTATTCTTTGTCATCCAATCTTCATTGAATTTTCATAACCGTTTGCTCAAAATAACAAAATTTATCTTTTACCTTGAAATAATCAATTGACAGCTCAGCATCCTTGTTGGCCTCGATTTGAATTAATTGCTCGGTCAATACCTTGTTGTGTCGGTGATCCCTAGCTCAGTTATCACTGTGCTCGGTATATAGTGTGTTTTACTCACTGTCCATTGTCTCTCAGTGTATATAGAACTCATCATTTTCTGACCACATAAACTTTGTTTGTTTCGGTTCTTCAATACATAAAAAAAAATTTCCACCATAATAATACTCAAATAAGTTGACATCAATGACAATACATTAACTGATAATATTTATCATCACATCTGCAACTTGGTTGAATATCAACAAATGAATTCAAACATACAATCAGTTGTAGTTCATCAATCTCTCCCTTTGGCATTGATGGCAAAAAAATATGAAATATGCAATAAAAATATGTCATACAACAAATACCAAAATTTTTTTCTATAACTGCAACAATTCTATAGCTCTCCCTAGCTTGAATATATAAACTATTTCAGTATTTAAATACTCAGCATGCAGACTCTCCCTGCAGTTTTGACTTTTTTGTTCTTGAATCTCTCTCTAGATTAGATATGTCCTCCCTTTCTCTTTTCTCCCTTGTATGGATAGATATTTCATTGATTATTTCTCCCTTTATATTTCATGAATTTTTCTCCCTTTGACAACAATTCCAAAAAGAAATATATATCTCTTCAGTAGCCAAATAAAATATCTCTATTGTTCGGTGTAGTAGGTACCTTTTAGTGTACTAATATGTCTGTGTCAGTCCATTTCAAATTTGCATCAACATGTCTGATATTTTGATTTCATGTAGGTTGATGAAACCTCCTACTCATCTTAGTTATCAATAGACAAGGGATGAACCCCTAGTCGACCTCTCAAGTACTCAAATGTATCCTTCGGTAAGGGTTTTGTAAATATGTCGACAATTTTCTCTTTTAATTGTACATATTCCAGTATTTCTTGTTTATCTTATACTTGTTTCCTCAAGTAGTGATATTTGATAGATTTGTGTTTTGTCTTTGCATGCATCACAAGATTCTTTGAAATATTTATAGCACTTGTATTATCACAATAAAGTATCACTGGGTCAGTGATCTTTTGATTCATTCCTTTCAACAATTGTTTTATCCATGCTATGTTCAAACAATTTGCAGCAGCAGCAACAACATACTTTGATTCTGTAATTGACTGAGATATGCATCCTTACTTCTTGCTTATCCAAGTAACTAATCTGATGAAGGGGACTCCCCTTAATACCACAAGTACACGACAGAAACAAAGAGAAACAACAAAAATTTGCTTATTATTGGCTCCACAAATGTGGAATTACAAACTTCAGAATTACAATATCAAAAGCCACATGGGCATCCCTTACAATAATCTATAGGACAAGCCTCAAATAACCACCCAGAACTGCCCTAGACAACACTACGGGCCTTCTTTATATAGGCAATTTCCACCACCCGAGAAGGTTCCAGAAATCTAGCCATTAAGGACGACTACCCTTAGCATTTAATTATTTTTTCACTTTTATTACAAAAGGGTCGGCTTTAAATATTTACAAAATATGAGATTAGGTAGCCCAACTTTCGGAAGCCATAAATTTGAACCATAGCTCCAATTGGCTATTATAACCACTTTTCGGAAAGGGGAGATCACGATCTACAGTGCCTGACTTGCAAAGCACCAGTCAGCTAGGGATTCGACCTCGATCCGGAGCCTCTAAGGTCTTGAAAATTGAGCTCAAAGGTTTTGCACCCTAAAATCTCAACAGTAAATCCTTAATAACTTTACCAATACAGATGATCTGGTAATGAAATTCAACTGGCATTCTTATATGACTAAGATGAACCTTCACCTGGAAAATTAGAACATTCTGAGTTCAAACAACCAACTTACTAAAAATAGTAAGTTTCCAAA
>MU225026.1:26631-94687 GCA_018584345.1 Thuja plicata | reverse complement strand
TAACTTTACATATCCCAACAAAATTAACTAAGTCGGCCAGAGATCTCAAATCTCATCATTAATCCAATTACTGTAAGTCGGCCAACATCACTGTTTCCACTCGGCAATTTCACTGGTGCTCGGCACTAAACAAACTTACTCATCACAAACAACTTCACTCGGCATAAAAAACTTTGCTCGGCACAAGCCAAACTTGCTCGGTACAAAACAACTAGAAAAATTGTCTTTGAAAGATAAACAACTAATTACTTTGTCAGAGTGCCAACTGATCAAGTACCCTTTTATTTGCCTTAACTCAACCATTCACTTGGTCTTCTTGTTAAATCTTCTTCATCAACAGTGGATATGGTACTCAAATAGATAACAATAGTCTCACCAGTTAAGGTTTGACAGCAATGACAAAATAACAATTGCTTGCATTCTCACTTTCCAACACTAATATCCATGTATTATTTTTCTATATCTGCTCAATTTCCTCATTCATAGAATTAATCCATTCTTCATTTTCTAATGCATCTCTGACATTCTTGGGCTCAAATTCACAAACTAAATAAGTGTTATCTCTTAACTTACTTCTTGTCATCATGCATTCTCTTTTATCTCCAATAATAGGATTTTGTGGATGATGTCTTCTCGCATATCTAGCAAGTTTAGGTTCAGTTCTTTCTTCTTTATTGTCTTCCCCTGTAGGTTCATTGTGTTCTTGTTCATGATCTTCAATTTTGGTATTTTCTTGATGCTCAGTTTGTGCTACATGTTTCCCTGTGACATTACCCTATTACATGGTAACATTAGGCATCTGATTCGGTATAGTATCAAGTTCTTCCATGTAGACAAATCTACTATAATCTTTCAGTTCTTTCATGTTGTCCTCTTTGCTCACCAAATTCATCAACTTTTACATTTGCACTTTCAATGAATTTGTTAGATGTCTTGTTCAAACATGTGTAAGCTTTACTCTTAGTAGAATATCCAAGAAATGTTCCTTCATCACTTTTTGAATCAAATTTACCATTTCGATCATCTTTAAGGATATGGTAATAACTACCAAATATTCTAAAGTAGCTCACATTAGGTGTATAACCATACCATAGCTCATAAGGTGTTTTGTTTGAATCTTTCTTCAGTTATACTCGGTTCACTGTGTAAATAGCTATGCTTACAGCTTCTCTCTAGTATGTTTGTACAATATTATTTTCAATCATCAGTATTCTGGCACAATCAACAATTGATCTATTTCTTCTTTCAGCAATTCCATTCTGTGGTGGTGTCCTTAGTGCAGAAACATGTCTTTTGATTCCATACTCATTACAAAAGTTAGTGAACTCATCAGAAATAAATTTGCCTCCTCTCTCAAATCTCAAACACTTCAGATCTCTTCGAGTTTCTTTTTCCACTTTAGCTTTATACTATTTAAACATATTAAATTCTTTAGATTTTTCTTTTAGGAACATGATAGTAATCATTCTAGAGTAGTCATCAACAAATAAAATAAAGTATTTGTCCCAATAATAGCTCTGTGTGTCTTCATTGGTCCACATAGGTCTGTATAAAATAACTCCAAAATATCATTAGATGAAAAATTATTGCTCTTGAAACTAGATTTTGACATATTTTCTATTTGATAATTTTTGCACATTACATGGTCAGGTTTAGATAAGCTCGATAAGCCTCTAAATTTTCTTTTTCCACTAATATTAACCATGTTGTCAAAATTTACATGACAAAGTATTTTATTCCATAACCATCTATCTTCGTTCTTTGCCAATAAGCAAGTAGTTTCAGCAGTGTCAAGGTAGAATAGGTTACCTTTAGATTGTTCACCAGTGCCGATCAATTTTCCTTTTCCATCATAGATTCTAGATTTTCTATTTTCAAATGCAACTCGCTGACCTATGTTATTCAACTGTGAAACGCTCAACAAATTGTAATTAAGTCCTTTTATCCAATATGCATTTTCACATTTGATTTGATTGTTCAGCATAATAGTACCTTTTCCTTTTACTTGACAAGGTGTATCATTTCCCATTCTTACAGATCCACCATCATAATGTTCAAGAAGTTCAAATTTTCCTTTATCTCCAGTCATGTGATGTGTACAACCACTATCAATAACCCAAATATCATATTTACTAACTTTAGAAATAAGTGTTGTTTCTACATACCTTTCATCTTCATCTAAATCATCCTTCAAAGCTACAAAAACTGTCTCAATATCTTCATCACTGTCAGATCCACTATCATTATCATTGTCTTCAACAATGTAACAAGCTTTCTTACCTTTATCCTTGTAATCTTGGTAGTCTCTTCTATCATACTATCGGTTGCTTCTGTAGTCTTGGTCATACTTTCTGTCATCAGATCTATCATTTCTTTCATCATTCTTTCTATTAGGGCATCTTGCAGCAAAATGGTCAATCTCTTTACAGTTAAAACATATCAAAGGTAGTTTACCTTTATATCTTCCTTTACCTTTGTGTAATCTTCTAACCATTAAGGCTTCAAGCTCATCAAGTTCCTTGTCATCACTATCACTGTCACTATTATTTTTGATTACGTGTTTTCTACTAGATTTACCAATTTTCAAAATAGACATAAATGTGGATTCCATAGATGGCACAATACTATTATCAAAGTTATTCAGCTCAAAAGAAATAAATCTTCCAACAAGACTATCAACACTAATGTTATTTCCAGGTGTTTCTCTCATTTCATGTATTGTAGATACTCTTATAGAATAGATAGGAAATAGAGCTCTAAGAATCTTACTCACAATAGTGTCTTCATCAATGGTTCCACCAGATCCTCAAATAGCATTCACAACTTCCTTAAGTTAGGTACTATACTATTTTATGTTCTCTCCTTCCTTCAATCTCATATCATCAAAATGTCCTCAAAGAATTTTAGATTTAGCACTCAGTACATTTGCATCTCCTCCATAAAATAGTGAAAGTTGATCCCACATCTACTTGGCAGTTGTACATGTCTTGATGTCCTCAAATTTTGCATCAGTAAGTGAAGAAGCAATCTCCACCATTATAAGATTATGTTCATGTTTCTCTTTCACTTGATTAATAGTCAAAGGTCCTAAAGGTAGGATGAATTCATTGTCTAGATAATCTGCAATGTTGTCTCCAATTCCTAATAGGTATGTTCTCATTCTGCGTTTCCATGTTGAGAAGTTATCCTTGTTCAGCTTCGGTGCATCTCTCTTATACAACTTGATATCTTTAGCTTAAGTCCTTCAAAACTTTCTTCTAAGCACTGTATGCTCTAATACCAATTGTTAGAATAAATGAGAGGGGGGGGTGAATCAGTTAGAATCAGTTTCCTCATAATTATCCTACAGTCCCAAATTCCTCGAGATGTATATCAAAAAAAATTCAAACATATAATTCAACTTGGTGAAAATGTATCATATATCTCAAAATTTAGTAAATAGTGGTTATCGAATGTCAGTAAATTAATATTGTGATTACTGATCTAGGTAAATAAAATAAAGTGTAAAGTAAAATAAAAATCCACAACATTCATGCACATTGACACAGATTTTTAACGTGGAAACCTTGATAAGGGAAAAACCACCTAGGACCGGTAACCCACAATATTTTCACTCTTCTAAAGTGAGCTCGGTGAAGAGCCAACCTTGTTAAAGGTTACAATGCACATTGTTAAATGTGACCTAGTTAGAGGATTTAAAACAAATAGTTCTCTCTTGAACATGCATTCACTATGGGGTCGACAAGAAAACATTCAACATTCTCTGAATGTCATAATAAAGACTTTCACTATCCTACTCGGTTAAGAGATTTATCTATAACAATTGTTAAGTTGATATAGTAATGATCTGATTCAAATAAAACTCAATTTTTCTAATTTTTAGATCTATGCTAAATACATAATACCTCTGATCAATTTGATCACTTCAGTTCATCTGATTCACCATACTTTGTTCTTCTTAGTAATGCTCTTACCTCTATTTTCTCGGTAATGTTTGTAAAAAATGCTTGGTTCTGTCTTTCACCAGTTTGATTAGTCATACATAAACTTCGCATGTGCACTTCAGCATCTATGCTCGTATGTCTATTCATAATGAATCTCTTTTCTCTTATATAGACATCATGTATTATTTAATTTTCATCCTTTATATGTTTCCTCTTAATCTCCATCGTTGATTTTCCCACTTGATCCTTCCTTGGCAGTTGTGTTAAAAAAATGTTTCATTCTTTTTCGTTCGATCTTCATTGAATTTTCATAACCATTTGATCAAAATAACAAACTTTATCTTTTACCTTGAAATCATCAATTTCTAGCTCATCATTCTAGTCGGCCTCAATTTAAATTAATTTCATCAATACCTTGTTGTGTCAGTGATCCCTAGCTCGGTTATCACTGTGCTTGTTATACACTGTGTTTTACTCAGTGTCCACTATCTGTCAGTGTATATAGAACTCATCACTTTCTGACCACATAAACTTTCTTTATTTCAGTTCTTCAATACATAACAAATATTTTCCACCATAATAATACTCAAATAAGTTGACATCAATGAAAATACATTAACTGATAATGCTTATCATCACATCTGCAACTCGGTTGAATATCAATAAATGACTTCAAACATACAATTGATTGTAGTTCATCATATGATTGTATTGATGAACTATAACTGATTGAATGTTTGAAGATGATAAGTTGATGATCACCGAGCTGCAAAAGTGAATGCAAGTCATTAAATTAGCTAATGTATTATATTTTCATTGATGTCAACTTGATATGGTTTGATTTCTCATACACATATTATCATAACCTTGAAGATCTGAAGAGACAAAGTTTATGTTGTCAGTAAAATATAAAAAATTTGTATACACCGAGTGAAAGTGAACACCGAGCAGTTCATAGTGTATATCGAGAAAGTGTAACGAGTAAGTATATACCAAGCAAGTATATACCAAGAAAGTGTTGTCGAGAAAGTGTATACCGAGCATAACTGGAGTTAAAGAACGACAAAATTGCTTAGCTGGCAGAGCTACAATTTAGGGTTGACTAATTGATTGCTTTATTTTCAACAATCAGTTAAACTAAAGTATGGAAAGAGATTTAAAGCATGTTTTATTCACTGTTATCAAGGATATATTTATAGAATAAAACTAAAGGAGATATTTACAGGATAAAGTAACGCATGGAGATTTTTACGGATAAAGGAGAGATCTATGATAAAAATAAGGAGATTGAGCGGCTAATCATGTCTATATAAAGAGACAAGGACTTCATTATCAAAGTGAGGAATGCTGAATATATTTTTTGTGAAGATAGAATTCTTCATGTAGATCTGATCATACAGGTTGAAGAATAGAGCCAAGAAATTCTGCAGACACCGAGCAACAAAGGATAGAGCATTCACCGAGCAGAACAAAGAATGAAATAAAAGGAACTGAAGTGTATATTGATCAGAGAGGTATTATAGAACTAGCAATAGATTTGAATATTTGCAAATCAAAGTTGTATTTTGAACAGATCATTTACTATATTAGTTTAACCATTGATTTAGAAAATCTCTTAACCGAGTAGGATTTAACAATCCTTATTGCATTGAGATACTCAAGAGTATCAAAAGGTTTTCTTATTGACAACATAGTGTGTGCTAGGTCAAAAGATAAATTGTTATTTTTAAATCCTCTAACAAGGTCACACTTAATAGTGTGTATTGTAACCTTTAACAGGGTTGGCTCTTCACCGAGCTCACTTCAAAAGAGTGAAATTATTTTGGGTTACTAGTCCCAGGTGGTTTTTCCCATATTGTGTTTTCACGTTAAATCTATGTGTCAAATGTGTATATGTTTCACTGAATTGATATTTTGTTTTACACATTATTGAAATTGGATTAGTCGGTTAGCACTAATTTTATTTGCTGCTACTCGGTAAACTCTAGAAAAGATAAACAATATATCTTACCGAGCAACTTATATTTTTTAAGATTATTTATGGCATACATCTTGTTGAAATTGGACTGTAAGATAACTAGAGGTATTATATTTAAGAGATAAGTTTTTGGTTGGATCTTTTGGAATTATTTTTAAGGCCACTAATTCACCACCCCCCCCCCTCTCAATTATTCTAACAATTGGTGTCAGAGCTTTGGTGCTTGGAAGAAAATTTTAAAGGGACTTAAGCTAAAGACCACAAGATTAGTAAAAGGGATGTGCCTAAGTTGAACAAGGACAACTATGCATCATGGAAAAGCAGGATAAGACTTCATCTATCTAGTATTGGAAATTATGTTACACAACACTTCGATACTAAATATGTTGCACCTACTGGACCTCTAACTATTGATCAATTGAGAGAGAAACATGAACACAATTTAATGATGATAGAAATTTCTTCTTCACTAACCGATGTTGAATTTAAAGATGTGAAATCATGCACCTCTGTAAAGAAAATGTGGGACAAACTCAAGCTAGTACATCGAGGAGATGCCAATGTGCTGAGAGCTAAAGCTGAAATCCTAAGAGGAAAGTTTGATGACCTGAGAATGAAAGAAGGAGAGAACATCACTCAGTACAGTGACAAAATCAAATAAGTTGTTAATGCTATCCGTGGAGTAGGAGGAGAAATTGATGAAGAAACAGTTGTAAGTAAAATTATAAGAACCTTACTATCTTTTTATGCTATTAGAGTATCTGCAATTCAAGAAATGAGATCAATAGCTAATAATAATGTTACTCTTCATAGTTTGATTGGTAGACTTATTTCATTTGAGATGAACAACTATGACAACAATGTCTTACCTATTATTGAGTATGCATTCAAATCCTCTCTGAAAATAAGCAAAACTAGTAACAAACACACTATGAGAAACGATAGTGATAGTGATAGTGATGAACAAGAACTTGATGAACTTGAAGCATTAATGGATAGGAGATTACATAGATTTAAAGGAAGATATAAAGGTAAATTACCATTGGTGTGTTTCAATTGCAAAGAAATTGGACATTTTTTTGTTAGATGCCCTAACAAGAGAAAGGATGAAAGAAACAATGATAGATCTTATGAAAAGAAGTATGACATAAGTGATGACTGAGACTACAGAAGAAACTGACACTCTGACAGAAGAGATAACTGATATTACAAGGACAAAGGAAAGAAGGCTTATTACCTAGTTGAGAAAAAATTTAAAAATTCTAGTACTATTTCTGATGAATATATTGAGGTAGTATTTGTTTCTATGAAGGATGATTCAGATGAATAAGAACGGTATGTTGAAACAACACTCATATCTAAAGTTAGAAAAAATGATGTCTGGATTATTGATAGTGGTTGTACTCACACATTACTGGAGATAAAGAAAATTTTGAAACTTTTGAATATTATAATGGTGGATCAGTTAGGATGGGTAATGACTCACCTTGCCTAGTTAAGGGAAAAGGTACCATCATGTTGAATAATATGATCAGATGTGAAAATGCCTATTGGGTGAAAGGAATTAACTATAATCTGTTAAGTGTGTCACATCTGAACAACACAGGACACCGAGTTGCATTGGAGAACAAAAAGGCAATTATCTATAATGGAAAAGGAAAGTTGATCGGTACTAGTGAACAAAAAAAGGTAATCTATTCTATCTTGATGATATTGAGACCACTTTTTTATTGGATAGAAATGAAGATGTTTGGTTGTGGCATAAAAGGTTATGTCATGTGAATTAACAACATGGTTAAGATAAGAAAGAAAAGAAAAGTGAGAGGCTTACTGAGTATTTCAAAGCCCGACCATGTTATGGGCAAGAGTTGTCAAATAGGAAAAATGACAAAGTCTAGTTTCAAGAGCGAAACCTACACATCTAATGCTATTCCAGAGTTATTCCATACTAACTTATGTGGACTAATGAGAACAAAGAGCTATTATGGTGATAGATACTTTATTATATTTGTTGATGGTATCATATTTGGAGGTAATGATATGCTATGCAAGTCATTTTTTTATGAAATGAAAAAATAATTTGAAATATCAATGTTTGGAGAGATCAAATTTTTTCTTGGTCTACAGATTATACAATAGGATGAAGGCATCCATATCACACAATCAAAATAAATCAAAGAAATTCTAAAGATATTCAAAATGTAGGACTCCAAACCAGTTGGAACACCTATGGCACCCAGATGCAAATTGACAAACAAAGTCAAGACAACCGAGGTAAATCAGACCTTATATAGATCTATGATTAGAAAGCTAATGTATGTTGTACACACTAGACCTCATATAGCACATGCAATTTGTATAGTTGCATGATTCTCTGCTAACCCTAAGGAATCACACATGACTGCTATTAAAATAATTTTGAGATATCTGAAGAATACTGAAGACTATGGTTTGTGGCACAATAAAGAAGGAAAATTTGAGCTACAAGTTTATACTAATGTTGATTGGGCTGGAAACATAGATGATAGAAATAGCACTACAGGAGGAGCATTCTTCATGGGTGAAAAACTTGTCACATGGATAAGTAAAAAGCAAGGATGCATATCCAAATCAACTGCAAAAGCATAATATATAGCTACTGCAGCAAATTTCTCTAACATTGCATGGATCAAGAAATTGCTCAATGGTACGAATGAGGAAATTCTTGACCCAATAATTATATATTATGATAATACAAGTTCTATAAACATTTCAAAGAGCCCTGTGATGCATGCTAAGACAACACATATATATTAAGTATCATAACTTGAGGGAACAAGTACAAGAGAAATAGGTGATACTAGAATATGTACAATCCAAAGAACAACTAGTAGAGATATTCACAAAACCATTGATAAGAGATACATTTTAATACCTGAGGAATAGACTAGGGGTTCATCCCTTGTCTATTGGTCACTAAGCTAACTAGGAGGTTGCATCAGCCTACACATTATCAGAAGATTAATCATGTTGATGCAAGCTAAGATATGGACTACAATGACATATCAGTACACTAAAGGTACTTATCTGAGATTGAGTGGCTAATAATGTCTATATAAAAAGATAAGGACTTCATTATAAAACTGAGGAATGCTGAATATATTATGTGTGAAGATATAATTTTTCATGCAAATCTAATCATACAGGTTGAAGAACAAAGCCAAGGAATTCTACAGACACCAAGCAACAGAGGACAGAGCATTCACCGAGTAGGAACAAAGAATAAAATCAAAGGAACTAAAGTGTATATTGATCAGAGAGGTATTATAGAACTAACAATAGATCTAAAGATTTTTAAATCAAAATTGTATTTTGAACAGATCATTTACTGTATCAGTTTAACAAGTGATTCAAAAAATCTCTTAATTGAGTGGGATTTAACAGTCCTTATTGTATTGAGATACTCAAGAGTATCAAAAGGTTTTCTTGTTGACAAGAGAGTGAGTGCTAGGTTAAAAGAAAAATTGTTGGTTTTAAATCCTCTAACAAGGTTGCACTTAAAAGTGTGTATTGTAACCTTTAACAGGGTTGGCTCTTCACCGAGCTCACTTCAGAAGAGTGAAATTATTTTGGGTTACTGGTCCCAGGTGGTTTTTTCCCATATTGGGCTTCCACGTTAAAATCTATGTGTCAAATGTGTATATGTTTCATTACATTGATATTTTGTTTTACATATTATTGAAACTAGATTGGTTCGTTAACATAATTTATTTGTTGCTACTCGGTAAAGTCTAGAAAAGATAAACAATATATCTTACCAAGAAGCTTATATTTGTTAAGATTATTTATGACATACATATTGTTGAAATTCAAATGTAAGATAACTGGAGGTATTATATTTGAGAGATAATTTTTTGGTTGGATCTTTTGGAATTATTTTTTAAGGCCATTGATTCACCCCCCCCTCCCCCTCAGTTATTCTAACATCTATGAGGTCTATGGATGAGCTAAAATATTTCTTCAAGGAGCAATATGGTGACAAGAAAAATGAGGGATTCATATTGAATGAGTTCAATAATATCAAGAAAAATTCGAATGAGGATGTTGTTGAATTCAATATAAGACTTCAAAGGGCCATGGATAAACTTTTAAAAGTTATAATGCTTGATCATAAGGTATATATTTCCACCTATCTAAATGCTTTTGATTCTAAAATGGGATACCTTCTTAGAGACAATAATCCTAGAAACATTAGAAACATCAAAGAATCTTTTATGATAGTTGTTAACATTGAGACTAATAGAAGAGTATCATGGAAATTGAGTAGAAGGGAGGAATGGAAGCCTTCTAGGAAAGAATCAGATAGGCCTTCTAATGTGAAACCTAAAGAGGAGGTTAATATGAAAAAGATTCTAAATTCCTTACAAGATTTGAAGCATGGAGAAAATAGGAATAATAGGGCTCTAAGAAATGATAGGCCATTCACTAGCAATTTTAATCAGCAACCAAGAATGCAATATTACCCATATACCACCCAGTGGAAGGATGGGAAACCTATTCTCCCACAGAGGAAAGAAAAGCCTGATGATAATGTTGGAATTAATGGGAAGTAATACTGAGAGGGGAGGGCAGAATCAGTACCTCTAAAACTTTTAACACCTTTCACAATTCATCATTAGTAATCAATCATTATTGCGTTACCAATCATTCTTGGGAGATTAGCTTTCAGCCTAATCTAACATGGTATCAGAGCCATCCTGCAGCTGGCTGTTCATTTTTTGTTGAAGCAAGCGAGGATTTGAAGTTCTCTAGTCTTTTCTATTTTTTTTTCATTGGTTCTGGGGGTCTTTATTTTTTGGGGCACTTTGGACCAAAACTGACCTCACGATTGCGTCCAAAAGGCCCAAAAACCCTAGAATCTATATAAGACACGTTCATTTTAGACACCGGAGCATCTGGGAGGATATTTTTGGCCTTCTTAAGCCGTACGGGCACAGTTTTCGAGGAAAAAAATTTAAAAAACCCTTTCTTTTTAAGGTTTTTATGCATTTTAAAAATGCGCACTGTGAAAATTTTTTAGGGCCACCGGCGCTCCACCGCCGTCGGTCGGTGACCGGCCCGCAACCCACACTGCGCGGCCCCGCCGCCCTGCGGCCCTCCTCCATGGCCCCCTCCGCTCTGCCGCCCCTGCGGCCCGCCCCGCCGCCTTTTGGCCTCGGCGCCCTCCACCAGTGGCCTCCCAGACCCCGCCACCTCCCTGTGCTCCGCCAGCAACCCCGCCACTTGCGCCCATGGGCCACCGCCATGCCGCCCGGGGGGAATGTTTAGCCCCCGCGGCCCTTTAGCGCCAGCGGTCGGTTATATGGGTGACCGGGGGCTCGGCCCCAACCCCCTGCGCGCCCCATGCACCCAGGGGGCCTATTTTTTTTAGCCCCAGGGGCTTAAAGCCTGATTTTGGGGCCTTTTTGACCCTCCCAAACTGTTTTTCTCTATCTTGAGCATCCGGGGGTCTTTTTCTGACTTCCATATACCGTCGGAAATCTCTTTCCGAGAAATTTCTGATGATAGAGGTTGGGGTTTTGGGTTCTGCTATTTTGATAGTATTTTTTGCTGTTGAAGTCTGATATTTTTTTTTTCCTTTCAGGAGCCATATCTGGCTCATCCGGACTCCTTTTTTGGCAAACCAGAAATCGCCAGAAAGCTGGTTCAGTGAACTATTCAGTTGCAGGGGTCTTTTTCTAGATTCTGCTCCAGGTTATCTCTCCTTTGATTTTGGCAATTTTTGCACTCTAGCAGATTACTTGGGTTCTACAGGTCCTGGGATCTCCTCTTCTGTACTTCTGGCTCACTCTTCTTTCTGACTTCTGAGCTTGTATGCTTCTCCACTGTTGTATCTTTATTCTGTAAATGCACTAAGATAAAGTTCCTACTTCTGTGTATCTGGGATCTTGTACACCTTGTATATTTTTTATACTCGCACTCAGTTATAAAGTGCCATGGGGGGTTATGATGTTATGCCATTTTAGGCTCATCCACCTTTGTCAAGTGAGCGTACCTTCCATGACATTACCCCATGCTGTGTGTTGGTGACACTGTCCTTTATCCTGTGTTTGTACTTCTGTTGCACTGTTGGTGTCCCTGGTTCTTCTTTCTGCAGATGTTTTCGGCATTTCATTTCAGTGTTCCTATCACCTCTCCCGGTTCAACATTATGGGGGGGTTCACCTGTTGGTTCTATTGCTTCCTGGTTTGATTGATCAGCTCTTCAGACATTGTCTTCTCTACCTGGTCATGCACTTAAGTGGGGGTTCCAGCAGTTTCTTCTAACAGAGTTTACATCTACATGCTTCGGAGATGCTTCTTGCTCCTTCTTGTTCCTTTCTCTGGGACATCTTTTCCCTAGATTGGAGGCTTAGTTTCCTTCATCTAGTCTATTTCCTTGTACTTGGGTACCTGATAAGGCCTAGTTGCCGAGACCCATAGTTTCTTTCATGCATCTTGTTTTCATGCATATTTTAGTCTTTAGCTATTTTGCTTCTCCGTAAGTTACACTTAAGGGGGGGTGTTAGAGTAGTCATATTATAGCTAATAATTAAATCATTTAATTATTAATCTATTATACTCTATGCTTAATTTATACTTAGGCAACTTATTATTCTTTAGGGTTTTACCCTTTAGGGTTTTGGTATCCTTTTATAAGGACTCACCGCTTTGCATTTCAAAAAGGAGATTATATTGTATTCATTATTGTTGATAATAGAAGATTATTCTTTCAACATGGATATCATGTCTCTGGCTTTTTGGCTGCCATAGTTTCTCTTCTGTCTTCTGTATCTTGCTTCTTCTTGTGACAGATGTGCATGCAGGTGTTCTTGGGAGAATATGATTTTTCTTATTTCTAAGTTAGAGTAATAGTCTATCGGGTTATTAATTAAATCATTATGATCTAATTACTAACTCACCTATTCACTCTAGTTTTCTTTAGCTAACCTTAGGGTTTCCCTTTTAGGGTTTCATGATTCCTTTTATAAGGATTCACCTCTTTGCATTTTATTATGGAGTTCTTTTACATCACATTGTAATCTAGAAACATATCATTAATATATTGTTTTCTGTTGCATATGATGTCTCCTCTGGCTTTTTGGCCACCATAGCTATTCTTCTCTTCTGTCTTTGCTTCTTCCATGTGACAAGTTTTCATGCAGGTGTTCTTGGGAGAATAGGGTTTTTCCTATTCTTTACATGGTATCAGAGCCATCCTGCAGTTGGTTGTTCATGTTTTGTTGAAGCAAGCGAGGGTTTGAAGTTCTCCAGTCTTTTCTGGTATTTTTTATTGGTTCTGAGGGTTCTTTGTTTTTTGGAGCACTTTGGACTAAAATCGACGCCATGATTGCATCCAGAAGATCCAAAAACCTTAGAATCTATATAAGGCACGTCTGATTTGGACACCGAAGCGTCTGGGAGAAATTTCTTGGCCTTCTAAGGCCGTACGGGCACGGTTTTCAAGAAAAAATTAACAAAAAATATTGTTTTTAATGCGTTTAAAAATGCGTGTAGTGTTTTTTTGTTTTGACCGCTTCCGCGCCACCACAGGGCTACCAGCGCTCCACCACCACCGGCTAGCTCCTCTGGCGCCCTCCGCTGCTCGACGCACCGCGTGGCCCCTGCCGCCTTTTCCCCGCCGGATCCCCCCGCGGCCCTTTAGCGCCAATGGTCGGTCCTATGGGTGATCGGGGGCTCGGCCCTAGCCCCCTGCACGCACCATGTGCCCAGGGGGCCTATTTTTTCAGCCCCAGGGGCTTAAACCCTAATTTTGAGGCCTTTCTGACCCTCCTGGACTGTTTTCGCTCTATCTTGAGCATCCGGGGGTCTTTTTCTAACTTCCATATACCGTTGGAAAGCTCTTTCCGAGAACTTTCCACTTATGGAGGTTAGGTTTTTTGGTTCTACCATTTTGATAGTGTTTTTTTATTAAATTATGATGTTTGTTTTTGCCTTCCGGGAGCCCTATCTGGCTCATCCGGACTCCATTTTTGGCAAACCAGATATCGTCAAAAAACTGGTTCAGTAAACTATTCAGTTGCAGGGGTATTTTTTCCAGATTCTACTCTAGGTTATCTCTCCTTTGAGTTTGGAAATTTTTGCACTTTGGCAAACTACTTGGGTTCTACAGGTCCTGGGATCTCCTCTTCTGATCTTCTAGCTCACTCTTCTTTCTGAATTCTGAGCTTATTGTATCTCTTCTGTTGCATCTTTATTCTGTAAATGCACTAAGATAAAGTGCCTACTTCTATATATCTGGGATCTTGTACACCTTATGTTTTTTTTGTACTCGCACTCAGTTATAAAGTGCCATGGGGGGTTATGATGTTATGTCATTTTAGGCACATCTACCTTTGTCAAGTGAGCGTACCTTCCACAACATTAGCCCATGTTGTGTGTCGGTGACACCGCCCTTTATCTTGTGTTTATACTTTTATTGCACTGTTGGTGTCCCTGGTTCTTCTTTCTGCAAATGTTTCTGGCATTGCATTTCAGTGTTCCTATCACCTCTCCCGGTTCAGCATTATGGGTGGGTTCACCTGTTGGTTCTATTGCTTCCTTAGTTTGATTGATCAGCTCTTTAGACATTGTCTTCTCTACCTGGTCATGCACTTCAGTGGGGGTTCCAACAGTTTCTTTTGACAGAGTTTACAGCTTCATGCTTCGGAGATGCTTCTTGCTCTTTCTTTTTCCTCTCTCTGGGACATCTTTTCCCTAGATTGGAGGCTTTTTTTCTTCATCTAGTTCATTTCAATTTTGGGTACCTGATCAGGCCTTGTTGTCGGGACCCTTCTTTCCTGCTTTCTACAGTAGTTTCCTAGGTTTTTCTTCTCCCTAAGCTTATCTTCAGGGGGTGTTAGAGTAATAGTCTATCAGGTTATTAATTAAATCATTATAATCTAATTACTAACTCACCTATTCACTCTAGTTTGCTTTAGCTAACCTTAGGGTATCCCTTTTAGGGTTTTGTGATTCCTTTTATAAGGATTCACCTCTTTGCATTTTATTATGGAGTTTTTTACATCACATTGTAATCTAGAAATATATCATTAATATATTTTTTTATGTTGCATATGATGTCTCCTCTGGCTTTTTGACTGCCATAGCTATTCTTCTCTTCTGTATTTGCTTCTTCCATGTGACAGGTTTGCATGCAGGTGTTCTTGGGAGAATAGGGTTTTTCCTATTCTTTATAGATAATGTTGGAATTAATGGGAAGTAGTACTGAGAGGGGAGGGCAGAATCAGTACCTCTAAAACTTTTAACACCTTTCACAATTCATCATTAGTAATCAATCATTATTGCGCTACCGACCATTACTGTTGTTATTTCTTATGCATGTATTGTTCATTCATAATCTTTAATAGTTTGCAACATTCATAGAAACATTCATGAAAGTGATAAACACATAACATGGGATATGGTATCATAGAAAACTCCTGTTAGGAAGTAAAAACTACGGTGGGGATGGTACCCACAAAACTTCACTATCTGCAGAATGGAAGGGAGCTGGTTAAGGCTTACAATTTGATCACTTCTGATAATCTACCCTGTTAGGAGTATTAAGGTGGAGACATGTTAAGATCTACTTTGTTAAGAGCTTTAGAAACACTTATTTAAGTGTACACTTAGTTATGAGATTTACAATAGGATGGTTAAGCCCACCTTTCTTGAAAGGATTTCATTAGTGTACTACACTTGTTAGAATAAGTACAAATATTGACCAGACTGCATACAATCTACAATTGCTAATTACATATCCATTAAATCTCTTAGAATAATAATATCACCTTAAGTGATTGATGAACACCTTTTCTTTGTTTGTCGGTAGCCTCCATTTTGTTCTTGAAACTGATTTGATTCTATTTTTGTCCTTCCGCATGAATTATTTTGTCTGGTCTCTAGATGCTCTCCATGGATACTATTTATACAAGTATTTGACCTATCTTGAATCACGCATTACAATGTTAACTCTTAGATCCAAGGTTTACAACTTGACCTTGATCTTTAGTTTGCATGTTTTAAATCAGTAAAACTAATTAAAATAATAATAAATACATTGCTTCCTCCGCACATAATGGATTTAAAAGTAAATCAAGAAGCTATAAATACAACTTCAGTAATTTATCTGACGTGTAAAGTCAAATCCACTTTTTGCAGGATGTAACTGACTGTCGATTCTTGGTCGTCAGGTTGAACTTGAAGTCTGTCGGCATTCCTTTGTTTGAATTGTTCGTCGGGTTCCCTTTGTCTTTCGGGTTCCTCTCTTTGTTGTTCCGTCGGGTTGCACTGTTGTTACTCGTCAAGTTTCTTTTAACCTTTTTGTCATTGGATAATGCTTAATAGTGTTTATCGGGTAACCTTAGCATCAGGTGGTGTTGTACCCTGAGTGTCGGTGTAGAGTAAACTGATGGTTCAGATCATGTTTTTCCTTAAGTATACTAATGGAAAAATATAATGCCTTCAATCTCCCCCTTTGACATTAGTATCAAAAAACTGATATGTGCATAATACTAAAGTGTTTAGTATGTACACCATGTTTGTATCCTTGTCATCATATGACTCCCCCTAACTGTATGCATCAGTATAGTATAAGTATATGTACATGTATACTATACATTCTTTGTTCTTCGCTTTGTATGTACATATTCTTTTCTCCTTGTATTTTCCCCTTTATTTTACTATACATATTATTTCCTCCTTTTTACTGAGGTGAGTGAAGTGAGCATATCAATTTCTGCCTTTCTTTGATACTTATGACAAAAATGTACAACTTATAATATGCCAAAGATTGTGACAAAAATGTGCAACTTACAATGTGTCAAGTATATTGGAATGGGTTTTCTTGATATCTTCTTGCATTTTCTCCCATTTTTCTTTCAATTGTTCTAGTGCCATGTGTTGTAGCTCTAGCCTCGCGTGCATATCATAAATGTTATCTAGGACAGACATTTACAGGGTGGGAATTAGCGTATTTTCCTATGTCACATGTTGTTGTAGGAGTATTTCATCTCTGTATTTCATCTCTACAAATTGTATGTCCTATCTCTATTTCCTATCCTATTGATTTTCTCATCGTGCAGTTTGAGTGCTTCTTTAGTATTTGTGAGACTTTGTGCACTGGACTTAAGATCAGCATCAATTTGTGCTATCTTGTCGGTATACTCCTGAGTGAGTTGATCTAAAGTGCATAATTTTTATATTAATGTAATAGCTTCTGATATGATTGGATCAATTGTACTTACCAATTTAGATAGCTTAACCTTTTTCAATGCCACTTCTTGGCTTATCTTCTTGGCTAGCTTGAACTCATACTTTTGTTCAATTCTCTCTTCCATAACCTTCTCAGGATCAATATTCTGGGATGTTATTGCATCTGTGATTATTACCAATTGATCAAGCATTGGAGCTTTTTGATCAATATCTACATTAGGTACAATCTATTGAAGTATATCTCTTGCTACTTCCAGTACCTTGGCCTCTTTTGTTGCTCTCTTCAGTTTGTCCTAGATGGCTTTTCTCTCATAGAGCTTGGCATACTTTGTGAATGCAGTTGGATCCAATGTCCTTGGATCACAAACTGGAATCTCAATGACTTCATCTAGAGTTAATGGATTCTTATACTTTCCTTTCTTCTTCTTTGAGATTCGTGGGGATGCAAAGGTATGAACTACCATAGATTGTTCATTTGTTCTCTCTACAGTGGTTGGTGAAGGGCTTGTGGAAGATGCTTTTTGTGCTTTCTGCTTGGGTGGCATTTGTCGGTTTTGTGAAGATGTCTCTCCTTCAACCTTGGGTGTCTCTGCAAATTTTTATTTTGATTATTTCTCCTTCTCATCTTGCTTTTCTTCTTCACCTTTCTCTTTTTGTGTGTCCCCTTTTTCTTTTTGAGTTTCCTCCTTATTTTGATAAGTAGATATATCTTTGTGATCATCGGTTTCAGCCTTCTTTGTTGTTGTATATTTTGTATTATCTGTAGTATATTTTGCTTCAGCATCACCCTTGTCCTTAGGTGTGCTTGTGTCCTCTACTGCAGATCCATCATTTCCCTCTAGAATATTGATTTCCTTCATTAGTACAGGCATATTGCTTTGAGTGGTTGCTTGGGATGTATCCAGAGTGGTGTCCTGCTCGTCATTTTGATCTTTTGGAGAATTGACATCCTCATGTTTTTGAACTTGGTCTGCAGGGTCTAGTTCTTTGGATTCCATGATTGAAGTGTCCTAAAAAATTTCATCAGCAACATTAATTATTGTACCATCTGATGTCTGTAACTCTTGCTACTGTCCTTGATCCTTGAGTGTGATAAATATGACATCATCTTTCTCCTACGGATCTTTGTGAGAGTCATAGTTAGTGATATCTTGGATGATATCATCCATTACTGTATCTACGTTTATAGGCTCATTATCACTTTCAGTATTCTCTAGAGCAATATACTAAGGACTTGCATTGTCTATCTCCTCCTCTCTATGAGGTGTGTTGGTGAGAAGTAATTGATTCTCACCACTTGTTGACTCTACTGGTAGATCCAGAAGTTGTCTCCATTTAGTTTCAGTCATTTTGTCCAGCTCTATGAATTTGTTCTCTAATACTTTGTATGCCCTTATTTTGGCTAAAAATTTACTTGAGTGCTTCTTGGGTATTTCTTTGATTTCTTCAACCTCGGATTCAGGAGGAATTAGTGTTACTAGTACCCTCTCCCTTGCTTCTCTTTCGGTTTGTAGAGCATATGACCATTGTTGGTGTACCCTTTTACCCATCTCTTTAGGTAGTTTATTGACACATTCAACCGGTGCATATTTGGACATGATCATTGATTTTATAACTACCTCTTGTATCTTGTTCTGGTCCTCTGGGTTTAGTGTATCCCATTGTCTTATTTTCTTGTCAGACGTGGTTCTAGATATAGCAATAGATTTAGAAGCTTCATCAATTGTTGGGTTCCTGTAGTTCCTTTCCACATCAGGCTCATCATCTTTAGTGTCCTCTATCTCATCCTTTGTCCTAACCAACCTTTGCCTCTTCTTTGGAGGTGTTTTTTTCACAATTTTCTGCCTTGTTCCTTTCAATGGCTGCTTCCTCATATAGTTCCATACTTGACCTTTCTTAAGAGGGGTTGTATCAGTCATAGAAGTTTGACTCCTTGTCCTCTACTTCTTTGTAGGAGGTGGAGGTGGAGGCAGAGGTGTATCAAGTTCAGTCTCCTCAAAATCTGATTTATGTTCTTCTTGTTCCTCACCGATGGTGCCCTGTTCATCAGTTTCCTCTGGTTGTTCCTGTTCTTCATCTGTAACCGATAGAATCTTCTTGAGATTCTTAATCATCTTATCCTTTTTGTTTACAGTCTTTTTGATTTTTTAGGCCTTGTTTTATCTTTGATTTGCCCTCTTCATAGGTTCCAAACCTTGGTTGTTTGCTATCAATGGGCTCATATATTAATGCCTCAATTGCACTTGTAGCTTGATCAATATTGATCTCATAATCCATTGGTGCTAACCAAGCTGTCCTTGGTACAAATAGTTTGATATGGGTGAAATTTGTGTCCACCATAAAACATATTTCATCTTTATGTTTTTTCTACAAGTTGTTCAGGAATCCTAGTCCTCTCCATCATATTTTCCTTGAACTCAAGGAAGTAAGTAGACATAACAGGCTCAAAATTGTCTCCTAGTGACTTAATCAGTTCACTAATCTATTGGGTTACTAGTCTGGTAGTGTCCGATTTTACTTTTCCTACTGAAAGAAAGTATTCTTGAAAATAGAAATAGATACACATGATAAGTGAGCCGAACTTACATGTGTTGGTCTTTGTAGACCTGATTGTGTTCATGTTCTCATCAAGTTGTTTTAATAGGATCTCACACAGATCCATCTAAATTCCTTTGGTCACTATCTTGTAAGATGTACTTACTGCTATTGCACAAATGTTGTTCAATCTGCTAGCTTGAAAATTTTTATACCCAACTACACATGCACCAAATTTTAGTTCTTCGTCGGTGATTGTGTTCACTTTGAGACCTTTGTTGTCTCCTTCTACATTGGTGAGTTTTTCAACTTCTTTCATGGATGGATGCTTGTGTGTCCTAGGTTTTTTGGTTATCGGATAACCAGTGACAGCGTGAAGAACATCCTTGGTTATTTTCTTGGGTTGGTCTAGCCATAGCTTCTTGTCATGCATTATGCTCAAGACTAACCTTATCCAGTCTATTTTGAATTCCCTTGGGAAATGTAGGGCATTAGTTAACCCTTTGACTTCCAAGTGTTTGTGCTCTTCCTTCAATTTCCCTTCTGCATCACAAAGCTTCTTATAGGCTTCATCCATTTCAAGATCACCTATCTCTGCGATCTTGCAGTGAATATAAGACCTAACATCTTCTATGAGCAAAACCCTAGGTGGAATTTTCAAAAACACGTCGAATTCATCGGGTTTTGATGTAATTTCTAGGTGGATCTTATACTTGGGCTCTACACATGTAATATTCTTGATCAGCTTAACCACATTCCTTTTATCATTCTTTATTTTAGCAGTTCTTGAGGTGTTTGCCATCATTTTTCAAGTTTTAGGGTATTCTGGAAATTTAGGGCTTTCTTGAAAAATAATGATAGAGACCTTTCGGTGCCTTTGATACTTACTTCAATTCACAATAGTGGTGAAAGATCTATTTTTTATGTACTTAGATTGATCTGAGGATGCTCTTCTTTCTTCTCTTTAATCGCTCTGTCTTTCGCTCTACTTTCTCTTCAAATTGTGGGTGCAAAATGAAGTTGTCTTGTCGACTATTTATAGAATTTTTGCCCTAAGTCTTTGTAAAAAAATCTAAATGACTAATCGGGACATGAAGATGGGTTTCATCGGGAAGACTTTACAAAATAATGTCGATGAAGTTGAGTTGCCCGGGACAGTTTTTAACAATGTTGCTTGTACCGACGGATATTGGTATTCTATAGTGATAAATTTTAACTTTCCTTTCTTACCAATGGGTGTCGGGTTATATTGGCAACTTAATCACTTTGTGTGTTGACCGAAAATCTTTGGTAAGTGTAGAACAACTTATCTACTTTGTTCACCAATGATTTTCGGTATGTGTATACCAAAGGGGTTGATTTCTCAGAATTTGTAACAAGAAACATAATATGCATCTGTATTCATGTAGATTTTGAATATCTATCAATTGTATAATGGAACTGATGCAAAATATGACTTGGTATAGTTTAGTTCCATACTTACTTATTCAACTTAAGTGGGGGTGGTGATGTCACTAGATCTATTGGAAGGGGTGTCACCATTTGCATTGCTTGGCCTAGCTTCATCATTGCTTGAAGATTTTATCCACATTTTGTCTCTTTGTGCTTTTCTTTGTCAATCAGTCTTTGCAATCTTTCTTGAGGTGACCAACTTTATGACAGTGCAAGCATGTCATTCCGGGGTTTGAGTAGCCTCTAGACCTTTTGGTCCATTCTCTCATGCAATTTGCAGCCATGTGACCATATCTACCACATGTTGTATAGTTTGTCCATGTATTGTAATCCCATGTATATTGATTACCTATTCTCTTTGGTTGATAAGGAATATTTTTACCTTTAGGCTTCCATGCTTGCCTTTTCTTTTTCCAGCATTCTTCAGATGTGTGCCCATTCATCTTGCATGTAGGACAGTATTTGTCCATGTAGGTTTCCTTCTTTGGTTGTTCTATCGTAGTCTTTCATTCGTAAGCCTTGTGTCCTTTCTTGTTACATTTATAACAAAATCCTATGAATGTAGGTGTAGATTTAGGAATACCTTTCATTTTACCTTGGCATACATTTGATGTGTGCCCTTTCTTTCCATAGTGCTTTCATGTTAACTTTCTTGGTCTTGGAATTTCATAGACATTCTTTGAGTGTGCTTGATTGGATGATTCTCCCTTTTCGGTAAAACCTATACCGTTGTTGTTGTTGACTCTTCGTTGTCCTTCAAGAAAGTCATCCATTCTTTTATTGCTCTCTTCAGCCTTTCTAATAATCTTGTTATGTTGTTGTTGAATTTTAACCTCATGTTTTAGCTTTTCATTTTCTTCTCTTAGTTCACCGATAATTTGTATTCTCTTGATGAGTTCCACATTTATTATGTTTTCTTCTTGACTCATAAGAATAATCTGATTTGTGAGATCATGGTGATGCTCAACATGTCTTTGAATTTTTTATTCCTTTTCCTGTAGTTTCTTTGTAATCTTCCTTCTGTCATCAATAGCAAGTTTTCTTTTTGTTTCAGCTTGTCTAGCAGAACTCATCACATTAATCATTCTTACCATATGGCTCTCTTGACCGATTTGTAGCATCTTTATTTACTCTGTCAGATGTTGAATGATCTCCTTTAGATTTGTGATGTTCTCTTCTGATGTATCTGATATATTACTTGTATTTGATCCTAAGGATTCAAAGAAATTTGGAATCTCTTCTTATTGATAATCTTTTTCATTGTTCTGGGTAGCCATACCTTTCCTTTCATCCAGCAGCTCTCTCATCTTGATTCTAGCTTCTTTATACTGTTCATAGAACATTTGTATCTCAAGATTTTTATTCTTAATGTTCTTATCAAGTTTGTACTTCTCCATTGTATGATATTTTATCTTAAGCCTTTAAGCTTTCCAAGGAGATCTTTATGGGATAAAGCAACGCATGGTGATTTTTACAGATCAAGGAGAGATCTACGAAAAAAAAGGAGATTGAGCAGCTAATCATGTCTATATAAAGAGATAAGGAATTCATTATAAAAGTGAGGAATTCTGAATATATTATGTGTGAAGATAGAATTCATCATGCAAATCTGATCATACAGGTTGAAGAACAAAGACAAGGAATTCTGCAAACACCGAGCAACAGAGGACAGAGCATTCACCGAGCAGGAAAAAAGAATGAAAGAAATAGAACTGAAGTGTATATTGATTAGACAGGTATTATAGAACTAACAATAGATCTGAATATTTTCAAATCAAAGTTGTATTTTGAACAAATCATTTACTGTATCATTTTAATAATTGATTCAGAAAATCTCTTAATTGAGTGGGATTTAACTGTCCTTATTGTATTGAGATACTCAAGAGTATCAAAAGGTTTCCTTGTTGACAGGATAGTGAGTGCTAGGTCAAAAGACAAATTATTGGTTTTAAATCCTCTAACAAGGTTGCAGTTAACAGTGTGTATTGTAACCTTTAACAGGGTTGGCTCTTCACCGAGCTCACTTCAGAAGAGTGAAATTATTTTGGGTTACCAGTCCCAGGTGGTTTTTCCCATATTGGGCTTCCACGTTAAAATATATGTGTCAAATGTGTATATGTTTCATTACATTGATTTTGTTTTACATCTTATTGAAATTAGATTGGTCAGGTAACACAATTTATTTGCTGCTACTCGATAAATTCTAGAAAAGATAAACAATATATCTTACCGAGAAGCTTATATTTGTTAAGATTATTTATGGCATACATATTGTTGAAATTGGAATGTAAGATAACTGGAGGTATTATATTTGAGAGATAAGTTTGTGGTTGGATCTTTTAGAATTATTTTTAAGGCCACTGATTCCCCCCCTCCCATCAGTTATTCTAACATCTATGAGGTCTATGGATGAACTAAAATATTTCTTCAAGGAGCAATATGGTGACAAGAAAAATGAGGGATTCATATTGAATGAGTTCAATAATATCAAGAATAATTTGAATGAGGATGTTGTTGAATCCAATATAAGACTTCAAAGGGCCATGGATAAACTTTTCCAAGTTATGAGGCTTGATCAAAAGGTATATCTTGCCACCTATCTAAATGCTTTTGATTCTAAAATGGGATACCTTCTTAGAGACAAGAATCCTAGAAATATCAAAAAATCTTTTAAGATAGTTGTTAACATTGAGACTAATAGAAGAGTATCATGGAAATTGAGTAGAAGGGAGGAATGGAAGCCTGCTAAGAAAGAATCAGATAGGACTTCTAATTTGAAACCTAAAGAGGAGGTTAATATGAAAAAGATTCTAAATTCCATACAAGATTTGAGGCATGGAGAAAATAGGAATAATAGGGCTCTACGAAATGATAGGAAATTCACTAGCAATTTTAATCAGCAACCAAGAATGCAATATTACCCATATACCACCCAGTGGAAGGATGGGAATCCTATTCTCCCACAAAGGAAAGAAAAGCCTGATGATAATGTTGGAATTAATGGGAAGTAGTAATGAGAGGGGAGGGGTGAATCAGTACCTCTTAAACTTTTGACACCTTTCACAATTCATCATTAGTAATCAATCATTACTGCTTTACCGACCATTACTGGTATTCTTACTTATGCATGTATTGTTCATTCATAATTTTTAATATTTTGCAACATTTATAGAAACATTCATGAAAGTGATAAACACATAACACAGGATATGGTATCACAGAAAACTCCTGTTAGGAAGTAAAAACTGCGGCGGGGATGGTACCCACAAAACTTCACTATCTGCAAAATGGAAGGGAGTTGGTTAAGGCTTACAATTTAATCACTTCTGATGATCTACCATGTTAGGAGTATTAAGGTGGAGACCTGTTAAGATCTACTCTATTAAGAGCTTTAGCAACACTGATTTAAGTGTGCACTCAGTTATGAGATTTACAATAGGCTGGTTAAGCCCACCTTTCTTGAAAGGATTTCATTAGTGTACCACACTTGTTAGAATGAATACAAATGTTGACCTGATTGCATACAATCTACAATTGATGACTACATATCCATTAAAGCTCTCAGAATAACAATATCACCTTAATTGATTGATGAATACCTTTTCTCTATTCGTTGGTAACCTCTATTCTATTCTTGAAACTGATTTTATTCTATTTCTGTCCTTCTACATGAATTCTTTTGTCTGGTCTCTAGGTGATCTCCATGGCTACTATCTTCATTGAACAACTTCTATTCTCAATAGATTGAGCACCTATTTATACAAGTATTTGACCTATCTTGGAATCACGCATTACAATGTTAACTCTTAGATCCAAGGTTTGTAACTTGACCTTGATATTTAGTTTGCGTGTTTTAAATCAGTAAAACTATTTAAAACAATAATAAATACATTGATTCCTCCGCACATAATGAATTTAAAAGTAAATCAATAACCTATAAATAAAACTTTAGTGATTTATCTGATGTGGAAAGTCAGATCCACTTTATGCGAGATGTAACTGACTATCGGTTCTTGGTCGTTGGGTTGAACTTGAATTCAGTTGGTGTTCCTTTGTTTGAACTGTTCGTCAGGCTCCCTTTGTCTGTCAGGTTCCTCTCTTTGTTGTTCCATCGGGTTGCATTGTTGTTATTCGTCGGGTTTCCTTTAACCTTTTTTTCATTAGATAACACTTAACAGTGTTTATCAGGTAACCTTAGCGTTGGGTGGTGTTTTTCCTTGTCTATCGGTGTGGAGTAAACCGATGGTTCAGATCAAGTTTTTACTTAAGTATACCAATGGAAAAATATAATGCCTTCAGATAAGACTTGTGATCCTCTAAAAAGAAGCTTTGTTAATGTATGGAATGATGTTTCATGGTGTATAGATTATCAATCCCCACACAATCCTGACTATTGTGTTGTTTCCCTAAATATATCTGCAAATGAAAGACAACAAGAAGGAGAGGAGGAAGATGAATTGTATGATGATAGTAGTTGTGCAATGACTATTTCACACTTGAGGGGTGAAGAAGATTCTGATGATGAAATTGAAAACCAAGATATGGTTCTATCTAATGAAGAAGAAGAAGAAGAAGAAGAAGAAGAAGAAGAAGAAGAAGAAGAGGAGATTGATGATATAAGGTGTAATGCTAAAAGAAGTAACGAGCCTATTGTATTAAAAATACCTTCAGATGAGGAGATTGCACAAATCACTATAGACATGGTTACTCAAGCAAGGAGTGATTATAATTTGAGAAATAGAACAGTTGGTAATGCAGATGGAAAACCAGCTAGTATTTTTATTAAGGAAACCAAAGTAGACACTAAGCAAATGCAAGAAAAGGAAAAAAATTATTGAGGGTGTCAAAAGAATAAAGATTAGTAAAGATGATAAGTCAAATAGTCCAAATATTGTCTATAAGGAAAAAATAAAGATGCCAGAGATACATGTTTCCTCTCATCAAAAGGATAATAAAAGAAGTGAGCTAAGCTTGGCTACTCAAGTCAAAGATGGAAATGTTGTTACTATGAAACAAGACATCTCTGATATAAAATACACCCGTATTGAGATGGGTAATTGTTATCATAGATCACTGTCAAGGTTCCATTATTGGAAAAGATGAGGATTGAGGAACATAAATAATAATTTGACATGGGTAAACATCATTTCTTCCACAAGGATTCAGAAGCCAGAGAAGAATGAGAAAATGGGAAATATAAAAGATAAATCTGATAATAAGGGGAAACAATTAGAAGAAATTGTTTCAAAAATCCCTCAGATTTATTGGAATACAAATCATGTAAATACTCCCTTGGGAGACATGGATCCCTTTTTCTTGACTCTAGCTATCAATGGTAAGATGCTAAAAAATTGCATGATAGATTCAAGACCATCTAACAATGTTATTCCTGTAGAGATGATGAATTCAATGGGATTTCAAGTTGATATTCCCCATAGAAGATGTCAGGCAATGGATTCTAGAGACGTACCTATCATAGGTACTATTAAAGTTGTGCCTTATAGACTAGCTGCATATCTAGAAAAGGTACTAACAATAAGTGTCTTAGTAGTTTATATTCCTCCCCAATATGGAATGCTATTATCAAGAAAGTGGAGTGCTTCAATGGGAGGAAGTATTAAATGTGACTTATCTTTTGCAACTTTCAATATTTTTGGTAAAAATGTTAAAGTATCCAGGGAAACTAGAACTTCTCACATGATTAAGGAAAATGAAGATGATTATTATTGGAAATATTGTTGGAAAGCTACAATGGAAACAATTGTTGTTTTGTCATTGATTTCAAACCTTAACAGGTGAAACTATTGCTATCTTTTTAAGTACTATATCTATTGATTAATGAAGGAGATTTAACAAGAAGACCAAGTGGAATGGTTGAGTTATGAGAAATCACAAGGGTACTTGATCAGTTAGAACATTGGCTAAGTAATGTATTGTTTATCTTTTGATGATAGTTTATTATGAATAGTTTGTTTCGAGCAAAGTCAGTGATGATCGAGCACCAGTAAATTGCCAAGGAAACTAGTGATGACTGAGCGGAAGAACACAGTGTTGGCCGAGTAGCAGTATTTTGGTAATTTTTGAGATTTGAGATCTTTGTCTGACATAATTGATTTTATTGGGATATGTAAAGTCAATTAAGGATAAGCACGATTGATCCACACTATGTAAATGCACGGGTAACCATAATTGATGCATGGATCAAAGATTTAATTAGTGATTGCATTGGAGAAGGAAATTAAAATGTAAATATGGAAAGATTCGTTGGATATGACCTAACATAAGATCTACGATCTTGATTAAGCAAAAAAAGATGTACCTGACCTAGATGAAAGAGGTATAAGAAAACCTTAGGAGGTTATTCATAATGTATGTAGAGTATGCAAGAGGATTGCATAGTTAATAGACTGATTGGCATGATCTAGCACAGAAGGTTGAACAAATAAGCAGAGAACTACAAGAGTGATTGTTTGACAGGTTTCCAAGTAGATCTGAAGAATGAAATGAGAATGGAAGCCACTCAGTGAATTAGCATTAGAGCTGAATTGGATCTGGATTTGCAAAGTAAGTTGTATGTATTAGATCACACCTGCTAATTTCTTTCTAACCATTATATCAGTCAAAATCCTTTAACCAAGTTGACCTAATAGTCATTGTATAAATCCTTTAGCAAGGTGACATTCAGGTGGAATGTTCTAAGACCTTTAACAAGGCCAATCCTGACAGGGTGATTAAATCCTTTAACCTAGTCACATTTAGCAGTGTGTTTTGTAACCTATAACAAGATTGGCTCCTAACAGAGCTCACTTCAGAAGAGTGAAAAGTTGATAGCATGTTATTGGTGGTTTTTCCCATATTGGATTTCCACGTTAAAATTCTAGTGTCAAATTGTGTGAATATTTATGTTGAGTTTTACTGTTAAGTTTCTACATGTTGATTACATCTTAACAGGAAACTACATATGTATGTTGTTATTTTATGTTATTACTGCCGAGAAGATATGAGTTGTTCAAATTGGTATAAAGTTTTAATGGGACATCTAGACTTGAGGATAACTGGTTCACCCCCCACCCCCTCTCAATTATTATAATTCATTCTAACAATTGGTATCAGAGCATTAGTCTCTTGAATATAGTTTGAAGGTACTTGGAGAAAAAGATCAAGATGTATAAGGAGGTACCAAAGCTGAACAAAGATAACTTCCCCGCATGGGAGAGTTTGATGAAGTTGCATCTAGCTGGTATTGGTGATTCGGCTAAGCACTATGTTGAAAATGCTTATGTAGCCCCCACTGCACTTGCCACAGCTGCACAATTAAGAGAAAAGCAGGAACACAATCAAGCAATGTTGGAGATTGCATCATCGCTGAACTATCATGAGTTTGAAGACATAAATAATTGTTCAACTGCAAAGAAAATGTGGGATGCCCTAGAAACCATCTATGGAGGTGACACAAATGTTCTAAGAGCCAAATCTGAAATCTTAAGAGGCAAGTTTGATGAAATGAAAATGCAAGAAGGAGAAAATATAGTTCAATATTATGGTAGGCTAAAGGAAGTGGTAAATGATATCAGAGTAGCTAAGGGAACCATTGATGATAGCACCATTATGAGCAAGGTATTGAGGATATTCTTCCTATATATGATATTAGAGTCTCTATAATTCAAGAGTTAATATGTACTCCTAACAATAACTTGACTTTGGAAAGTCTGGTAGGTAGACTTACTACATTTGAGATGTCAAATTTTGATAACTACACTCCACAAGCTGTTGAATCTGCAGTCAGATCCCAGTTGGTCCTTAACAAATCAAAGAAAGGAAAGAAATGTGTGAACAGTGACAATGACACCATGGATGATGATCTAGAAGAACTTGAAGCACTCATGGCAAAAAGACTATCTAGAGGAAAAGGAAAATTCAAAGGTAAACTTCCTATCATATGTTTTTTCATGTAACAAAGTTGGTCATATTGCTTCTAGATGTCCTGATAAGAATGACAAAGATGAAGGAATGGACAACAAGTACAAAGATAGAAAGGATGACCGAGACTTCAGAAGGTACAAGGATTACAAAGACAAAGGTAAGAAGTCTTGTTATATAGCTGAAGAAGCTTCTGACAATGATTCTAACAATTCTGATGAAAATTATATAGAAATTGTGTATGTTGCTATGAAAGATGATTCTAATGATGATGAGAAAACTGCACTAATTTCTTATATGAGTAAAGGTGACCGTTGGATTATTGAAAATGGTTGTTCACATCACATGACTAGTGATAAAGATAAACTTGAGACACTAGATCAGTATAATGGAATTTATGTTAAATTTGGTAATGATGCACCATGTCTTGTTAAAGGGAAAGGATCAATTAACTTGACTAACAAGATCATATGTGACAATGTATATTGGGTTGATAATCTTAAATATAATTTATTGAAAGTTGCACAGTTGAATACTTCTGGTTACAGAGTTGAGTTTCATCACCGGAAAGCAAAGATCTATGATGCCAATGGAGAACTAGTTGGAGGTGGTAATCAGACTAAAGGTAACTTGTTCTATCTAGATTTAGCTGACGATACATGCTTGTTTGCATAATACAATGATGTTTGGTTATGGCATAAAAGGTTGTGGAACATAAACTTTGATAACTTGGTAAGCATAAGCAAATTGAAAAAGGTTAGAGGGCTGCCTAAGTTAAAGAAACCTAAAAATGCAATTGTGTAAGCAATGTCAGTTGGGAAAGATGACTAAGTCTAGTTTCAAGAGAAAAACTCATACTTCTGAGGAAATTATGGAATTAGTTCATACTGGCCTTTGTGGACCCGTTGGTGAGAAAAGTTACTGTGGAGACAAATATTTTATTCTATTTGTTGATGATTACTCAAGAATGATGACTGTTATGTTCCTTAAAGAAAAATCTGATGCATTCTAGTTATTTAAATGGTACTTGGCAAAAGTTGAAAAGGAGACAGGTAAAAATCTAAAATGTCTAAGATTTGACAGAGGAGGTGAGTTTATTTCTAATGAGTTTAATAGGTTCTACAATGACCGAGGGATAAAAAGACAGATGTTCACACCTAGGACACCACCATAGAATGGTATTGCTAAGAGAAGAAACAGATCTATCATGGATTGTGCCAGAACACTAATGATGGAGAAAAATGTTGCACAAAAATATTGGAGACAAGCCATAAGTACAACAGTCTATACCCTGAATAGAGTACAAGTCAAGAAAGGTACTAATGCTACACCTTATGAGCTATGGCATGGATATGCACCTAATGTAAAATATTTCAAAGTTTTTGAAAGCAAATGTTTCATACTAAAGGATAAAAGAAATGGGAAACTTGATGCTAAAGGTGAGGAAGGCATATTTCTTGGTTATTCAACAAAGAGTAAGGCATATAAGTGTTTGAAGTCTAACACTAACAAAATTGTGGAAAGTGAAAATGTTAGAATTGATGAGTATGCAGAAAGAAATGAAGCTGGAAGCACACAGGAACCTGATAGTTATAAATCATTTGTCTATATGGATGAGGAAAATTCTAATACATTACCAGAAATAAAGAATGAAGTTTTCGAGCAACAACTAGCACCTGCCGAGTCATAGAACAAGGTTGCCAAGAAATAGGAGGTAATTGTTGAGCTATTTGATGGAGATGTCGAGTCACAGAATCAACTTGAATTGGACATGAATGATCAACATGAAGCAAAAAAAAACCTACTCTATCAAAGTATGTAAGGAGGCACCATAAACCTGATCAAATCATAGGATCGAAAGATTCTACAGTTATGACAAGAAGTAAGTTGAGAGAAGATACATGCTTATTATGTGATTTTGAGCCTAAAACAATAAAAGATGCTTTAAACAATGAAGATTGGATACAAGCCATGAATGAAGAAACTGAACAGATTAAGAAGAATAAGACTTGGACACTTGTACCTAGGCCGGGTGATAAAAATGTAATTGGTACTAAGTGGGTATTCAAAAATAAGTTGAATGAACATGGAGAGGTAATAAGAAACAAATCTAGACTAGTATGCAAGGGTTATGCACAAGAGGAAGGAATTGATTATGGAGAAACATTTTCCCTAGTTGCAAGATTGGAAGGAGTAAGAACCTTACTTGCATATGCAGCCTACATGGGTTTTAAAGTCTATTAGATGGATGTAAAGTCAACATTTCTAAATGGAATATTAGAAGAAGTGTATATTAAACAAGTTGATGGATTTGTAGACCCAAGCAAGAGGAATATGGTTTGTAGATTACACAAAGCGCTATATGGATTGAAGCAAGCACCAAGAGCATGGTATGAGAGATTGCACAATTATCTAGTGAAGACTGGATTTGCAAGAACAAATGACAACAACAACCTGTATTTGAAGACAAAGCAAAGTAAAGGAACTTTATTGGCTGAAATTTTTGTTGATGACATTATCTTTTGTGGACAAGATATATTATGCCAAGCATTTGCAAAGGAGATGCAAACTGAATTTGAGATGTCTATGTTTGGTGAGATAAAAAATTTGTTGGCTTACAAATATATCAGATGAAGAATGGTATCTATATTACTCAATCGAAATATATCAAGGAGATACTAAAATTTTTTGGAATGGAAGATTCAAATCTAGTGATTACACCCATGGCTACTAGACAGAAGTTGACAAAGAATGATGATACAAAAGAAGTGAATCAAACCCTTTACATATCAATGATTGGAAAGCTGCAATATGTTGTACATAGTAGACCTGATATTACACTGGTTGTTGGTATTGTTGTAAGACTTTCTGCCAATGCCAAGGAAACTCATATGATGGCAGTACAAAGGATTCTGAGATATTTGAAAGGAATAGATGAATATGGTCTGTATTACAAAAAAAATGATAAGTTTGAGCTCAGAGTTTATACTAATTCTGATTGGGATGGAAATGTGGATGATAGAAAAAGCACCATAGGTGGAGCATTTCTTTTAGGAAAAAGATTAGTTTCATGGACAAGCAAGAAACAGAATTGCACCTCACAATCTATAGCTGAAGCCGAGTATGTAGCAACATTAGTTAATTGTTCTAATATTGTGTGGTTGAAGATACTACTGAAAGGTATGAAAGAAGAGATCACGGAACCAATTGTCATATATTGTGATAACACGAGTGCCATTAAAATTTCTAAGAACCCTATAATGCACTCTAAGAAAAAGCATATAGCTATCAAGTATCATTACTTGAGGGAGCTAGTTCAGAAGAAGGAAGTGAGACTGGAATATGTGAATACTAAATAATAGTTAGCATACATATTTACCAAGGCACTACCCAAAGATTCTCATGAGTATCTACGAGGTAAATTAGGGGTGATTCCCCTAACTAAAACAAATTAGTTCAGAATGACATTGTTGCATCAAATGATATATTCAGAATATTTAACACATTGATGCACAAGAAGTCACACTTTAGGATGCTACCTAAAGCTGTGAAAGACAAACAAAGATAGAAAAGAGGATCAGTCATAAGAAAGATGACAGGAACAACATGATACAGAGTTTAGAACATAAGAATCTGCATGATGAAGATGTCAATGTCTTTGGCATTATTGTCAAAGAGGGAGAGATTACAGAAAAGAAGATAAAGAGGGAGAGTTTACTATACTGAGAAAAAAGAAGAAGGAAGAGATTAATGAAAGAGGGAGTCTACCGATGAATAGACACAGAAAGATTTCAGTGTGATTACAGACACAGAGGGAGAAATGTTTTACAAGATGAGAATTAGAATGAAGCTAAAGACATTAATAAAAATTTGTTCATATCAAGGAACGCATGCAGACTTTTTGGATTGTATGGTAACTATGGTTGAAAAGTATTGTTTTATTGTTTAGTGTTGCCATCAATGCCAAAGAGGGAGATTGTTGGAAATATTGTTGGAAAGCTACAATGGAAACAATTGTTGTTTTTTCATTGATGTCAAACCTTAACTGGTGAAACTATTGTTATCTATTTGAGTACTATATCTATTGATTAATGAAGGAGATTTAACAAGAAGACCAAGTGGAATGGTTGAGTTATGAGAAATCACAAGGGTACTTGATCAATTGGCACATTGGAAAAGTAATGTATTGTTTATCTTTTGATAACAGTTTACTATGAATAGTTTGTGTCAAGCAAAGTCAGTGATGACCGAGCGCCAGTAAATTGCCGAGGAAACTAGTGATGACCAAGCAGGAGAACACAGTGTTGGCCGAGCAGCAGTATTTTGGTAATTGTTGGGATTTGAGATCTTTGGCCGACATAATTGATTTTATTGCGATATGTAAAGTCAATTAAGGATAAGAATGATTGATCCACACTATGTAAATGCACGGGTAACTGTAATTAATGTATGGATTAAAGATTTAATTAGTGATTGTATTGGAGAAGTAAATTAAAATGTAAATATGGAAAGATCTGTTGGATCTGACCTAACATAAGATCTACGATCTTGATTAAGCAGCAAAAGATGTACCTGACCTAGATGAAAGAGGTATAAGATAACCTCAGGAGGTTATTCATAATGTATGTAGAGTATGCAAGAGGATTGCATAGTTAATTTACTGATTGGCATGATCTAGTAGACAAGGCTGAACAGAGAAGTAGAGAACTACAAGAGTGATTTCTTGAAGGGTTTCCAAGTAGATCTGAAGATTGAAATGAGAATGGAGGCCACTCAGTGAATTAGCATTAGAGCTAAATTGGATATGGATTTGCAAAGTAAGTTGTATGTATCAGATCACACCTGCTGATTACTTTCTAACCATTGTATCAGTCAAAATCCTTTAACCAGGTTGACCGAACAGTCATTGTATAAATCCTTTAGCAAGGTGACATTCAGGTGGAATTTTCTAATTCCTCTAACAAGGCCACTCCTGACAGGGTGATTACATCCTTTAACCAAGTCACATTTAGCAGTGTGTTTTGTAACCTTTAACAGGGTTGGCTCCTAACAAAGCTCACTTCAGAAGAGTAAAAATTTGATAGCATGTTATTGGTGGTTTTTCCCATATTGGGTTTCCATGTCCACTGTTTATCATTTTGGAAACATTTCAGTTAACTGTGAGCTGATTTTGAAAGTTTCCAAAATAACTGATCAGTCAGTTGACTGAACTGTTTCCAAAATGATAAACAGTGGAGAATCAGTTAACTGAATGGAACTGGATTATTTCCATTTTGATAATCAGTCAACTGAATTTGATGATGTCATATTCATTTTTAATAAATTAATTCATTTTGAATGCACATTTATGTTTTTATAATTAATTTAATTCCTTTTTTATTTACTTGACAATTTAGTAATTTTTATTTAATTAATATGTCATAATATCAATTAAATAATAGTATAAAGTTTATTTGCCAATGTAATATGATTTTAGGAATTAATTAATTAATCAAGTATGATAATCGATTGGGACCTAGGGTTTAGGTCAGATCAGTTCAAATTGATAATTGCCTATTTGATTTAGGACTTAGAATAATCAAGATTAGGGTTTCTTGATTAATTATTGAGATTGGGGGTCTAGGGTTTAGGTGACCATTTTTAGGTGATTACAATTGGTGGTTTTTCCCATATTGGGTTTCCATGTTAAAATTCTGGTGTCAACTTGTGTGAATGTTTATGTTGAGTTTTGCTATTAAGTTTCTACATGTTGATTACATTTGAACAGGAAACTACATATGTATGTTGTTGTTTTATGTTATTGCTGCTGAGCATATCTGAGTTGTTCAAATTGGTATAAAGTTTTAATGGGCACATCTAGACTCGAGGATAACTGATTCACCCCCCCCCCCTCTCAGTTATTCTAATTCATTCTAACAAATATGAATTGTTTCTTAGATACTGATATTGGGTCTTTCCAAGTGCAAGATAAGAAGGTTGAAGGAGAAGTCGTACATGTTCTTTTATCTAAGGAAAAGGATAATCTGGAAGACCAAAATAACTTATGGATTATGTATTTTGATGGTACAAGCTCAAAAGAAGGAGCCAGAGCAGAATTTTTTTTGATAGCTCCTAGTGGTAAGACTTTTAAATTCTCTTTCAATTTTTTGTTCACATGTACCAATAATATTGCAGAGTATGAGGCTTTTTTTATTGGATTAAGGTTGGCCTCAAGACATAAAATAAGAAATATTAGAGCAATTGGAGACTTTGAATTAGTAATCTCTCAAATAAGATCCAAGTATGCTTCAAAGAATCAAAGATTAAAGCAATACAAAAATGTTTTTTGGGATGACGTAGAAAATTTTGATGCATTTGGTATTGACTCGATGGATAGAAGTAAGAAAAAAATGGGAGACTTGCTGGCCAATATTTCTTTGAGGCCAGAAGATATCACATTTGCAATAATATCTAAAATAGAAGTTCAGTCCAGGCCTTCCATACCAAACAATGTTCAAAGTTGGCAGGTCTTTCAAGATGGTTTGGATATTTTGAGATTTTTATATTGTGAATAAAACTTTGGAAATAAAGAGATGGATTTCAATGGATATGTGGAGACCTTGGATGGTAAAGATACTATTTTTGGTAAGGATGTCTTACAACTGAAATCAAATAGAGTTCCAAAAGGATTGGTTGTGCTTGAGAGAACTTTTGATAATAAGAACAAACCCTTTTCTACATAGACTGTGAACAAGCCAGAGGATTTGGAAGAAGTGAATTTAGGGACAACTGAAGCTCCTAACAAGGTATATATTGGTAAAAGGTTGTCTCCTAAAATTAGAAAGTTGTTAGTTGATCTTCTCAATAAATATAAGCATGTTTTTGAATGGTCTTATGATGACTTAAAAGCATATAGAGAAGATCTCTTCCAACATGAGATTCCTTTTAAGGAAGGCACAAAGCCTTTTAGACAAAAGTTGAGACCTGTGAATCCCACATTAGCACCAAAGATGCATGAGGAATTGAAGAAAATGAGGGATGTTGGAATTATAAAACCTATTAGATATTCAACATGGGTATAAAACTAAGTACTAGTAAGAAAGAAAAATGGATATATCAGACTCTGTGTAGATTTCAAAAATTTAAACATTAATTCTTTAAAGGAAATTATGGTTTGCCCAACATGGAAGTCATGCTACAGAGACTCACTGGATCTTAATTTATATCAATGTTGGATGGATTTTCAGGATATAATCAGGTCATGGTCAAGGACTCGGAACAATTCAAGACTACATTCACCACAACTTGGGGCACCTATGTATATGTTAGAATGCCTTTTGGCTTAAAAAATGTTGGGGAAACATTTTAGAGAGCCATGGATGTGGCATTTGAAGATTTTATAAATAATTTTTTAGTAGTCTATCAAGATGATCTTACAGTCTATTCAGAAAAGGAAGATTGACATTGTGTTCATTTTGAGAAGCTTTTTGTGAAAGCTTTGGAATATGGGGTTTCTATTAATCTAAAGAAGTGTGTTTTTGGAGTCACAGAGGGAAAGCTTTTAGGACATATTGTGTCTAAAGATGGAGTTAGAATTGACCCTAAAATGGTTTTTTCTATTGATAAAGTCCCTTTGCCTAAGAATGTCATAGGCATTTAGTCCTTCTTTGGACAGGTAAATTTCTTAAGGAGATTTCTTACAAATTTTGCAGAGATTAGTATCCCTATTTCAAAGATGATGAAGAAAGGAGCTAAGGTGGAATGGACTAAAGAGGCATCTAAGGATTTCTCAGGTATTAAATAAGCTATCAAAGATGCTCCTATTTTGAGAACACCTGGTTATGGAAAGCCTTTGCATATTTTCTCCTTTGCTTCATACAATATTGTTGTTGCAGTATTGTTACAAAATAATTCAGTGGGCTTTGAGAAACCCATTTATTTTTTCAAAAAATCCTTGCAAGTAGTAGAAATGAAGTATGATATCATGGAAAAATAGGTGTATGCTTTGGTAAAGGATGTCAAAGCTTTTAGATGTTATTTGGTAGGAGTAACTATAATTTCTTATGGAGGAAATGGGGAGCGAGCGGGAGAGAGTGGGGGGAGGAGAGGAGGAAAGAGAGGGAACAAGTTTTTTGAATCATGAAGATGGAGGAAAGCTGGGAGATGGAGGATCTGTGAAAGGTCCTGTGCCAGAAGGGGGAATCTTGTTGGGGGAAGCAGAGCCTACGGAACAAGGACTGTTGGGAGCAAAAAAGAATGAGGGTGGGCCAAGTTTGGGCTCCACAAAGAATGTCAAATTAGCTATGGGATAAAAGGAAAAGAAGAAAATAGACATGAAGCATGATTCTAACTTAGTGGAAGGTAAGGTAAATGGTCAGCCTTTGAATTCTAGGAAATGGGCGGGTCTTTTTGGTATCAAACCTACAAGGAAATCCCTTTTCCCTAAAGTTAATACCCTAAATGATCCTAATAAAGGAGCCTTTGGGATAGATATCCCTGATGAGCTAATGGACCATACAGTTTCCCTTATGGCTTATTCCCTGGTGGGAAAATTTCTGGGTCCAAGACCAAATATAGACATTGTTAGGTCTTTTGTGGAAAAGAAATGGAAACTGAAAGTTCAAGTGGATGTAGCGGCAATGCCTAAAGGATTCTTCTCATTTGAGTTCTCGAATGGTGAAGATCTTTCCAATGTTCTATGTGGGGGACCTTGGATGATGGGGAAGCATTCTCTGTCTCTTCAAAAATGGACGATAAGCCTAGATTACAATGATAGTTTTTTCAAGGCTGCACTAGTTTGGATCCGCCTTCCAGGGTTACCCCTGGAATATTGGCATGAGGATATATTTATGGCATTTGCTAGTGTCTTTAGTGAACTCATGTCCATAGATCCTATGATAGACTCTAGATCAAGGCAGGTTTATGCTAGGATCTGTGTGAACATACAACAGAATGTGGAACTTCCTTAAGTTTTGACTTTAAAATCTAAGTTGGGAACTTGGACCCAGGAAGTCAAATACAAGTCAATGCCTTTTGCATGTTTTATATACAAAAAAATGGGTCATTGGGCGAAACACTGCCCTCAAAAACTAAACAAAGAAAAAAAGAAGGAACAAGATTAGCCGAAAGGAACTAGGATGGAATGGAAAAAGAAAAATGAGGAAGTCATTCCTCTTCTTCCAAACAATGAAGATCAAGGGACAAGGGAAAATGAAGAAAAGGAGATGGACTCCTCTCACATTGCTCAAAAAATTGATCCTCAGAAGGAGTCAAAACTCATCCCAGAAGTAGAAAGTAATCTAGAAGAGAACAAAGAATCAAAGTGTCAGAACCCAAAACAGGACAAAAGAGGAGAACAAACTAAAGCCGAAGATAAGGAAAACATCCCTAGAATAGAAGATTGGAAGATCCTTAACAAGGAGGGTTGTAGGGAAAAAGAGTCAGAAGGGGAAGTCAATATTCAGGATATCAAAGTAGAAATGAGAAATCTATCTTTTGCTCCTCTTCCTAATCCCTTGACTTCACCTCAGGGTAGGTTGAATATTGGTGAAAAGGAGGGTTTGGACAACTCATGGAATACAATGGAGAAAAAAAATACTAACTCAGGAAAGAAAGGACCTACTACTCCAACAGGAAACATACTGGGAAAACTATCTGGTAAGAAACCTGAGTACACCTTAATGGGGAACTCAACAACAAAGCAGGAAAAAAAAGGAGGTAGCCAAAAACTTGGTGTTCAGACAAGAGGTAAAATCCAACAGAAAGTAGATATAGGATCTCCAAAGAATGAAAGAGGAAGAAAATCAAAAAAATCACAAAGGGAAGAAGAAGAAAAATAGAATATTGCGGATGGAAGGCAGCTCACCATCCAGCAGGTATGCTCACCAATCTAATTATGAAGATTGTTTCCTGGAATGTTAGAGGATTAAACGGTCCTCATAAACAAGATGTAGTTAGAAACTTAGTTAGAGATTCCAATTTAGACATGCTTTTGATTCAAGAAACCAAAATGTCGAAAGACAAAATTGAAAAAATAAAATTGTTGAAAAATGGAGCCTATTTGGGTTGTAGCTTGGATGGGGCTTCGGGGGGTTTGGCTATCTTTTGGAACCAAGCTTCTTTAGAATGTAATATGATCAAAGAAGACAAAAAATTCCTTGCAACGAAAGTTCAAATTACTAAAGACAAGTTTGAGTGGATCATAATTAATGTCTATGCTCCAAATACCAAAAATGGCAAACTCAAACTCTGGAAGAAACTCCAAAGTGTAAAGCAGACCTGTACCAACTTGAATATCCAAATAATGGGAGATTTCAATACTCCTTTGAAGCAGGAAGAGAAGTTTGGAGGTAATCTATCTCAGGTGGATAGTAGGATGGATCTGATGGACTTTATATCAAACGAAGGATTGATGGACGTTGATCTGGAAGGCATTAACTTCACTTGGTCCAACCAAAGAGTGGGAGAAGACCTCATTCAAGTTAAGCTTGACAAAGTACTGATCAACCCAGAGTGCTACACTCGGTTTGCATGCTCCCTCTCTTCCATCTCAAGAATAGGTTCGGATCACTTCCCTATCTCCTTTACATTTTCTCCTTTTGATGGTAAAAGAAATGCTCCTTTCAGATTTGAAAAAATCTGGCTTGATCATCCTGATCTGGAGAAGAAGATTAAGGAATGGTGGAACATTCAAGTGGATGGTACTGCAATGTTCATCATGGATAAAAAAATAGCTAATGTCAAGAAAAACATCAAAAGTTGGAACAAGAATGTTTTTGGGGACATCTTCAAAACCAAGGATAAAATTAAAATGGAGTTAAAATAAATTCAAGAGGAAATCCAATCTGAGGGTCTTTCTGAGAATTTGAGATCCAAAGAATAGCAGGTCCTTGTGGATTACCACAATATAATTGCCAAAGAGGAAACTTTCTGGAGACAAAGATCTAGATCATTATAGCTCAAAGCTAGTGATAAGAACACTAGGTTCTTTCACCTTATGACCCTCAAATACAAAGCTTCAAAAGGGATTCATTCCTTATCTTCCCTTAGAGGTATCATCACTAAGGAAGAGGAAATGAGAAAAGAGATGATGGAGTACTTCGCGGGCCTTCTAACTAAAGACCAGAATCTTAGCCATGGGGATCAAAGAAAACTTATTGACTGTATTCCTAGTATCTTGGATAATCAGAGTAAATCCTTTCTCAAAGCTTTTCCTAAGGATGATGAAATTAGGAAGGCCATTCTTTCTTTTTAAGGAGAAAAATCCTCGGGGCCAGATGGCTTTCAGATGTTCTTCTTCCAGCACTTCTGGGAAATTACTGGTAAAAATGTTTGCTCTGTAGTTAAGGAGTTCTTTGGGTCTAAAACTATCCTCAAAGAGCTCAACGCCACTTTCATAGCTCTTATTCCAAAAAAATTGGGAGCAGACACTGTGGACGGCTTTAGACCAATAATTTTGTTCAACTCTTTTTATAAAATCATATCAAAAGTCCTTACTTATAGATTATTGAGCATCCTTCCTAGTTTTATTTCTCCACAGCAAAATGGCTTTGTGCCAAGGAAGTAGATTCTAGACTCGATAATGGTTGTTCATGAGAATTTCCATTCACTCTATGCGTCCAAAAAACAAGGCTTTCTGATGAAATTGGATCTGTCCAAAGCTTATGATCGTGTGGACTGGGAATTCCTCCCCCATGTTTTGAGTTCTTTTGGTTTTGATGAGGGAGTGATCAAACTCATTATGCAGCTGGTTACTACGGTTTCTTCCTCTGTTCTGGTTAATGGGGGGTCTTCTCATTTCTTCCACCCTACTAGACGCTTGAGACAAGGAGATCCCATTTCCCCTATTTTGTTTTCTATCATGGCAGAGAGTTTGGGTAGATTCATCCAAAGCCTTGTGAACAAAGGTTTCATCTCTGGCCTTCAACCCTCTTCAGCCCAGCTGAGATGCTCGCATGAGCAATTTGTTGATGACACAATAATGATGGGAGAAGCTTCACTAAAAGAAGCTAGAAATATGAAGATAGCACTGAATACTTATACTGGAGCTTCGGGCCAATTAATAAATTGGGAAAAAAGGTCTCTCTTTTTCTGTAACACTCATGATGACAGACAAAGGAAGATTTCCTCTATATTAGGATGTAAGATTGGGGTAATCCTGACTCCTTACCTGGGCCTCCCTCTTTGCATTAAACTTGATGATACTTTTTGGAATAAGCTCATTGATAGATTTCACAATAAGCTTGCAGGCTAGAAAGGAGCTACCCTCAGTCTGGCAGGGAAAGTTCAACTTCTTAAGTCAACACTTCAGAATCTCCTAGTTTATGCTCCTAGCCTTTTCAAGATCCCTAGTAAGTATGTTGATCTGATTGAAAAAATCCAAAGGCATTTCTTATGGACAGGAGTGGAGGAAAAAAAGAAATTTAGTCTGGTTGCTTGGGAGGTGGTTTGTAAACCTAAGAAATGGGGAGGATTGGGGATCAGAAGCATAAAGAAAACTAATAAGGCTCTTATGGCTAAACAGTGCTGGAGACTCTTTGAGGAAGAAAAGGAATGGAATTCAATTCTCAAAAGAAAATACCATATCCACTCTCTCCAGGACATGCTTAATAATCCTCAGGAAGTTAATGGTTTCTTTATATGGAACAGTATCTGTAGAGGAAAAGAGATAATTAAAAAGCGAGTGAGATGGAAACTAGGAAATGGCAGGAAGATAAACTTTTGGGAGGATAAATGGCTGGAAAATAAAGCCCTTAAAGAGAATGAAGAATGGATCTTGGCTATTCTTGATTGCCAATATATTGTGGGAGAAAAGGTGGTAGATTACTGGATTAATGAAAAATGGGTGGACTTTGGTACCTTTGAGGGAATACCTACTCAAATCAATGCCCAACTCAACTCTTGGTTTCCTACTAATGATCTGGACTCCCTGATCTGGAGCCCGGAGCCTAATGGAAAATTCTCTGTTGCTTCGGCTTCGGCCCTTTTGTTCACTAGTGGCTCCCAGCCTCTTAGTGCTCAGGTTTGGAATTCCAACCTTATCCCTAAAATTAATATGTTTTTTTGGATCTTAACACAGGATAAAATCCTTATGGTGGAAAATCTCCATAAAAGAGGTTTCATAATGCCTAACAGATGCTACCTATGTCTCTCTGAAGCTGAAAATTGTAACCATCTGTTGATACACTGTCCCTTCTCTAATCAAGTTTGGGACTTAGTGTTTAAGTATTTTTATGTGGATTGGGTCAAACCTTATAGTGTTCAGGAGTTGATCACTCAATGGATGTGTCCTAGAAAAGGTAAAGACTACAAGGAGATGTGGATACTCTTCCTTCCTCATTTATCTTGGAGGATATGGAAGGAGAGGAATAATAGGGTCTTCAGAGAGAAAAAATCTTCCCATTCAGTAGTGGCTAATCATATAATAAGAGGAATGCTGGAAAATTTTAATGTGTCTTTTCCTCAAAGGAGTAACATTTTAAACCTCCAGGAAATATCAAGTATTGAATGGGGGAACCCTGGAAATCAAGATACTAAGACTTTAGAAAAGAGGGAAAATACAAGATGGTCTGCTCCTCCTTATGGATGGGTGGAAGGCAACTTTGATGGAGCTGCAAAGGGGAATCTGGGAAAAGTTGGAGGTGGTGGATGTATAAGAGATAGTGTTGGGAATTGTCTGGGGGCAATTGTCACTCCTTTTGGCAATCAAATGAACCATGTAGTAGAAGAAATGATGGCTCTTATGGTTGTCTGCCAAGCTAAAGAAAAAGGAATTTTGAAATTCTAGTTGGAGGGAGATTCATTAAATATCATTAACTGCATTAAAGGCAAAGTTAAAGCTTCCTGGACTATAGCTCATATAATAGACAAAATTAAATCAACTCTGCTTCTTTTTGAAGATAGTTCTGTTTCCCACATGTACAAGGAAGGAAATAGGGTTGCAGACAGTTTAGCCAACGTGGGTGTTAAATGTGAATCGATGACATCATGGAATGGGGAGGTGGATTTAAGTTTCAAGATTTTGCATCTCATCAAGTATGACAAAGTGAATCAAAATGAAGGCTCATTGAGAATAAGTATTAATGATGATTATGACAGCTAAGTTTAATTATGGCTACTACTGTCAGCTGAGGCTTGTGGGTTTGAAAGAAAGCAACTACTCACACAGACTGTGGGTCACAAATAGCAAGCAAAACCAGAAAAAGCTAAAGGTCTACTCTCTGTCAAACTGTAGCCTGCTAGTTCAAAATTTCTCAAAAATGGGGGGGGTTTGAAGAGGGAGGAGCCGATGGATTGCTCGAAATGGAAGAAGAAGAGGAAGGTTTGGAGAAGACTTAGAAATGGGGGAGTAACGAGCTTCATGGAACGATTGCACGGTTCAGATAAAGAAATCATGAAGAAATTTATAGATGGTTGGAAGAACAAAAGGGTTAATTTGTGGGGAAAATCTATCCTGCTAACCCTAAATCTCATCTGTAAAATCACAGGCATTTCGGCTGATGGTATGAAGTTTTATAGAGATGAAAAAAGGATGGGCACTCAAGGCTTCAAGATCTTCCCAAAAAATGAAGAAGAGCAAGCCCTTCTGACTAAGAGCAGGGGATATTATGTAGACATAAAGAAGATCAAAAGCCACTAGGCTAACATCCTCACTATGATGATTGAATACTTTACTCTGGATGGTAGGTATTCAAAAATCTATAATCTTCATTTCATCCTTGCGAATCATTTCAGGCACCAGAAGTTTATTTCTTTCCCCTACTATTTCCTCAACTCTTTGAACAATAGTATTATTCAACACAAGAAAAAAGCTTTGAACCCTGTTCTGCATGAAGGTTTTATATTGCTTATTTCTAATTATGTGAAAAATCAAGTCTCGGACCCAATCCCTAAAAGGGTCAAAGGGAAGTTCAGAAAGCTGAACAGGGTTATTAAGAAAGTGAAAACTAAGAATAGGGATCACAAAAAGATCAAGAATAAGGAGATTACTAAGGAAGAGACGGAGGTCAGCCTTAATACCCAGAGCAACGAACAGGATAAAACCTAGGATGAGGAAAAAATGGAAGAGATAGAGACAGATGAGGGTCACTTGGGAAATCCCAATATGAACCAGGCTGAAGATGATGAGGTCTCCAATAAAGAGGATGATAAGATAGAAGTGGATGACACTAATCTATATGAGGAAGATGAGAACAGGGAGGAGGAAGAGGACTACCTCAAGCAGAATGAGGAAGATGAAAACAAAGAGAATGAAGATGGAGAGAACGAAAAAGAAAAAGAGAAGGAGGAGAATAAGGTTACTGAAATGGAGGAGAATAGAAGCCTTAGGAAATAAGGTAAGAAGAAGAAAAAACAAAAACTTGACTCCGACTACAAAATGGTGGGTTTTGAGGTCGATGATAGAATCCTGAAAAGTTCAGAGGATTATGGGGCTAACATGGAGAAGTGGATCGGGGAAGAAATGAATACGATGAAACAACACCTCAGGAACATGCAAGAAGCTATGGAGCCTATCAACTCCAGAATGGCGTAAATGGAGAATGAGGTGAAGATTAAGGTAAATAACAAAAATAAAGATGATGACCTTATAGTTAGGGTCAATGAAATAATGGAAGATAAGCTCAATTAGATGAAAGCCTAGATTAGTCATAATAAGCACATGATAAATATCATTCTGAAACATAGTAATGAAGGGTTGAAAGTTTCAGTCCAGAACCTAAAATCTTTTTACGCCCACCTAGAAATGAGTCTGCTGGAAAGAACCTCTTTCACGGTGGAGGGTGACATTGAGAGTGGGGGCCCGAGTTCTAGAACATGCAGAGGAGTCAAAAGAAAAGTTCCTGAGATCCCTAAGGAGATGCTAAAGCTGAAGGATTATATTGACTTAATGGAAAACATGCAAAAAGAGGCTGAGGAAGCCTATGAAAAAATGCATTAAGCTGGGAGCTGCGCTGGATGGTCTGCTGGTTTTTTGCTGGGAACTGTACTTTTTTGTCTTGTTTTCTATTTCTTCGAGTTTTGGGTTGTTTGTTTGGGTCCTTCTCTTTTTTTCATAGTAGGCATATCATGTTTGTAAGGGTTCTCATTGACTATCTTTAATATCCTTTTGTAAAAGTTTTCGGGTTCCTTTCAAAACCTGCTTTTACCTTAATCAAAAACTATAATTTCTTATGTGTCTAATGCTGTTGTGAAGGATATTCTTGCCAGCAGGAAGTTTTAGGAGGAAGGTGTAGATGGATCAACAGATCCAAGAGTTCAATAATGATATTCCTATCACAAATTTGGTCAGAGGCCTAGGACTTGCAAAAAATATGGATTAGAGAAATTTAGATGCTAATCATATAGACACGCTAGAAGAAGATCAAAGGCCTTATATTTGTGATATGGACTAATGTGACCGGTATAGGGATATCATTGAATATCTAAAGAAAATTATATTACCTCTTGAAATGGATGAAAATAAGAAGAGAACAGTTAAGTTGCATGTTGTTAAGTATGCAATAATTCAAGGTCAACTGTGGTGGAGGAGCAATGAAGGAGTCTTGCTCAAATGTGTAGACCAAAGTAGATCCAGAGACCTATTAGATCAACTTCACAATGGTGTGTGTGGGGGTCATTACATGACTAAAAATAGTGCACATAAGATAATGAGATCCGGTTTCTGGTGGCCTATTATTTTCAAGGATGCCCATAGTTATGTTAAAAGATGTGATGCTTGCCAAAGATTTGCAAGTAAGCTTAAGTTTGGTGGGAGTTTTCCCTTGAAGCCTGTTACAGCTGAGGCACCTTTTTTGAAGTAGGGAATATATTTAATTGGTGAGATTCCTAACAAGTCTAGTGGGGGTCATTCATGGATTCTAGTGGCAACTGATTATTTTACCAAATGGGTTGAAACAATTCCCACGAAAAGAGCCACTAGTAAACTTGTGATTGATTTTATGCTAAAGAATATCCTCACTAGGTTTGGTTGTCCAGAAACTATTGTGGTAGATAATGCAATGTGTTTTAGATCTAAATAATTTAATGTTTTCTACTAGTATTATGGAACCCAAGTTTCTTATTCTTCACCATATCACCCATAGGGGCATGGTCAAGTTGAATCCAGTAATAAGAGCCTGATAAAGATTTTGAAAAGAGTGTTGGATAAGAACAAGAAGGCTTGGGATTCAAAGTTGCAATAGTCACTCTAGGATGATAGAAGGATAGTGAAAAAGGCCATTGGTTGTGCACCTTTTGATTTGGTATATGGTATTCATGCTAGGTTGCCACAAAATAACTTGTTATAGATGTACAAATTTGTCTAGAAATATGGTGAAGAATTAGATGATGACATGAGAATGAGAATGGATGATTTGACACAATTGGATGAATCAAGAAGGGAAGAACATGATAGAAATATCAAGTTGCGGCTTCAGTGTAAGGATTTGTCTGATAGAAGAACCGCTATTACAAAATTTGAAACTGATGACTTGGTCTTGATGTGGAATTTCAGACTGGAAGATAAAGGAAAACATAGAAAATTTGATCCTATTTGGCTGGGACCATACATCATTGATAGTAAGTGGAGTTCTGATTCTTACATTTTGAAGCATTTGATTGGAAATGTTTTGGAATTGCCAGTTCATGGACAATTCCTGAAATTTAACTTCTCTTGAAGTTCTCAGTATCCATGAAGAGTAGGTTGTAAATAAGTTCCTGTAGTGTAGGGTGTGTGTTGCAGAGTATTTTCATTTATGTAGGTGGTCTACTTAACCCTGAGATTCCAGAATCTTGTTATGTCTGCAAGAGACATACATCCCCAGTCAAATCCACTATTAGGACTATTAAATTTTTTGCTTCAATGGAGTTCTTCTGGCGTCTTACTGCAAGTGTTTTAGGCATGGTTCTTAAACCCTACAAGCCATCGTTAAACCCTTGGTTCATTTTGGTCAAAAAACCCTAAGTCTTGTGCATTTCTTCTAAAATCAAGTTACTTTTTCATTCACTTAAGTTGTCATCTTATGGGTTTAGGTTTTCATCGAGTGGGACCACATCTTTAATATTTCTAAAGTCCTAGCGTTGCCTATGTATTAATTTTTCCCAAATTATAATATCCGCGAGGTACTTTATTTCCTCCCAAGTGTCATGCAGATCTATTTTTCCCTTGATCGCAAGATGCTGTCAGGTTATTCACTAAGGCATCATGCTCATGCAAAATGTGGATGTTGGAGATCATGCGGCCCGCTACTTTCTAAGCCTGTGATAGGATAAGGGTCAATCAGTTTCATCTTGATCTGATGGCAGGCACTGTCCTTGAATCAAAAGATGCAAGGAAAATAATTTTCAAGGCATTGCACCTGAGTTCTATGTGTCCTTCTGAGATCATAAGCTATTGACAGGAACGTAACCATCAGATCTATTTTAATCATGTGGTTGGCATGTTTCCCTGATCAGAAGATGTAGGGAAGTTAAATCTTTATGGCATCACACTTTTGTGATGCGTGGAAGTTGGCAGGACCAGGTCGTGACTACAGTTAAGATAAGTATCGTTCAAATCAGATTTGATCAAATGGTAGGTGCAATAGTTGGATTGGAAAGTGTACAGTGGTTACTAAATGAGTCTTTGTGATTTATTGACACGTAGCATCCTATCACTGTGGGTTCAAGTTTTCAAAGACATAAAGGTAAAGAAAGTTAGATTTCAATAGACGGTTGGCGCATTTCCTCAATCAACTAATGTGGATTGTTTATTCTTCAAGCCATTGTGCCCAATTAACGCGTGTGCAGATCTGATCTTGTCTCACGAGTGCTTGAAAAGAAGATTGATGATGGTGTTTTAAAGTGATTATCAAGATTGAATCTCGACCGTCGATGGAGTTTTCATGCTAGGTGTAGCTGTTATAACAGTTTTTTAAATATTTAAATGCTTTCCTGAGGGTTTTCAAGCTATGGTGTTGCGTTCCAATTTGCAGAGAGTAAATAGATGAATATGATCTCCTTGATCACATTTATACAGTCATGGGATGATATTAGGATAAAATTTGATAGCTCAGAATAATTTTATGCTGCATTTATGTTGAGAGGTGATGCTTTAGGGTTTTTGATCAGACTTGCTAGTCTTATGTAACCTTTAGATGACGCCTTGTCTCCTCTGCATTAATATTGGATCTCCTCCCAAGTCTTGGTGGTTGGAAAAATTAGACTTCATATGAGGAGAGACATTCCTCAGATGAATAAAAAAATAGTAATATTCCATTATTCCTTCAGTAGAGGATTTTTCTCCAACATCCCGAGTGAATGGCGGTTGCAGATCAGATTGTACACAAAGAAGAGTGAAGAAAAGGTTTCAAATTGATGGTAGAATAGTTTGGTGGTTGGATGACTTATTTATTTGTAACTTAGTTGTTGGCTCTTGGCCTAAATGATCTGAGGCTTGTTGCAATCCCTGTTTCAATAAAGGGATTTCAAAGATCATTTAGTAAGGGCTGGAGAATTGGGAAAGCATTAGGCTACATACTTTTTTTTTTCAGTCAAGGATATAGTAAATTTGTTTTTAGACTATATCAAGATAGAACAGAAAGTTTTATCTTTTGCATATTATTGAAGGGTATATTTCCTCAGTCAGATTGATACATAAGCTTGATTCATCATACTTAATATAAGTCTTCTAAGATTTAAGTCTCTCCTTTGTGTTTACCTTTTGAGTTGTGAGTTTTTCTGGCTCATTGCATAGAATTTGTTTATGCATATGTTGTTAGTCCTTAGATTTGTTCTAGGATCAAATTAAAATTGCTCTAGATAAAATATAGGTTCAATTGGTTTGTCTATAGAAGGATCTTATAAGTAGTGTTTGGTCTGGATTACTTGTGTTTATGGCTATGAGTCTTTGACAGTAGGTTGGTTTCAGTATTCAGTAATTTCATTGAGATATTGCCCAATGGATAAAGCATTGATCAAGAACTAGTACATTCTATAGTAATACATGTCTGATTCAGTTTGGCTATTTTATGCAAAGTTAAATCAAAACCATTTCCAAGTTGTTTTATATTTTGTGGTTGTTGGTTGTGAGTCCTTCATGGTAATGGAGAGTGAATGAATGTGTGGTTAATATTTTTGGAAATATATTGAGGCTAGGTGACTGAGAGGGGGGGGTGAATCAGGAACCAATAAAACTTAATATTTTTAATCCTTTATTAGATTATCTAATCTGATTGCATGCATGAAACAAAAAATTAATAAACATCCACAACACTTGACACAATATTTGGTTACCCAAAACTTTTCCAAATAGAAAGTAAAACTGGGGTGGGGATGGTACCCATAAGATTTATTACTACGGTATAAATTTAGTGTGTTAAAGCTTACAATTGACCACTTCTAATGGCCTACCCTATTAGGAACAATAAGGACTGTTAGGTCCACCTTGTGAAAGGATTTTGTACAATAAAATTAAGTATGCAACTCTGTTAGGAGATTTGTAAAGGACTATTAAGTCCACCTTGTTAGAGGATTTTGCTGATGAACCTGTTAGGATGAACTAGTAGATGATCTTCTATGCAACTCTAATTTTCTGAATAAGATCCAATGATATAATACTAATCACATGAATGTGATAGAATTGTCTTTGTTGTTCCTTATCTTATTGTAGTCTCTTAATCAGTATGCCACTTCATATTCACATATACACTTCTTCACACACATTTGGATAAACAAAATATCTTACATATATACCTTATCCAAATAAAATACTTCTATAATTCGGCTTCATTGATATCCAATAATATCAAATAATATAAACTAAGTTGGCCCAATAGTGTTACTCGGGTCCAGTAATCCACTCAGGTGATATACTAGCACTCAGGAAATATGTTGTCACTCGGGAAACATAGTAAACTCTGGCACTTGAGCTATACTGTGTACTTGGGTAATATTGATTACCACTGTCTGCTTGGTCGACACTGCCACTGCTCGGGTTACATTGTAACTACTTGGGTTACATTGTAGTTTCTTGGGTTGCACTGCTGGCTCAGTCAACTCTATGATGACTAAGTGTTTTGGAACTAATTGACAACATGTCTTTCCATAAGGTCATAAATCTCCCCCTTTGGCATTAGTGACCAAAAAACACTTATCATATCCAAAAATTGCTCAAATTTCTGAGTCAAAACTCCCCCTTACCATATGCTTTGGTACTTGCTCAGGTTTTGACAACAAATTTGTGACTTAGTTACAACTGACTCTATTTTTTTATTTTTCAAAATTGTTTTTGTAACTTTGCTATTATATATCTCTTCTTATTTTCTCTTTTGTACATGTATTTCCTTATATGTATATACCTTAACTTTCCCCCTTGTTTTTAACACAAATGCCAAAAATATATCTACATGGTAATACCAAAGTAGGATATGAAATCAATATGTAACTTCAAAATCTGAGACAAAGTGTTGTCCCAATTATCTTGCAACACCTTTGGGATGTGCAACTCAATCTATATATCTACTAACAACTCTATCATAAGATCTGCAACTGAAAATTTGTTTTCATGTATAAGTGTCTTGGCATGAGCTATATGCTTATGCATTACATCCATGTGTGGAAGGAGTTGGCTCTGCATAGCTATAAGAGATTCCCTTTTCCTTGCTTCTTCCCTTAGTAATTCTTCCTGCATGTCTGTCAGATATTTTATCTTAACAAAATGTTTTGAACTCAAACTTGGGTTAAGTGCCAACTAGTTTGCACTTTCCTTCAGATCTGTGTCTATCTTTGTCAGCTTAGTATTGATTTCCATGGTAAAGTTAGAGGTATCACTCAACTTTACAAATAATGAAACAACATTATTAATAATAGTTTCTAGAGAGCTAATAAGAGTGTTTAGCTTCACTTGGTCAATTGCAATCTTACTTGCAACATTCTCTAGAACTTTATTCTCAAACTTCCTTTCTGCCTTCTACAGTAGTTTCTCTTGACCACTTAAACCCTTATTGAACTTGTGAACTATATTGACAAGTTGATCCATAATAAAGTCATTCTCATCAACTTCTATTTCTTGTGCATCTAGGAATATACCTTTTATGTCCTCTAGCACTCTGTTTCTCTTCTTTTCTGCTCGGAGCTTTTGTTGTGTAGCTCTTTTCTTCAATAGCTCCCCTAGTATATCCATCTACACTATTTTCAAGTTGGATACATCCCAATTTGGATCACAATATCTTTCTCAAGATCAATATCATTAGTATCTTTTTCCTTCCCTTTTACTTTGACCTTGGGATTAGGTGAAGGAACAATTTCCTTACATTTTCCATTATCATCCTTGACTTCAGTATCCAGTGGGTTATTAACTATTGTTGCACCAACTATAGCATCAATGCTCATTGTAGAAACATTCATAGTCACCTTCTGAGACTCGGTTAGGCTTAGCCCAGTAGTAGGTGGATCCTGATGCTCAGTTCCTACTAGTCCAGATGTAGATTTTGTAGTCATATCCTTGCTCAGAGACAAGATGTTCTGTATAGGTGATTGGGGAAGGGATGCCATCACTTCTACTGCTATTTGTTCTGCATTGGATTCTTCAATAGTTTCCACCTCTGGTTGTTCTTCATCATGAGTCTTTACCTTGGGGTTTATACTCGGTACCTCTGCCTTATCATCTTCCTTGATTTCAAAGATTGAATTCCATACTGTTGTAGCAGTTTGCACAACATCCTTTATTCTCTTGTTCAATATCTGAAAGGCCCTAAACCTTGGAGTGTGATTGTTCTCATATTTGTTCATGGCCTCTTTAACCTCTTTATTAGTCATAGTAGGCATGACTTGCTTCAAGTTCTTCTCCCTGATATCCTTTTCTGTTTGAACTGCATTACTCCAGGGAATAGATATTGCTTTGAATAGATCTTAAGTCATATGACTCTTCAATTTAGATGGATCATACTTCCATCTTGTCATTTTCTCTGCGACTGCTTCCTCTATCTACTTATGTTCATCCTTAGTTCTAGAAGCATATTTCAATGATTTTAGAGAGCTCATACCACTACCTTATCTTAGTTCTTCAATTTTCTTCTCAAAGGTAGGTGGGGGTTTCTTGAATATGACTGTATCTTCTTCTTCATCTTCCTTAGGTAGTATAAGTTTCCTTCTAGATCTTCTTGTAGTGATGACAAGGGTAGAGATCTTTATTTTTTGCTTTGGGGCTACCTTCTTCTTTTTCTTAGGAGGGTCTGCTTCTATCTCTTCCTCTTTCTTCTCAGGTTCATCATCTTCTATCTTAATTTCATCTTCTTTGCTTTATGTGATAGAAGTAGGAGAGTCTGAAGTCTTTCAATACTTCTTTCCAAACTTCTCTAACCTCTTCTTTCCTCTTTTCAAGATCTTAGGAATCTCAATTTCCAATGAAATTCTTCTCTTTACTTCTTCATAGGTACAAAATTATGGTGCTTTAGGATCAACAGCTCATTCACAAGAGACTCAATGATGTCTTTGGTCTCATCTATGTTAACCTCATATGCAAGAGGTTTCACCCATGCAACCCTAGGCTTGACTTCCTGAATGTATACTTTATCACAGTCAACTAGGAAGAAAACATCATCTTTGTAGTCTTCTACCAATTGTTTAGGAATTCTATATCTATTCTTCATTTTCTGTCTGAACTCCTCAAAATATGCATCCATGATGCTCTCAAAATTATCTACTAATTTTGCTATGAAATCATTTATCTGATAAACTATAGGTTTGTCCTTCTTCATAACAAACGTACCTTTGGAAGGTAAAATATTCTGAATGTAAAAGAATATGCAGACCAGAAGTGAACCAAACTTACATGGATTGGTCTTTGATGCCCGAATGCTTTCCATGTTCTTTCTCAATTGGATGAGCTGCAACTCGGCAAGGTTGAATGAAAGGTTGTTCGTGACCACTTTGTATGCCAAGTCCACATCCTCACATGGTACGATGTTAGGTCGGCTAGAACTATAGATTTTGTGTGCAATTACATGAATCCCAAACTTTAATTCCATGTCTGTAACTATATTCAATCTCATGCCTCTTCCATCCCACTCGGTAAGAGTCTTCTTTTCTAGGTTATCTCGGGGTAGGATTTTGGTATCTTTTGCCTTGTCAAGCATAGGATACCCTGTAACACAGTGTACCATTGTCTTGGTGATCTTCACTAGTTGCTCCAGCCATAGGTGCATGTCATGAACACAGCTCAAAAAAAATCTAATCCACTTAATTTGAAAATTATGTGGCATATGCATGATATGTGTCAAACTCTTAACTTTGAGGTGTTTATGTTCTGGCTTCAGATTCTTGGCTTCACATAGTTTCTCATATGCTTTATTCATTTCCAATGTACCTAGTTGTTGAATGGTGCAATGATAGAAGGCTCAGATATCATTGATCAATAATACCTTCAGAGGAATTAGGGAATGAGCTCCCATCAGATCTATCTCCTCTACAATTGCTAGATGAAGCTTAAACTTTGGAGGTTCGCAAACAACATTCATCACCACCATCTCAGATCCTTTCTTAACCTTGTTGCTGGATGTAGACACCATAATGCTTGAAGGTTTGATAAAACTTTGCAATTTAAAACTTTCGAATACAAATTCACTATGAATTGCTTAAGGCTCTGAATCACTCTGCAAACTGAGAACTTTGTAAACAATAACTCTACCAATTCATCTTTTATAAGAGATTTTACCGTTTATTTTTCATTAAATTCTCCGTACATGGTAGCTGGCATAGCTCAAAATTAAGCTCGGCAAAAACTAACTTCTGCATTCTTGAAACCATACAACCTGACTTAACTCGGTTAAGCCTATGTAACTCGGATGTAACTAAGACCCTAACTCGGCTAAAACCATAATGTGTCCTAGTGCATCAACATGCTAATTTGGACTTGCTAGCATGTCAGGAACTGATGTATGATGGCTTGTATGCACAGTTCTAGTTGTCTCCTTGCATATTTATTTGGAGATGGTAGATCCACCCAACTCATTTCTTTGGGTGCCATTCGAACCTTCATTGTTTTGGTATGAATTTTTAGGAGATTTCCTTACCCACTGCTGACTCATCTGAGTTCTGATTTCTAAAAATTTTGCTTTGCCTTTCTCAAAACCAGTATCTACTTTTTCTCTGTTCATGCAATTCTTTCTTAGATGACCGAGTTATTTACACACATAACATCTCTTAGTAGGATTCCTTTTTCTGAGGCAAATCTTTGCACATTTTGCACCAATATTCCCATATTCACCACAATGACAACATCTGCTCCATGTATTGTAATCCCAACCAAAAATTACTTTAGATAGTTGTTCAATAGGGTTCCATTTCTTAGTTCTGCACTCATAATATTTGTGACCTTGTTTGTTACGATTAAAACATTTTCCTTCAAACTTAGGTCTCTTAGTGCATTCACTTGCACTATGTCCATGTTTGTTGCATTTGTAGAATTTACCATTAAACTTTGATTTTCCATTGCTCCAACACTTATGTGTTGTGTGTCCTAACTTACCACAATGATTACAAGTAGGTTTGTTGTTCTTTTGAGTTCCTTTCTGTGAGGATTCACCTTGTTCAGTATAACCTAATCCAGTATGTCCATGATGTCTGAGTTGAGTTTTCTCTATCAACTTATCCATGCTTACCTATGAATTCATCATACTTTCATTGGTTTGCTTTTCAATATTGAGATCATTCTGCAGTCTTTCATTTTCTTTCCTCAGATTGATAACTTCTTGATTTGCATTATTGAGTTGATTTATCATATCTTCTTGCTGAAGTGACAAATGATGGATTTCATTTTCTTTTTCCTCTAATCTTGTACTCAACAATATTTTATCTTCTTGTGCCATTTCTTTGTCATTTTTTGCTTGATTCTTTCGCTCCATGACTTCACATATTCTGACTGAATGAATTTATTGTTCTCTTTTCAACTTTCTGACTTCTTCATGTAAATTGAGATTCTTTGCAAATAGGTATTCAATGGCTACATCTGCTTCTTCAGAACTTCTTTCTTTTCATAATTCTTAAATTCTTTCTTATATGTAACTTTTATCATTCATCTACACTGCTAAATCTTTTCTTCTTTTCAGGGAATGAGAGAGCTTCTCCTTAAGTTTTCTAATTCGATCCATCACCACTTGTAGATCTAGCTTTTCATTTTCAATGGCTTTCTCTAATCTGTATATTCTCATTGCCTCTGATCTTTTCTCAAGTTCTTAAGCTTCTGATAAGAGAACCTTTAGCTCTGATACCAATTGTTGGAAATATATTGAGGCTAGGTGACTGAGAGGGGGGGTGCATCAGGAACCAATAAAACTTAATCTCTTTAATACTCTATTAGATTATCTAATCTGATTGCATGCATGAAAGAGAAAATTAATAAACATCCACAACACTTGACACAATATTTGGTTACCCAAAAACCTTCCAAATAGAAAGTAAAACTGGGGTGGGGATGGTACCCACAAGATTTATTACTGCAGTATAAATTTACCTTGTTAAAGCTTATAATTGACATTGTTGATGGCCTGCCCTGTTAGGAGCAATAAGGACTATTAGGTCCACCTTATGAAAGGATTTTGTATAATACAATTAAGTATGCAACTCTGTTACCTAGATATTTGTAAAGGACTGTTAACTCCACCTTGTTAGAGGATTTTGTTGATGCACCTATTAGGATGAACCAGTAGATGATCTTTTATTCAACTCTGATTTGTTGAGTAAGATCCAATGACATAATACTAATCACCTGAATGTGATAGATGAGTCTCTGTTGTTCCTTATACTGATGTAGCCTCTTAATCAGTCTGCCACTTCATATTCGCATATACACTTCTTTACACACATTTGGATAAACAAAATATCTTACATATATACTTTATCCAAATAAAATACATCTATAAGTCAGCTTCATTGATATATAAAAATATTAAACAATATAAACTAAGTCAACCCAATACTGTTACTCAGGTCTAGTAATCCACTCTGGTGATATACTGGCACTCGAGCAATATGCTGTCACTCGGGCAACATAGTAAACTCTAGCACTCAGACTACACTGTGTACTCAGGTCATATTGATCACTCGGGTAATACTGATTACCACTGTCTGCTCGGTCGACACTGCCACTACTTGAGTTACAATGTAACTGCTCAGGTTGCACTGCTAGCTCGGTCAACCTTGTGACAACTAAGTGTTTTGGTACTAATTGACAATATGTCTTGCCACAAGGTCATCAATCTCCCCCTTTGGCATTAGTGACCAAAAAACACTTATCATATCCAAAAACTGCTCAAACTTCTGAGTCAAAACTCCCCCTTACCATATGCTTGGGTACTTGCTCAGGTTTTGATAACAGCTCTGTGACTCGGTTATAATTGACTATGTTTTTTATTTTTCAAAATTGTTTTTGTAACTTTGCTATTATATATCTCTTCTTATTTTCTCTTCTGTACATGTATTTCCTTATATGTATATACAATAACTTTACCCCTTATTTTTGACATAAATGCCAAAAATATATCTACATGGTAATACCAAAGTACGATAGGAAATCACTATGTACCTTCAAAATCTAAGACAAATTGTTGTCCCAATTATCTTGCAACACCTTCAGGATGTGCAACTCAATATGTATCTCTACTGACAACTCCATCATAAGCTCTACAACTAAAAATTTGTTGTCATGTATGAGTGTCTAGGCATGAGCTATATGCTTCTGCATTACATCCATGTGTGGAAGGAGTTGGCTTTGCATAGCTGTAAGAGATTCCCTTGTCCTTGCTTCTTCCCTTAGTAATTATGTCTGCATGTGTGTCAAATATTTTATCTTCACAAAATGCGCTGAACTCAAACTTGGGTTAAGTGCCAACTGGTTTGCAGTTTCCTTCATATCTATGTCTATCTTTGTCACCTTAGTCTTGATTTCCATGTTAAAGTTGGAAGTATCACTCAACTTTACAAATAATGAAATAATGCCAAAGAGGGAGATTGTTGATGACAATTATTCAATTGTGTATTGTCATTGATGTTTACACAAATGTCTAATCCTATCCGAGCACAAACAGTGTATACCAAGCTCTCTCTGGCATTGAAGAAGACCAAAGTGATTTTCAGTTCTAATCGAGTTCACTCGGGCATTACAGTAACGGTCGGGCGTTGAAGGATTACAGTGTTGACCGAGTTATGCATTTAGTGTTAGCCGACTAACAACAGTTTACATTTTATGTTTAATTGGTTATATGCAGTCGACAAACTTAAGATTTATTATTGATTTGGAAGGTTATTCAAGCCAAATTGACAAGGCCTATCATATATATACAAGGTCAATTTTGGATTGAATGTGTGAGATGTGTGTGAGTTTTGATATGAAGAGTGAAGGCGAAATCAGATGGGATTCTGATTAAGGACAGAACATCCAGATAGAGCCGCAATATAATATTTGATTAGTGAGGATCCAGTATAAAGCCAGAACAAAGATATGAATCAGCAAAGATAGTTGCTTCATCAAACATGTCAATCCATTGTTACTCTCTAATAATTGTAGCAGTGATCCAAATATCTTTATAGAGTAGACTTAACAGTATTTCATAAATCCTCTCACAAGGTGACATTTCTATATTGAAGTGTTTGAAGACCTCTCACAAGGCCACTCCTTACAGGGTGATTAAATCCTCAAATAGGGTCACACCTAACAGTGTGTTTTGTAACCTTTATCAAGGTTGGCTCCTAACAGGGCTCACTTCAGAGGAGTGAAAAATAGTAACTAGTTGCAATTGGTGGTTTTCCCAAATTGGTTTTCCACGTTAAATCTTGGTGTCATATGTGTACATGTTATTTTCTTTATGCTTTATGTTTTTGTAGTTAATCACTAAGGATAATCACAGTTAATATCTTAAAGTTTTCTTTATTAACCGAGTGACAGTAGAATATCACAGTGTTAACTAAGCAACAGTGATAAGCTTAATTAAGACATCTAAGGGACTTGGATTTATTTTTTGGTAACTGATTCACCCCTCCCCTCTCAGTTACTCAACTCATTTCCAATAGATTATTGATTTTGTAAAAGGATGTAGCTATTGAAACCACCCTTTGAATACTTTATATCATGTGAGAAACCATTTTTTGAAATAAAAAATGAAGTAAAAGGAAGACACAAATTGGCTAGAGGATTGCAAAGAGGAGGTTCTTGGTTAATAGGTTGTGAGCATTGGAGTAGGGGGCACATAGAGTGTGTGCAACTCCAGGTACAAAGTACGCTCAAGATTGTCCAGGATAGGGTTGTATGCATGTTGATGCAATTATTTGGAGCAGGTTGTGTAGGTTTTTGTTGCATCTATTTAGTTTTGAATAAGAGCTATTTCATCCTATACTTCTCATAGACGAAAGAAACTAAACCAGGAATCCACTCTAAGTAATCCTCTTATTCTTTGCACATTTTCAATAAAGATAAGTGTCAATTGGATTTTATTTACATATATATTGTTTTTATTGCACCATTTAAATTTATTATTAAACAATCTATCATTTGTTCTAATTGTATCAATCACAATTCACTATATTTTAACCAAAAATTATCAATTGATATAATTAATTAATTTTTGCTAGCAAAATAAGTAGTTTACAAGAAATTTTATATTTGAAACCTTAAGCCAAAAGGATAAAACATAAGGTGTAAGAATGTTTGATTCATCATTAAATGTTCACATATAAATTATATATCTTGTAAATGAATTATTTAAATCATAATGAATAAACAATTTAGCCTAGAAGATAAAGGCTTGTGATTGATTATGCTACACAATAGTACTTAGCTTTAGATTCAATAAAGGTATGATTCTAATGGATGTTGATAATTGAGTCACTAATGTAACATGTTAGAGAATTGTCTTGAGCTTCATAAAAATAATATCTAGTATTTTGGTTGACTTTTGAGCTTATAGAGCTAATCTCTACACTTATGGATCTAAAGCCTATATGTGGATTTAAATTGCATTGAATTGATTAAGAAGTGCTTGTTGTGATGTATGCAACATGCATATAAGGAAAAGGTGATGTTTATAGACAATGTTGATAGACTGGGATTGTTTTTTTATCAATCTATTATTATTAGTTTATCTATTTGATATAATAATAAATAATAGATAATCATGCAATATACCTAAGATGATGATGACATGTTGACATTATACTCTTGCGATAATGTATGTATAATGTAGCTCTTTCTATATTTATACACATGTCCTAGGCAATTGTTCAAAGAGTTAGAATTTTTTTTTTATAAATATTCATAATTAAAAATAAACAAAATTAACTCATAATAAATAATTGAAAATATATATATATATATATATATATATATAATCAAACTTAAAAACTCAAAAATACTATGTACACTAATAATATTAACCCACGACAATGAAAATCTTGTACCAAAAATAAAAAACTTTATGATTAGCTCTTCCTATATTTATACACATGTACTATAAGTATACAACACATGTATATTTATATGTATATGTATATGTACACATACACATTAACATACATAGATACATACATATATGCATACATATACATATAAACCCATAGAAATGAAAAAGTGGTACACAAAATTAAATACTTTATAATTATCTCTTCTTATATTTATACGTATGTTCTAGATAATCGTTCAAATGAGTTAGAATTTATCCTTAAATAAAATAATTTATTCATAATTAAAAATAAATTGACTCAACTCATTGTAACTAATTAAATAAAACATAAATAAACTCAAATCTAAAACTTTGAAAATGAAAGCTACATGAATAATGTAAACCCGCAATCATGGAAAACTTATACAAAAAATCAAATACTTTATAATTAGCTCATCCTATATTTATACATATGTTCTATATAATTGTACAAATGAATTGGAATTTATCTTTATAAAAAATATTTGCTCATAATTAAAAATACACTCAACTCCTATAACTAATTGAATAAAACATAAATAAACTAAAATTTGAAAAAAAAAAAAATTTGAAAAAAAATCTTTACAAAATACTAACCCGCTATGATAAAAAAAGCAAATAATTTATAATTAACTTTTCGTATATCTAGACACATGTCCTATATAATTGTTAAAATGAAGTAAACTTTATCCTTATCTAAGGATTTTATTGATAATTAAAAATACACGTACTCCACTCATAATAACTAAATGAAAAAACCGTATATAAAACTCAAATTTAAAAATTAAAATAAAATCTTTACAAATAATATTAACCCGAGATTCTTTAAAAAAATGATAAAAAAACGTAATAATTTATAAATAACTTTTCCTATATCTAGACACATGTCCTATATAGTTGTTAAAAAGAATTAAACTTTATCCTTATATAAATATTTTATTCATAATTAAAAATACACGTACTCCACTCATAATAACTAAATGAAAAAAGCATATATAAAACTCAAATTGAAAAATTGGAAATTGAAAAGTCGTCGAAAAAATCAAACGAAAATCCTTCGAAATGTGTGTAGAAAAAGTTGGAAATAGATATTTACGACATCAGCTCGCATTTGAATGATTACATAATTTGTGTCCAAAACAAAAAGAGAAACGTGCAAGGCATTCATTTATACCCCTTACGAATAATAAGGAGACACGGCAAATTTAGAATCTGTATTATAAGCTTGAAAGGTTACATAGGTAGGTATAAATGTGAAAATTAAGCGGGATTGTTCGGATGGTGGACACGTCACGTGAGTTGTGAATTGAACAAAAGATTATTGCGCATTGATAATATTTAGGTTTTGCTTGAATAAGAAACGCAATAAAGAAAAAGAGTTGCTGTCGCCTTTCACCTGAATATTGTGGAGTTGCGACTGCCCCCCACTCTCACCATGACGCCCCACAAGAATGTCATTTTAAAATTAACTACTTCTTTTTGTGGACCAGAGTTCGACAGCTGTCAGTCTAGAACAATCCACCTGGTCAGCGACGACAATAAAAGGTGATGGCTTCGACACGTAGCGGAGGGATAAAGCTTCAACGTGACCGGTCAATTATTGAAACATCAGACAACAGTAAAGCTAATTATGCCACTCTTCCTATACTCCGTTTCCCCACACGTGTCCTACTGTGTCTTACCACCGATTCCATGGATTCTGGAACTCCGACAAGGCCATCCACGGTGGAGATGGATTCCACAAACTGAGGAGTGAGATGCCTACGTTGATGCTTCAATCTGCCCTAGAAGGTTCGTTGATGTGAATTCCCGTCACTTGACGGAACGGTTGGGACGCCGAGTCATATCGCGGGAGTGGGTAATCACCGGTTCGAATAGCGGTAGGCGTAGGTCGGTTGGATGAAGGAGGAAACTCAGGTGCGGTTTTGTGATCTGCCGCCTCATATTGCAGAGTTTTCAAGTCCACGATTTAGTTGCAGGTGGAAACAGATGCTTTGGATGGTGGGAAAGTCTGGTGTATTTGTGTGTTGTCACTTGTTTTTCATTATTCTTATCAGGAAACACCTCCAGCTGGGGTTTTAACCGGCAGGTGACCTTTTGACTGCGGAATCCTGTACTTAAAAGCTGTATATTCTGAAACAATGAATTATAGTTTTGTGAATAGTTCAAAGCTTTAGAGACGCCTAGAAAGATTTGGTTACGGTATTTGAAACACAAAGCGCTTTGCAGGTTGGAGTTTGGACGCGGTGAGGAGGTGAAGGGTTTGGATGAACAACTGATTTTTCATTTTTCCCGTGGCGCGAAGAGGGAAGCAGCAACCGTAAAATAAACACATGGAATCGGACTTATGCCTTCGTGCAGCCAAGTACAGCCATTTTCTTTGCAGTACAGAAAACATGTCCGTGAAAGTAAACCCGGTTGAAATGCTTTTTTTTTAAGCTAACAAAGATGTAATATCCAGTACAAAGTTTGCACAGACACACACAACGTAAGATCCTTTCGGCTTTAAAGTCGCAGTGTCTTGGTTTAAAGACACAATAAGAAGAAGCTTCTCGAGCAGGAGCGGGATTTTTGGTGGTCCTGCTTTGTAGATATATTTATATTTAGGGTTTTGAAGCAGCTGGCTATGGTGAAAGTGTTACAGGTGTAATGGATTCGTCGGAGTCCCAGTGGAGTCGAAAATTAGGGACGGCAAAACCCCGCGCCAGACTTGCAGAAGAGTCTAGATCCATGAAACAAATAGAGAGCTTTTCTCCAAAGGGCTTGAAGGTTCTGGTTGTGGATGACGATCCTTTGTGCCTCATGGTTCTCGAAAGAATGCTACGTCAATGCGATTACCACGGTAAGTCAAATCCATTTTATTCCCTAATCTTCTCCCGTTTTCTTGCAGTCTTCAAGTTCTAAAGTTTTGTGAGAAGCTTTGTGCTTGAAAAGTTTGAATTGGGAATCTCTCTGCCTTTGTTTTGCATTCTATTAAGATACATAGAAAAGGATAATGTTATTGTTTTCCATTCTCCTAAGATACATAGAGAAGGATAATGTTGTGAAGCTTTAAACATAAAACTTCTGTCCTGAGGAAAAATTTGAAGGAAAATTTAGGGCCTGGAATATGAAAAATGTAGCTCCTCACTTGATGACCGACCTTACGAGGAAGCTAAAGAAGTTTCCAAACCCTTGCTTACTTGTCGCGTCGAAACTTTCCAATAAGAGAGCATTAATTGTCACTTCTGGCAAGTGGAATTTATTTTTAGAAATTTTAAAAGTTCTGAGATTTGCAGTGTGCGTGTCGTTGTTCTGCAGTGACAACATGTACCCGGGTTGCAGAAGCAATATCGATGGTGATGGAAAAGAGAGATCGTTTTGATCTCGTGATGAGCGATGTCTACATGCCGAATGAGGACGGTTTCCATTTACTAGAAGTCATAGGATTAACGCTCGATTTGCCCGTAATTAGTGAGTATATGTACATTTCCTGCCATATTACTTGTAAATAACTGAATTTGATTAGAGTAGCTTGTTGTACGGTTATCTTTTGAGCTTGAAATTTCTATGAAAATTTTGGGCCGAAAAAAGCAATCCGTTTATCTACGGCAGTTTTGAAGGATTTCGCTATTCAAATTAATGTTTGTACTGCTTGAAATTTGATGCCGATATCATGTTTTTGTACAGTGATGTCGGGAAATCCTGAAACGAGTATGGTAATGAAGGGAATAACTCACGGAGCATGCGATTACTTGATAAAGCCTGTGAGAATGGAAGAACTGAGAAACATATGGCAGCATGTTGTTCGCAGACAGGGTAGAGAAAACCTGAGATCGGAGGAATATTATGGGGAAAGTGACCATGAATATAAAGTGGCGGAATCCTCTGACTCCTCCTCCAAAAAGAGGAAGGATTCCGAGAATTCAGAGTACTCCAACGAAATAATAGACGATATAAGTAGCCTGAAGAAGTCTAGAATTCACTGGACCGTGCAACTTCACCAACAATTCGTTGTTGCAGTGAATCAATTAGGAATAGATAGTAAGTCCCGTTGTGATATTTATCATTGGTAAGCTAGCTCTACAAATTTAGTGTTAGGGTTAGTCTCTGGTTCTGTTCATGATTGTCTTCCATTCTGATTCTCTTGATTTTCTTACAGAGGCGGTCCCCAAGAGAATAATAGAGATCATGGGCGTACATGGTCTCACACGAGAGAATGTTGCAAGCCATCTTCAGGTACTTCATATTTTCACCCCCACTTGTGCTACGTTGTTAAGCAATGTGTCATTCAGGATCCGATATTTAGGCTAGGACTTATCTTTTAGCTTATGAATAGGACAGAATTTACTGTTACCCAAAGGCGCAGCTGGCCATGAATCAATATTTTGTTTGATAAAAAACAAATTTCACACAGCTTTACCAAGAAGTGTCTCACTCAACATATGACCCATTAAGTGACTTATATGTCATATGCCTGAGATTGTTTTCAGAGCGTTGAATGAACCTACCAAGTCCTGACACCCTGCTCAACAACACCCACCCTTAACTGTAACCTCCTGATTCATCCCCATTTACGGTTGCCGCATACTTTTTCCGGTTGACCTGGAAACTGCAAAAGCGGCCTCACTTTCATCCATTTTGGACACTTTCATTCGAGACTGCTCCTTAAGCCCTACTGCTTATTCTAGTATTTATTTTCCAAAGTTTATTAAAATTCCAACAGCTTGGAGTATTCAAATTATTTTTTTGGAGAGATTTGGGATTGCTTGTTTACCTCAACAAAGTCAGTCAATTATTTTTTATGGGCAGCTGATTGTTGTCCTCTTTTATGCATGTAATTTAATTGCATTGTATTAATAGAAAATTGAAAAAAACAAATGTTAGAATTGGTGGGTTTATAATTGCACGCTGCTCATTAAGCAATTTAACAAACAAACCAATTGGATAGTATCAAATGTAAAAATGTTGGGAAAAAGAAACCTGGGACGTGCTGCTTTCTAGAGGGATGGCTTCCCAATTTAGTTATCGCCTCATTTATTAAAAATGTAGATATTTCTTTTAAATTGAAAAGTCATTGTCGAATTATTTGGTAGCCAAGTCTTTTAAGGCATTTTTAATGCTGTCCAAATAGTACGTCAAAATATCTTTTTATATAATAATAATAAAATAAAGCTCCTTGTCACATTTCCCAAAAATACCATGTGAACGTATTTCAACAATGCACAAAGATTTTAAGCTCTATTTTTAATGGTCTGCGTGAATGTATATAGAATGTAATGTGGTGTTAAATTGTTGACTAGTAATACGGACAAGTTAGGCTTAAATAAACAAGGTATATATGCAGAACGGTTTCAGTCACGACGCGGAGTCAGATATTTCTGTTTAATAGAATTAGCAGCTTAATAAAAGGAAAGCTGATAGGTAGCATTTGTCAGAAAACATTGCATTCCTAGCAGAAGCGCTAAAAACAATAAGAACTTACGAAGTGAGAGACTGTATTTGTTGAAGGCCAGAAATAAACCTAAAAAAGCTGTTCCTATGTGTTACAGAAGTATCGTCTGTACTTGAAGCGACTGAGCGGGTCAATTCCTGAACCATACCCAGTGGCTTCGTTCCAGGCTGCTGAGGACGGAAAATCTGGCGGCACGATGCAGGTGCAACCTGGGGGAAAGGGCTTGAGTTTGGGCTCTGGGGTGAATACCAAGGCAGGTTTTCGACTGGGTCGAATAGACCAAGCTACTCTCAAATCATTGGAGCAGTACCGCGCTTACGAACAGAAGCTGGCTGCGAATCGAGCTCAAGTCTTGGGTGGTATTGGAATATTGCCCTCTAAGCAATCAAATGTTGGCCAGTTGGCAGATACAAAAGGTGCTGGACTCCAAAGAATGGCTTCTGTAGATCTAAGTTTGCTATGGAAAGCTCAACGGGATGATGCAACTGCTAACCTCAAGCAACAAAGAACAGGCGTAAATGATGATTCAGACACCCAGATTCTGAAAGCATCTGTGAAAGTGGAGGACTCTTTTTCTGCGCCCATCCAGTCTTTTTCTGCTCCTAACCATTCTACATCCAGACATTCAAGGGAACGCAGTATTAGCACTGAACACTCTAATACCTTTTCTGGTAGAACTTTCCAGAAATCAGAACAAAAAAAATCTATCCTAAGCCAGGGTCCCTTGCTGGAGGGAAGCACAAGCAACATTGGCAGTACTAGCAGAGAGATGCAGATAGATCCTGTTAATGATATATTTGATAGCTTTGTAGATGACTATGGAATAACTTCTCTTGAGACGCCCAGGGATCCACACCAGCAGGGATTCGCTAGTGCAGGCTTTCAGGGAAGTCAAGATCCATTGTCCTATGCACCAGATGACATATCAGGTTATCTCTTAGAGGATATCCTTCCCAAGTCTGGTTAGGATGATGATTCTTACTGAGGACATTACAAACAAATAATAAATTTGTGTTTATTTCAAATGTAGATAATGATACTGATCATCGTGTGTCATGCTGTGTAATGTAATTGAAAGCCTTCCATGAAGGGAGTGAGGGCTCATTTTTATGTCAAGTTACACCACAGTCATAATTTATTGTCAAAAGTAGATGTAAGTGTCACAAAGTGAAGGGTACTTGGCATTGGTATTAGTGCTGGCGTGGCAATCCAGTATTGAGATGGAAGAAAGGACATGGGCAGTGGCACGTTAATTAAATGTGTAATTAAAGGTAAAGGAAAGGAATCAGACAGAAGGTTTCGCTTTTGTAAGTATTGTTCTCACGCTTCAGAAAATCGTGGGACTCGCTCCTGAACGAGGTCTGCGGGTCCAGTTGAAAAAGGTCAGATGTGATTGTTTTCTTATAAATAAATAAACGATATTATATATTCTTATGTGAGGTTTGAATGTAACTCCTTTTTAATGGTTTGAGGTCTTCGTTCTCTCTCATGATTATGCAATCTTTGTTCTTCCTGCTTTCTGGTTACATGGAGGGGCAGCTGCTTTTTTATTAGTTTGATTTATCAGCACCATATGCAATATTTGTTTTCTTTGGATAATATTTGTTCGAACAATTCAATTATTATTTTTAATTAAAATAACTACTTCACTTAATGAATGTTTTCCACTAGATAATGGATACTTCCTTAATCTCAGTATTTTTTTTTAAATAATATATTTTTAAGTTTATTAATTTAGTTAGGTGTATTTTAGAGGTATCAATTTTCTACAATCTATAATCTTTGTGTTGTTTGTCAATTTTTCTCTTATGTCCCGTCATTTTTCATTTGATGATGTGAATGGTGAATTACTTGATAATAGATACTTTCTTAATCATTTTTTTTTAAATAATATATTTTAAAATTTATTAATTTAATTAGGTGTTTTTTAAAGGTATCAATTTTCTACAATAATCTATGTGTGCTTTTTTGTCAATTTTTCTCATGTTCAACAAAGATAGTTGTATCTTATCTGTCCAAAAATAAGATCTAGATAAAAAGAAATTTTACATGTTAATCTTCATATTATAATTTTAAGTTATAATTTTTTATATTCATTCATTTTTATATTTAAAAGAAACCTCAATGGTAATGATTTTTTGTAGTGGTATATAATTATTTTAAATGAAATTTTTTTAATATTGAATTATGTTGCAAATTAAGTTATACTAGATAGCAATACAAAATTTATTATTTTAGATTTATGTGTAAATAGTTTTGAAAGTGGTTTTTTTTATAATTAAATATGACAGTTTACATGGTAACTTGTGTTAGTTTGTAAGTATATATCAAATAAAGAATAGAAAAATGTTATTGAATGTAGTCATCTTAAGTTAATTTTGTAGTTACAGATTTGTTTTTTAAAGTTCTAAACTTAAACAGTCAAAATTCAAATATATCATTTGTTCACCTTTTTATTAATCAATGTGACTTTGATAATAGTTGTTCTCACCTTTATTTATGCACATTTGTGTTGATTTGTGCATTATATTGGGATTAAAGATATTTGTTCATTGATTTTAATTATATTATTGGACATTTTAGAGTAATTAAAAAAATTGTCACAAAGCATTTACAAGTCAGTAAGATCTTCTTAGATTACATCTATTGCTTTTTTTTTGTCCACGATCATCGTTCAAAATTCATTAAATCAATTTTATCATAGGGATTTGACTAAGGATAACATGACCCTTATGATTCAAAAAACATTGTAAAAATGTTAATAAACATTATCATGTCCATATTGAAATTTGGATCCAAAGTTTAAAGAAAGTCAATTTTAATGTTGAAGATTCAACTAATACTTTATTCGTATTGTTATAGGTTAAATTTTGTATGTTAGTTTAGTTTTATAAGTGCAATAATCAAATTCTTGTGTTTCTCGTGTTGATTTGAAGTAGGAAAAAATAGTCAATTTAGAAATTTAAGAAAAACATTTGAAAATTTCCTAAAAATCTAAAATTGAGGTGAATGAATTCTTAAAATCTTTAAATGCAAAAATTTGACATGTGAGGTCACAAATAGGGGGTCTCATCTCTAATTTAAATATTCACCAATAAAACTAAAGCATTATTTAAACTTTGATAGCAAGATTAACACCACCACAACCTAACCAT
>MU225026.1:12723-24028 GCA_018584345.1 Thuja plicata | reverse complement strand
TTATGCAATGGTGTGATTTTTCTCTTGCATTGTTTGGCAAACCTTTACGCTCTTGCAATATCTTAATATTTTTTAATCTCTCTCTCTCTCTCTCTCTCTCTCTCTCTCACACACACACACACACACACACACATCACTTGAGAAAATGTTTATATGTCATGAGACAATCAAAATATTAATCTTCCTTTATGATGGGCCACTCATCTAAACTCTTACTAGCCATTCTTATGAAGGAGTGCTTACCTAACCCTTAGAAATATTTTGAGAAACATAGAGAAAAACAATAGACATTTTTTTGGTAAGAAGACATTTCATAATGGAGAATTACATGTTGATGCACTTAATCATGTTTAATCTTCTCAATAATTAGCTATTATTTTTCATACAACATCATTTGGTACTCCTTAAGGCACAATTAATTTTCATAGATTTGGCATTATCAAATGGATTTTGCCAATGGTGTACCCTCTCACTAACCCACCGCTCTCTACCCTCTTTTGTTCCTTCTTTCACATCATATATTTACCACTTTCATGACCTCTACCATCCTATTATCCTCCTAGTGTAACCCTTTCCTTTTCCATTCTTCCCTCTAGTGTCACTGCTACCTTTATCTTCACTAGTACCTCTCATCCTTTCACATATACATATACCATTCTACCTATTAGCTATTTATCATATCCACTAACCTTAAGGTACTATGTCATTCAATTATTATATTCTTTAGCTACTGCTTCTATCTATTCCAACATCAATTTTGTGATTTAAGTTTTACAATGACATGCTCATATTAATTTTCATTAAATGGGAGCTTTCTAATCTCATTCTAATAGTTAGAGTCTTTTGGAAATTTTGTTTATCCACTTGGTTGGATTCCTCTTACATGTGTTAAGAATTAGAGTCCTATCGCTTTTCACTTAAAGATGAAATATTTTTCCCTTATCCTTATTAGTTTTAATTTTTACTATTTTTAGGATAGTTCTTTTTCAAGCAAGTCTTAGTTAGTTCTTATTTGAAGTGTGTGATAGATGCTACTTATTGCCTACTTTTTCTATTTTGCGTGTTTATGGAATAATCATTGCAAAGAGAAATAAAGAAAGGATTTTATCCTTTAACTTGATGGTTATTTTTATTTTATTATACACATGTCTAGTAGTTTGCATGCACACTGAAGTTTGGGGAAAATGTAATGGTGAAAATTGCACACCATACCCCTTTTCCCTTATGTTTTGGCTTCACTTTGATGAGAGTGTCTTCTATGGAATGATTAGTTTGCAAATGGGATTTAAAATAGGATTAAAAGTTTAACTCGTGTAATCACATTTTCTTGATCTCATTATTACTCATCCTAGAAATTGATCATAATCCGTTGATCCACTATTTGTCACCGTGGATCAACTTTTCATATGTAAACTTGAGATTTAAAGTTTAACTCATGCAATCACCTTTTCAAAATTTTAACATTTATTATTCAAAATTTGAATATATACCTTCCCAACCTTTTCACTTGGTATTATCAGTTGAAGTGCGTGTATATGTTGATTTTCGTGTTGTGTTGTGTTGTATTTAAAGGGATTCAATCCTCGTTTTGAAAACATTAATGCACATATTATGATCTTATAAAAAGAATTGCCATAGAGAGTTTATCATATCATTAGCATTTTTTTATTATGACATTAGTCTACATCATCTTAGGGTCATTGCATGTTTGTTTGTTGTTTGTGATCATTATTAGAAAGTCATTCAATTAAGAAGAACGTGACCCACACAATTCAACAAATTCCTTGACTACTAGCACTTAATGAAACTCGTGTGTTAGCACATTCGATATAACCATTTTAACAAATCAATTCTTTACATCTTATATCACTTTTCCACTTTTAAAATCCAAATAAATATTTTATTTCATTTAATTTTTTTATTATTTTCAATCAAAATACATTCATCTAAATCGTTAGTTTAGATATTTAATCAATGGGGATATTTTATGGGAAGCGTAGATTTTTATCACACTTATAATATCTTTCAGGTTTTATGCAGCGCCAAAAAGCAGTAATAGTAGATATTTAAGCAGCGAAGTTTGTAGGGCTTACACAGCCTGTCAACTTTACAGCAAGCATGACCTGTACTACATAATTAAATGAGTCTAGTACGGCATTCCACTTCCTCATCTCCCCCTCCTTGCCCGGCAGATCAATTGTTCAGGCATATTAACAGATTATGTCCGCTCATATGAATAAAAAGTAAAAGAGAAAGAAAATTCGATTCATCCTCAAACATGTCAGAAGTGATGAACATGATTCCCCACTTCAGGGTAATCAACTTTATGCAAAGGTTTCTGCACCCACAAATATGTCGTTTTGCCGGTGAAAACTCAACCAGAAGTATTTCTGTGGCAAGAATTTTATGCTCGTGATCTTTGCGCCGATTGGCAGCTCTTATATATAAATCCTCCGTTACGCCGGAAAAGGGTGTGGTGAGAGTCGAACTAGTGACCATCCGATGCCAACACAGACTTCTCAGGAATTCTACTTTGACCGCTAAATCATGAAGTTAACTTTGACAGAGACTGCTATCTACTTGTAAAATTTTAAGCGCCACCAACTTTCTGAGGACTGTGCGGAAATAAGCGCAAGATACAGACGCACTTGAATTGACGTTATATTTTGTTCCCCGTGAGGCCAGACTTTGACGGTAAGGATCTTTACATCTAGGTTAGATAGGTATTTCGAGTTTATGACAGATCTCTTTGTTTATAATCATAATCTATGATGTTGATCGCTCAATAAATCTTTCTTTTTGTTGGATAAGAGAGCGTTATCAAGACACCGCTTTTGTTTTTGGATTCAAGAAATGTGATTCAAAATGTGGTGATTGATTACTGAAGATAAATAGATCTTTTTTAATAATAGTTTCCCTCGGTATTTTTCTTCGAGTTCAAAATACTACTGTCTGACCTCCTATTAATATGATGGTTGCTGTATTTGTACTTTACCCTCACTGTACTTTTCAATAGTTTTAAAACTATATTATTTGCAATCAAGATGAATCCTCCTCATCGTCATCTTTTATTATATAATTCACGAAATAAACATGAGTAAAGATGTGGGAAAAGAAATAGAATTCTGAATTATTAGATGTGGATGCGGTGTTTTCTTGTTCCGTTAATATGTGAGCACATGTCGACGTCCCAGCCACAAGTTCCAACGTCAATTCCAATATGTAGGCCATATGAAAATGATATAAATAAAAGTGGGTTAGTTTTTAATTTTATTGCGCTTCCACCACTATAGAGAAAGGTGAGTCTGGAGGAGTTATTATAGGTGAAAGTTGACAGCCACCAGAGATCTTCATTTATTCATTCCGGATCTCACATTGAAAAATAATTGATGTAATAACAATTCCTCATGTTCAATGACACCAATTTACCTCCCCACCATTCTGGACACTGCTTTTGTAGTACGTGGCTTGACGTTTAAGATAAAAACAATGAATACATAAATGACTTGCACACTCCCTTCGTTTCGTTTGATATTGACCTGCTTCCGTTTACAGCTTTTTTTTTTAGTGTTTCACTTGAGCACTTACCTACTTTAGGCGGATTCTATACTTTTGTCTTGTCAAGATACAGGATGGCAGAATAAAGCAATCTCCACCACTCACCACTGACATCAATCTAACGTGGGCATTTCCTCTCATAAATGGACGCCAAGCTCTCTGGGCTTAATCTGTACCTTTCGCTTCCAGAAATTTGATCATCTTCAGTAAATACCTTTAGATTTTTATGTCTCTTAAATGTTTTGTATATATCATTAACACTTGACATCAATTAAATAGTGCAGGTTGGGGATAAAAAGTGTGGCTGTTTTTTCTCTTTTTAAGCTAGTCGTTAAAACTTTTATGAGTATTTTAAAAGATCTTAATTGAAGACTATCAATTGAATATTAGGGTTTGGGGATTTGAACTGCACTTTCGGAGTGAGCATTTAGGATAGGTGATATTAATCTTGTGTTCGTAAGTTATTTTCAAGAGGATACGAGAGATAAACTATTTATTCTTTATCATGACAAATTGTAATTGCATTCTATAAAGGGATTTCTTCCAAGCATCTCCTTTTTGGATTTTTCTAGGTAGGGACTACCTAGACTTGCATGTGGTTGCATGCGAATGCATGTTGGGACATCATATCTTGCATGTTGTTGCATGTTCTAATTATGATTGGTTGTGTGTTAGGCATTCCATTAAGGGGGCATATTTCCTCGAGTGGTTTTAACTTGTTGATTTTGGATTCCGCAACAATTTTTGCTTCTACAGATCTCTATAAATTGGAGTCTTGGGATAGTAGTTTCATATTGAGTTTTAGGTAATAGGGTGATGTCGAATTGCTTAGAGAATTGTAGTGAAAATTATTAATGTACGCATATTTGTGGCAGATTAATAATATTGTTTCTCTCTTCTCTTGTGTGGAGTTTTCTAGAAATGGTTTCTCCATGTAAATATGGCATTATCTCTCGTATTGTTATTTACATATTTTTTTGTTGAATGTGTAAGCACATTATTTACTTGGGTAATCTTTTTTTCTTCATATTTTTAAGTACTTTATTTAAATTACTGTTGCAGTTTGCTTCACCTTTTTTCTTAACATTTAGTATTAAGGCTCATGGTTCTATTTAGAGGGGGGCGTTCTTCTCTTTAGTATTGAAAGATTTTTTGGCTATAATGAAATTTTTGCATTGTAAATTCTGCAAATTTGTGAAGAAGGTTGCATACCATGGTCACTACCTCTTGTCAAGATATTGAATTTCAATAGCACTAGCTACAAGATGTGGAAAGTAAAGATGGAGGATCTTCTTGAAGAGAGAGCTTGGTGATTGTTAGATTCACAAGTCTCAAATCCATCTATTATGATGAATGAATATTGGAATAAATTTGACAAGAAGGCATGAGGAATCATTCAATTATTTCTTGCAGATTATTTCCTCTTGAATGTAATGTCCTTGTCTAATAATTTAAATCAGACATGGACATTTTTAATCTTTCTCTATCAATACTTCATTAATAACTATAAAATGTAAGACACGTTGTCAATAAAATTGCTCAAATAAACACTCAAAATGCTAATATTTTATCATAAAATGATAGATGAATGAAAAATCTGATAGGAAATATATTAAATCATATATTTGGTTGTCCCAAATTAATTTTGAATAGAAAATAACTCATGCAATAGTTCATTCCAAAGATGTGCACAAAAAGGTGCTAGCAAAATCATCAAAACAACACAAACTGTATAGAAAATAATCAAACTTATGACCAAGGTTTTGAAGCGTATAATGTCTAGTTTTAATATGCAATAACAACAACATACAACCTCATTGTTGTTATCAAAGCTACGACAAAAGCTGGAAATATATTCTAATGCCACTCACACCAATCCCTCAAATAAACCCTTGCAAAATACTAAATAATCTAACTCCAATCTGCACAATAGAAAACTCAAAATGAGTTTGTAATTGGAAGAACCTTTGACAACAACTAGGATTTGACCCGCTAACAATGGGGATAGGGTACCAATAGTGGTACCACTATTAGTGGTACTGTAGAGTACTATTGTTGGTGGTACTACTATGTACCACAAACGAATATTTTTTTTAATCCTCTTTTTTAGAAGGCACAACCTCCACCCTTTTTTTCATATTTTATTTTGCAACCCAAAGAAATATATGGTTTGCGGGAAATATTTTATTGACATTCCCTATGGATCTTTTAACATTTGATGTTCTTTGTGTTCCCTCCTTGACCATTAACATCCTTTTAGTTTATCAAATTAATTATGGGGCACAAGGAAGATAATTGAGTTCACCCCTTATTATGTATACACTAGGAATATGGAGACTAGAGATATTATTAGTAGAGGAGTGGTAGATCATTCATCTTAATAATATTCATTTTCTCATTTTTCTTTTGATGATGATGTTCTTTTGGCTGATGTTCACATCCTTCTATCAAGGGCGAATCATTATTGTGAAGAGAAGTTTGTTCACTTAAACCTTGGTGTTCTTGAGACTAGTCTTGAGCTTCCTACTACTCCACCTTTTGCTTCTTTAGTTTTGATTTCTACTCTTCAATAGATTGATTGTAGTATTTTAAATCACCTTTTGCTTCTTTAGTTTTGATTTCTACTCTTCAGTAGATTGATTTTGATTGAAGTATTTTAAATCCTTCTTTGCGGGATGAGTATTTGACAAGTATTTCAATCTTATTTGTGGATTCTCATATTGCAAATATGGGAGACATTGAGAGGTTTTTTCTCCTCTTTCATGACAGTTTCAATGTGATTGTTGATTCATCTTCACTTTCGTTAGAGTTTGAGTTTCCTCCTTCACTTGATTTGTCACATTTCTTGGTTCAATTTGATCATGATTATGTTATGGCTTATTCAATCTTGCCTATATTTTTCAGGTCTTTAATGTCAAGTTTTAATGTAATTCTGTATTAATGGTTGAGGCCTTTTTTCTCTCTAATGATTATGAAATTTCTAGTCTTCCTCTATCGATGCCACCTGGTTATATGGAGGGGCAATTACAATTGATGTAACAACAATTTCTCATGTTGAATGACACGAAATTACCTCCCCACCATTCTGGAGACTGCTTTTGCAGTACGTGGCTTGACGTTTAAGATAAAAACAATGAATAAATAAATGACTTGCAGAGTCCCTTCGTTTGATATTGACCTGATTCCGTTTACAGCTTTTTTTTTGTGTTTCACTTGAGCACTTACCTACTTTAGGCGGATTCTATACTTTTGTCTTGTCAAGATACAGGATGGCAGAATAAAGCAATATCCACCACTCACCACTGACATCAATCTAACGTGGGCATTTCCTGTCATAAATGGACGCCAAGCGCTCTGGACTCAATCTGTACCTTTCACTGGACTCAATCTGTACCATTCACTTCAAGAAATTTGAGCATCTTCAGTAAATACCTTTAGATTTTTATGTTTCTCATGTTTTGTATATATCATTGAACACTTGACATGAATTAAATAGTGCAGGTTGGGGATAAAAAGTGTGTGAGTGTTTTTTCTCTTTTTAAGCTATTCGTTAAAACTTTTATGAGTATTTTAAATGATTTTAGTTGAAGACTATCAATTGAACATTAGGCTTTGGGGATTTGAACTGCACTTTCGGAGTGAGCATTTAGGATAGGTGATATTATTCTTGTGTTGGTAAGTTATTTTCATGTGTTTGTTTTAGAGGAGATGAGAGAGAACTATTTATTATTTGTTATGACAAATTGTAATTGCATTCTATAAAGATGGATTTCTTTCAAGCATCTACTTTTTGGATTTTTCTAGGTAGGGACTACTTAGATTTGCATGTGGTTGCATGTTCTGGGAGTAAGTTGTCAAAGTTGTGAGAGTAATGGATTGCCTAAATTGACTAATTGTGATTGGTTGTGTTAGGCATTCGTGTGAAGGATCTATTGGGGGGGGGGGGGGGGCATGCGTTCCCTCAGGTGGTTTTACTTGTTGATTTTGGATTCCACAATAATTTTTGCTTTCACGAATCTCTATAAATTGGAGTCTTGGGATAGTAGTTTCATATTGAGTTGTAGGTAATAGGGTGATGTCGAATTGCTTAGAGAATTGTAGTGAAAATTATTAATGTACACATATTTGTGGCAGATTAATAATATTATTTCTCTCTTCTCTCGTGTGGAATTTTCTGGAAATGGTTTCTCCACATAAATATGCCATTATCTCTTGTATTGTTATTTACATGTTTTTTTGTTGAATGTATAAGCACATTATTTACTTGGTTAATCTTTTTTTCCATAAATTTTTAAGTACTTTATTTAAGTTACTATTGCAGTTTGCTTCTCATTTTTTTCTTAACATTTGGTATCAAGGATCATGGTTCTATTTAGAGGGGGACATTCTTCTCTTTACTATTGAAAGATTTTTTGGCTACAATGAAATTTTTTGCATTGTGAATTCTGCAAATTTGTGAAGAAGGTTGCATACCATGGCCACTACCTCGTGTCAAGATATTGAAAATTTCAATAGCACTGGCTACAAGATGTGGAAAGTAAAGATGAAGGATCTTCTTGAAGAGAAAGATTAGTGATTGTCAGATTCACAAGAATCAAATCCATCTATTATGATGAATGAATATTGGAAGAAATTTGACAAGAAGGCATGAGGAATCATTCAATTATTTCTTGCAGACTTTTCCCTCTTGAATGTAATGTCCTCGTTTAATAATTTAAATTAGACATGGACAATTTTAATCTTTCTCTATCAATACTTCATTAATAACTATAAAATGTAAGACACATTGTCAATAAAATTGCTCAAATAAACACTCAAAATACCAATGTTTTATCATAAAATGATAGATTAATGAAAAATATGATTGGAAATATATTAAATCATATATTGTGTTGTGCCAAATTAATTTTGAATAGAAAATAACTCATGCAATAGTTATGTACACAAAAAGGTGCTAGCAAGCTCACCAAAACAACACAAAGTACATAGAAAATAATCAAACTTATGACCAAGGTTTTGAAGCGTATAATGTATAGTTTTAATATGCAATAACAACAACATACAACCTCATTGTTGTTATTAAAGCCATGAAAAAATCTGGAAATGTATTATAATGCTACTCACACAAATCCCTCAAATAAACCCTTGCAAAATACTAAAGAAACTAAATAATCTAACTCCAATTTGTACAATAGAAAACTCAAAATGAGCTTGCAATTGGAAGAACCTTTGGCAACAACTAGGATTTGACCCACCGACAATGGGGGCAGGGTACCAATAGTGGTACCCTATGGTACCACTATTAGTGGTACTATAGAGTACCATTATTGGTGGTACTACTATGTACCACAAAAGAATATATTTTCTAATCCTCGTTTTTAGAAGGCACAACCTCCACCCTTTCTTTGTTTCATACTTTATTTTGAAACACAAAGAAATATATGGTTTGTGGGAAATATTTTATTGACATGGGAGAGGGATCTTTTAACATTTGATGTTCTTTGTGTTCCCTCCTTAACCACTAACATCTTTTTAGTTTATCAAATTAATTGTGGGGCACAAGGAAGATAGTTGAGTTCACTCCTTATTATGTATACATTAGGAATATGCAAACTAGAGATATTATTACTACAGGAGCAATGGATCATTTATCTTAATTATATTTATTTTCTCATTTTTCTCCGGAATGATGTTGTTCCTTGGCTGATGTTCACATCCTTCTATCAAGAACGAATCATTATTGTGAAGAGAAGTTTGTTCACTGGAACCTTGGTGTTCTTGAGAGTAGTTTTGAGCTTTGTACTCCTCCACCTTTTGCTTCTTTGGTTTTGATTGGTACTTTCAGTAGGTTGATCATAGTATTTTAGATCCTTCTTTCTGGGATGAGTATTAGACAAGTATTTCAAACTTGTTTGTGGATTCTTATATTGCAAATATGGGAGACATATTTGAGGGGTTTTTTCTCCTATTTGATAACAATTTCAATGTGACTACTGATTCATCTTCATTTTTTTTGAGATTGACTTTCCTCCTTTACTTTATTTGTCACATTTCTTGGTTTGGTTTGATCATGATTATATTCTGGCTTATTCAATCTTGCCTATATTTTTCAGGTCTCTAATGTCAAGTTTTAATGTAATTTTGTATTAATGGTTGAGGTCTTTTTCTCTCTAATGATTATGAAATTTTTAGTCTTCCTCTATCGATGCCATCTGGTTATATGGAGGGACAATTACTTTTTTATTAATTTGTTTTATCAACACCATAAAATATGTAATATTTAAATCTGGTGGATATACTTTGTTCAAAATATTAAGTTATTTTTTAAAATAACTACTTATCATTTAAAAAATTCTACAAAATACTTCACCTAATGTATATTTTCCACTACATAATGGATACCTCACTTAATCTATGTGTTTTGTATTTTTTGAAAATAAAATATTTTTTAATTTATTAATTTGGTTAGGTGTATGTTATTTGTCTTAATTTAAGATTTATATAAAAGAAAAGGAAATTTTACATGCTATACTCTTGTTATAATTTTAAATAGTTTTTTATATACACTTATTTTTATATATAAAAGAAAGTTCAATTGCAATATTTTTTTGCAATGGTATATTATTATTTTAAATATAGATTTTTTTTTGGTAATCAAGTTTAACTGGACCTACGAACCAGTGAAGGCACATTTTTAGGGAGCTCATCCTCATAGATGATCAATAGTAACATACTTATATCTCCTATGTCATCCTATTGCTGACAAGCTCCTTATCTCTTCAATATCATAGCCAAACCATGTGAGCACAGAAGCCCAGTAGGGACCCCAAGCTCTTGGGACATGGGACATATACACACAGAGCCTATGTAGGTTTGTCACAGATCTATGAGCACTCCAACCCAACAAGAGTCATTTCTAATAACTTAGAATGATCACTAATAGCATCCACGAACAACCATCTACATGTCCACCAAGGTGGGCTCAACCAATCATTAACACTTGTTTTTGGGCTAAGCGTGGATTTGAACCTTGGTTGCACCATTAAGGATTATGCTGAGTTTGTGCCTGATTTAGAGGCCACATTCAAGCACACACAGTGGTAAATTGGTTGCATTGTTAATTGTGCCTAGATAACGGTCTAAAGAGTTTTTGAGAGCCATCTTCAGAATGAAGTGTAACTTTCAGGAATTAGGGACCCGCGCAAGGATCCCCTGACCCGCGTGAGGAATCAGATTCCTTGCGCGAAAGGAGACTTAGGCCGGCGCGAGGAAGCTGTTTCCATTCGGAGACAAACACCTTTCACTTGCCACAGGGGGAGATGACAGTTACTCCCGAGGATATATATAGGATTTTGAGAGTGCCTTTCCACGGAGTTCGTGTGGAGTATGACACGTAGCGGGTAAAAGCACAATAATCTGTCACCTTTTAGGACAACTTATCAGCACAGCTGAATTTTAGTATTTCTAACTAAAAATTAATTTTGGCCAAATATATGGTCTAGCTAGATTCATTATAGTTAAGTTAGATAAGGTCTTTAAATTTTCCAATTGAAAATGTCTATTAAATGCATGTTTTATACCACTTTGAGGCCAATTACCGTGGAAATAAAATTATTTCAGAAAAGTGACGTTTCAATAACTCTAAGACTTTTTAATGATATTTTTTTAAAAATACAAAAATACCCTTTTGTAGAGATTAGAGTCAAGAATATCTCTTATAGATTTTATAGTGTTTTAATTATACATA
>MU225026.1:0-12673 GCA_018584345.1 Thuja plicata | reverse complement strand
AGAGTCAAGAATATCTCTTATAGATTTTATAGTGTTTTAATTATACATAGTCTATTATAATTAAAAAATATTGCAAGTAGGTATTTTAACAGTCAAGGAGATGTTGATTTAGAGAAAGAAAAAAAATTGTAAAACATATTAAATAAATTTGAAAAATATATGGTGCACTAGAAGAGAGATTCCTCTTCAATAATATATATATATATTTTTGATTGGGATATATTTGTTATGAAAAATATGGCGGGAGATGAAAACTGTCGATTTCATGTGAGTTGAAATTTGAATTGTTTTAAAAGAGAAAATATAGGTCACAAACCAATTTTTATTTCTTCATGCACTAGCTATATATGTCATCTATAACATATTTTGAAATTAGGGGAAAAAATGTTTATTTAAATATAATGTTTTGGCGGGAACTAGACCCCTAATTTTTAGCATGTTTCTGCAACTGAAAAATCGTCTTTAAACATTTAAAAAAAAAATCAAAAATTATTCAAAAAAAATATTAAAAATATTAATCATAAACTTCATCCATTTTAAAACATTTTATTAGTTTACATCATCTTCAAATTCCAAACATAAATGTCACTTTTATACTATTGAAGCTGAACAACTTTGATTTTGTCATCCTTTTCCTTTGTAAAAGGGTGACAAATTATTGTGCTTTTACCCTAGCCTAGAGTAGGTACATTGGCTTTGAGAGCAGTTTTCCAGGATGATTTGATGATGGGCCAGGCCATCTCGTGGGAGGAGTTGATTCGCGGCTACGACAGAGATCACCCACTAGCGGTTGTATTAGCACTTTTCCTGAGTTGTCACTTGGTTCCTGATCATGGTCAGCACAGATTGGAGTGTGGCTAGGGAGGCATGTTACAGAAGATGTTGGCCACACCTACAGTTACTTTTGGATGGGGTGAGTGCATGCTTGCTCAGATGTACCATGAGATGCACGAGATTGTGTATCGAGGTGCACGTACTATGGCGGCAGTAGTCATCGTTCTTCAGATCTGGGCCTGGGAGAACCTTCCCATATGTCAGCTGATATTTCATGGCACACGGCAGCCTTTAGAGCCGTACATATACAGGTATGCAAGACCGATGACCCAGCCTGCGCTGGGTAAGACAGAGCAGTGGAGATAACAGATAGATGACATGGCCGCAGTCATATGGCGGCCTTGGCTAGCCACCAAGGTGTGGGATGATGCTCATCATGAGTTATCATATATGTTCTATTCACATCCTTTGATCGGGCGTACAATTACTATCATTGAGTGCTTCTTGCTCACGCGCGTTTTGCGCCAGTTCGGGAGACCACAGGATGGAGCAAACTGATGCTTACGTTTAAATGGAGGGATATAAAGTGTGGAAGGGATATCAACATCTTTAGAGTGAGCAACATGACCAAGACTCTTCTCTTTAGAATTCATCTTTATATCAACAGGAGCATGAGTAGCTTTGATAGGAGTAATTTTGATAGGAGCAACTGAAGCTTCAGGGGATTTATTTTTCTGCAAGGGATTTGGAGGAACAATGTTTTCTGGATATGGAAGAGCATGACATAGAGACGAAAGGATGTTCTGATCTTGACAAGGATCTTTAGACAGTGTACAAAGAGTACCTTTCTCTTGATTTTCAATAGGTTCATTAGAGATGGTAAAAAGGATATCTTGATCTTTCTTGGGAGATGGAGGATGTTCTTCGAAGAGATGGAAGGATCTGGCAAAATTATCATGGGATTCTTGAGATATGCGAAGCTGGTCAACCATTGGCTTAAGATGGATGGTGTCTTGATCTTGATCATAACTGATATTTGTTTCCTCACATTGTGGATTCTTCTCTTGACATGAAGCCACTTCTAAGGATGAGGTAAGAGTTTTAATCTTCATATGGGATTCTTGACATGCTGATGAACAGTCATTGGGAATAGGCATGATAGGCATTGAAGCACATGGAAGCTTGGGGTCTATGACCTTTGAGGTATGAAAAAGATTTGCAGCAGAATGCGGATTAGTTTGGGTTTTTTTCAGAGCCAACCCTTGAGGATAAACATAGTCATCCTTAGGTTCAGTTTTTGACAAAGATGATGAAGCATTACGAGATGGAGGAATGGTGGAATAAGTAGATGTGAGATGGGAACCATTGCTAGACATAGGTTCCCGATATTGATCATGCTTGAGATTAGTATCTTTACTAGGTGATTCATTAGAATTTTCCACTTTGATCATGCCATCATCTATGAGATCTTGGATTTTATGTTTCAACTCCATGCAAGATGAAGTTTCATGCTTATTGTGTCGATGATATGCACAGTAGTTACTAAAAAATGTGGATCCAAGTAACATGATTTTAGGCAATGTGATGAGGTCATTCTCAAGAATTTCTTCCAATGCTGATTCATAAGACTGTCCCAAAGGAGTAAAGACTCTCTCTAAAGGATAATTAGACACTTCTTGACTTGCAATATCCTTCTTTTGCGGATAGAATGGGATCTCATCTGATGTTGTCATGACTTCCTCTACGTGCTCTTGATCAAAGTTAGGATTGTCATCAAACTGGTCTGGATCAAAATTGGGATTGTCATCAAATTGTTCTTCATCAAAGTTGGGGTTATCATACCAAGATTTATCCTTTTCCCCATTTAATCGTTGGAGTTCAGATTCCAAAGTTTGAAGTTGTTTCCATAAAGTTTCTCGAAGAATCTCTTCTTTGCTTTTAGACATTGTAAGATTTGTCTTGACACGCTTGCTTGTAAGAGTCAGTTGATTTGCAACTCAAGACAACCAGTTTTAGACTGCAAACAACAGGGAAACAAACAATCAGACCCCAGACAAAAGTTAGATCAGGCAGAAAATTCACCAGTCAGTGGGAAAAAGCTCGCTATTTTGAATGCCAGGCTACAAATTCACATGAGGAAATGCCTCGCCGTGCGAGAAAGTGCTCAACTTCACGTGAGACAATGCCAGCTCGCGCGAGAAAGTGCTAGGTTTCTGAAAGTTCGCACAAGAAAACTCAAGATTTTGATAAATGGACTCAATTTTTGAGGTAAAAACCAGATTTTGAGGCACAGTGAGAACTGTTCTCTGAAAAAAATTTTAGGTTTGGGATAGTTTTATGATGATACAAATCAGCAATCTTAGTTTCAAGGTGACAAGCACTCGTTTACAAACACGAAGTTTCAATCAAGCAATAGTGACACAAACAGTAGTCGTAAACAGTTCTACCAAGGACAACGCAACTTGGCAGAATCATGGGAGTCTTTATTTGATGATAATTTGGACAGTTTAAGACTCAAGAAAAAACACTCAGTTATCCCTACAAAGAAAATTGGTTGAGAAAACAAAATTTGTGCCCTGCTATCTTATGCGTATGCGTGCACCTCACATAGCAGTGTGACCCTCGAAAGAGCACCCGTGTTTTTGGTGTTTCCAAGGACTAAGTATATATGTTCGAAGGTTACCCTTAAAGTAGGGGCCAGCGTCATATACCAATTCAAGCATCCAGGTGCATACCTATGTCGAGAATCTAGGGGAGAGATTCTTCCCTCTCCCTGCGCACAGATTATGTCTCCTTTCAGAGGTGAACCGGGTAGGCATCTAACTAAGAGAGTGTTTAGTGGGATTTCATTCACAATAACCTTAAGTGCCTCTAATACAGAGCTGGGGCCTCGCAACCACACCAACACTTGTAAGTCATACACCCTTGCAAGCAAGGCTGGGAGCGGCATCGCTCAGTACGACAAACAAGGCTTTCTCACGATGATAGTCAAAATCATGAGAAAGAAGTTACCATGGCTTTGGAGTCTTTGGACTCAACAAAGCAGACTTTATTAGAGTGAGGTGGAATCACCGGCGATAGGTGTGTACTCACTTGGGTCGTTCCCGGAGGTTCAACTTCCGGCAAGCCCTCTAAAGGTGACACAACTTGGTTTGGATTCAAGGGTTTGATTTTCCAGGATTCTCTCAAAGAGAGAAGAGCATACTTCTCTACCTTTTCACCATACCCAAACACATCAAGCATATTCATCACCGAGATAGTTTCACTCCACCAAATCCACAAGCCTTTGGGTTTCTGATTCTCTCAAAGAGAGAAGAGCATAATCCCCTAACAAGTAGAAGTGCTAAAGATTCACTATATTGCTTTGCTTCCCCAAGTATCCGTCATGCTAGCAACATCTGGGTCTCGGTTTCATCCATGGGCATCACTTCCATGTAATGAAGAGCCTATTCCCCTACTTTTCTATCGAGATCCTTACAAAATTTTAACAAAGCCCTATTTAAAATATGTGAATGAAAAACAGTAAACAAACATGACGTTTTGATTATGCCTTTGACAATTGTCCTGCAAGCAAACTGTTAGAAATTTTTTTTGATCTTTGACAAGCAAACCTGCAAACCACTATTATGCTGCAGCAGAAATCAGAAACATAAAATCACAGTAGAGAATAGATGTCAGAAAAGAAAAGCAACAAATTACAAATTCTGGAAATTAAATTTTTGTCTGCTAAATTTTGCGCGAGAAAGTACTTCGAGGAGTGCAAGCTTTCTGTTTCTTCACGCGACAGAGTGCTACAAAGAGAAAAACTTCGCGCGGCTCGACCTGAAATCTCACGTGAGACTCCGTACCAGTGCTGTATTGACGTACGGTAGAGTTCCCAAATCACTATCAAAAAGTTCAAAAATGAGGCCAAAAATCATTTTTTTCTGCCCCACGGTGGGCGCCAAAATGTGTGTGCTTGAATGTGGCCTCTAAATCAGGCACAAACTCAGCATTGTCCTTACTCAATCGTTCAATTCACAAAGACAAATAGGAATTGTTCATCCTACAAATTCGATTGAAGCGACTTGCTACCTCCTAATTAGTTGTGGATGTCAAATTTACTCTCAGAACGAGAGCCAACAACCTGACCATTGCTAACATGGAGGATTTCTAAAGCATGAGAGAAGATGAATTTTTCATTAATCTATGAAATGAATTGCAACTAGTCTATGAATTGAATTGCAAGTAGTCTAGAATTGAAATTGCAACTAGTCTATGAAATCAAGTGCTCTTAATCTAGAAAGCTTGAAATGCTCTTACTCTAGAAATCCAATGCTCTTAATCTAGAAATGAAATTGCATTTAAACTAGAGAGCTTGAAAGATAAAATTGATATGTTAGATATGTAAAAGAATTGCATTAAAAAATCAATATATCATTAATCCAAATTGAAATTAATCTAATTATGCAATTTAAGCTCAAAAGCATAAAATAATCAATGCAAATTTCACTATAGATTTGATGCTCTCAAAAATCATCCTCTCAAATGAAGAAAAAGGGGTCCAATTATATAGAAAAGCCATGGAAAGAGGGTGAAGAGTTTCTTGAAAAGAAACGGTTGCCTCTTCATTTTCAGGGATTGAGATTGAGACAAAAAATCATGAATTATTTAATTAAAAGGATGGATTATTGCCACATGAGTGACCTTTCATATAGAATTATGGAATTCTTTTTGAGGATAATCCATTCAATCAATTAAATAACTATTCAATTCCTTTTGATGTATATTAGCTAAAGGGGGTGGAATTAATTTAATTTAAAAGCCTTAAGATTTTAGGATTAAATTAATTAATCATAGGGATTTTTAGCTAATAAACCTTGATAATTTAGGAATTAAATATAATGTCAAATTTATGCAAATTTGGTTTTTATGCATTTGAGACCAAGTCAATTAAAGTCAATTAGGAGGAGAATTTGCCTAGTATAATAGGACTTTGATGATGAGAAAATTGAAGGAATGCACCAAAATTGATTAGGATTATAAGGTGCCAATTTTGGGGTTTTACAACCACTACACCACAAGGTGATACCCTAAATAGAGAAACTTTTACTATTGAATTATGTTACAAATTAAATTTTACTAGATAGTAATGTAAAAATTATTATTTTAGATTTATTGTTAAAAATTTTGAATTTGTTGATTTTCATAAGTAAAGTGACAAGTTTTATATGGTAACTTGTGTTTGTAAGTGTACATCAAATAAATAATAGAAAAATGTTAAGGTAGTCATCTTAAGCTCCTTTTTTCTGTTATGGATTTGATATTTTTAATCCTAAACTTTGAACATTCAAATTCAAATATATCATTTAGTCACCTTTTTATTAATGATTATGACTTTGTTAATAGTTTCTAGATCATCTTTGTCATATTGTGATTAAAGATATTCATTCATTAAATTTAGAAATATTAATGGTATCTTGTTAAAGGAATTGTCATAAAGCATTTTTCAAATTATTACATCTCAATCTATAAAAATCAATAACAATGCCCTATCATTATCCTATGCTCAAGAATTAAGTCAAAATCTTAAAAGAATCTTGAGTGTAAAAAGGTTCACCAAATAATGTAAGGGAAGAATTACACCATTGCATAAAATGCTTGGGATAATTAAATGAAGAAAATAATTACATAATTAATTAACCTAAACAAATGGGTCCAATGTGGAGATAGTGAAACTTTAATTAAATATAAATATTGTACAATTTTAAGATTTTAAATTATCCTAAATTGTTGTTTTTAAATCAATTCAATTATTGGGCTTTGACTAAGGCTACCATGACCCTAATGGCTCAATAGATGTAGAAAGTGTTTATAAATACTATCATGTCCTTATTGAAATCTAGATGTCAAAAGTTTAAGGTAGGAAAATTTTAATGTTGAAGTTTAGTTCTATAAGTGCAAAAATAAAATTCACATGTGTAAATTTGAAGTGGGGAAAGTACAATCAATTTATAAATTCTATAACTTTTCAAAAAGTACTTAAAATTCAAAATTATAGCAAACCAATTCAAAAAAAAGGGGTGTAAATTCTTTTGACCTAAATCTATGAACCTACGAAGACATAAAAGGGGGACCTCATCCTCGTCTCCAATTTAAATAGTCAACAATAAAACCCTAACAAGATTTGAACCTTGGTGGCAAGAACAAAAAATACAACCATCACAATAAGCCAATGTTAGCTAGTTATGCATTAGATTTAAATTTATATCATTTTTGAATTTAAGAAAATTTTCATTGTTTCCACATTGGACCCATTTATCTAGGTTAATTAATTATGTAATTATTTCTTCTTTTAATTATCCTAGGTGTTTTATGCAATCATGTAATTTTTCCCTTATATTATCTGGGGAACCTTTTGTTCTTACACTTTCGAGATGTTTTAAGATTTTGACTTAATTATCAAGCTTAGGATAATTATAGGGCATTTTTATTGATTTTGATAAATTGAGAATGATCTCTCTCTCTCTCTCTCTCTCTCTCTCTCTCTAATCTTAATTTTTTGTGCTCATATAGACCCTCATATTGGTAGCCATTTCTATGCATGAGTGCTAAGAAATATCTTAAGGAAATAAACAACAAAAAGAGACTTTTTTTCTAAGAAGATTATCCCTCAAGGGTGAATTACATATTGGAATTTCTCATGTTTAATCTCCTCAATAATTAGCTACTATTTTGCATACTACATTCATTGGGTGCTCCTCAAGGCACAATTATTTTTTATAATATTGGAACTATCATGGATTTTTCCAATGGTGTATCCTCTCACTCACCCACCCCTCCTTCACCTTCTTTTGACCATTTTTTCACATCATGTAGTTAGCACTTCCAAGACCTCTACCATCATATTATCCTTCATATTGTAACCCCTTCCTCTTCCTTTCTTCTCTCTAGTGTCACCACAACCATTACCTTCACTAGTGTTCCACTTACCTCTCATCCTTGCACATATACTCGTACCCATCTACCTATTAGCTAAATTGTATCCAATAACCTTAAGGTACTATGTCATTCAATTATTTTGTTCTTTAGCTATTAGTTCTATCTATTACAACATAATTTTTTTAATTTATGTTTCTATAATGGTATGGTCAAAGTAATTCTCATGTCAATGGGATCTTTCTAATCTCATCCTTATAGTTAAGATTCTTTGGAATATTTTATAGAGTTGGTTGGATTCCTCTTATGTTTTGGCTTCTCTTTGATTACAGTTTCTTTTAAGGAGTGATTAGTTTACAAATAGAATTTAAAATTTAACTCATGCATATCTTGATGTCATTATTACTCATCCTAGAAATTGACTGTAACCCATTGATCCACTATTTGTCATCATGGATCAAATTTACAAATGTAAGCTTGGCAAGGGTCATTTCTTTGAAATGGATTTGAACCTTAATTAACATTTTTTGTTCCAAATTCAAATTGCCTTCCTAACCTTTTCACTTGTCATTATAAGTTGACCTAGTGTGTGTATATGTTGATTTGTATTCTATGTTTTATTTAAATGGATTCAATTATTCATTTTCAAAAAAATAATGCACATAGTACGATTATAAAAAGAATTGTCATAGAGAATATATTAGGCCATCATAGTAGTATTTCTAGATTATTGCTTTAGAATACATCATCTTAACTTAAGGGCATTGCATGCTTGCTTCTTGTTTGTGATCGTTATTGAAAAGTCATGAATTGGTCAAACTAAATGTTCGATTAAGAGGATTAAGATGAACGTGATCCACACAATTTAACAAACTCCTTAACTACTAGTTCTTATTATTGAAACTCATATTTTAGAACATCAAGGTGAGTGAATTTTGATGGCCACATTTACACTAATTTATTTTCATGAGCACAAAGATTAGTTCTATAGGCACGCTTGAAAGATTTTGATATAACCATTTCAACCAGCCTTAAAAAAATATAATATTATGGTCAACAAATCAATTCTTTACATCTGTGCCATTTTTCCACTTTCGAAATCCCCCTAATTATTTTATTATTTTTAATCAAAATACATTTATCTAAATGGTTAGTTTAGATAATTAATTGCATTATTTAATCAATGTGGATATTTTAATGGGAAGTGTGCGTTTTTACCACATTTCTAATAGCTGTCAGTTTTTATGCAACGCAAAGCAATTAATAGTAAATTTCTGTGAATTTTGTAGGGCTTACTCATCCTGTCAACTTTACAGCAAGCATCCGTATGATAAAATTAAATGACAGTAGTATGGTATAAGAGTACATACATTCAAACTTCCTCAGCACTTTTAGTCTAGGAATCAGCCGTTAGTGTGTTGTTTAAGCCAAGCTTAAACCAGACTTGCTCATCTCCCCCTCCTTGCCCGGCAGATAAATTGTTCAGGCATGTAAACAGATTATGTCCGCTCATATGAATAAAAAGAAAAATTCGATTCATCTGTATTAAGAAGAGAGCACATGTCAGAAGTGATGAACATGATTCCCCATTTCAGGATAATCAACTTTATGCAAAGGTTTCTGCACCCACAAATTTGTCGTTTTGCCGGTGAAAACCCAGCACAATTTTATGCTCATTACCTTTGCGCCGATCGGTAGCTCGTATGTAAATCCTCCATTACGGCGGAAAAGGGTACGAGGAGATTCGAACTAGTGACCACCTGGTGCCAATACAGACTTCTCAGGAATTCCATTTTGACACCCCCCGCTTATTCATGATGTTAACTTTGACAGACATTGCTATCCATCAACTTTCTGAGAACTGTGCGGAAATAAGCGCACTTGAATTGACGTCATATTTTGTTCCTCGTGACACCAGAATTTGACAGATCTTTGCATCTAGGTTAGATAGTGTATTTCGAGCTTTTCAAAGAGTTCTTAGTTTTTACTGTTTGTGAAGTTCCAAGATTATCATATTCTAGACATGTGTATTTATTCAGTACCATTATTTGTAATAGAATGCTCAATTATTTGATCTGGGTGCGCTGTTTTCTTGTTTCCCACTGTTGATCGTTAATCTTTCAGCACGTGTCCTCCTCCCAGCCACAAGCTCGGGCGTCAATTCCAATCTGTAGGCCATATGGAAAATAAAAGAAAAGAAAAGTAGGTTAGTTTTTAATTTAATTGCATTTCAACAATACAGAAAGGATAGTCGGGAGGAGTTGTTCAGGTTGAAAGTTGACAGCCACGAGAGATGTTCATTTATTCTTTTTGGATTTCACATTGAAAAACAATTGATGTAATTTATGCTTTAAGTAATTATTGCAGTTTGCATCGCCTTGTCTTCAACATTTGGTATCAAAATTGATGATAATGTTGAGAGGGATGATTTTCTCTTAAGTAATGAAGGATTTTTCACTACAATGGAATTTTTTGCATTATGGGTTTTACATTTGTGAAGAAGGTTGCAAACCATGGTCATTGCCTTTTGTCAAGATATTAAATTTTTTGACAGTATTGGCTAGAAGATGTGGAAATTAAAGATGGATGATCTTCTTTAAGAGAGAGATTAGTGGTTGTCAATTTCACAAGAATTGAGGCCATCCATTATGATGAATGAAGATTGGAAGAAGTTGGACAAGAATGCACACGAAAGCATTCAGTTATTTCTTGTAGATTTTTTCATCTTGAATATAATGTCCTTGACTAATAGTTTAAATCATACCTAGGCATTTTTAATATTTCTCTATCAATGTTTCACTAATAGCTCATAAATGTAACACACATTGCCAACAAAATTGCTTCAATACACTCATAAATGCCAATATTTTACCATAAACTGATAGATGAATGAAATTTTTTAAGGAAATACATTAAATCATATATTGGTAGTCACAAAAAAATTTTAAACAAAAAATGACTTGTGCAATAGTTCATTCTAAATCTATGCACAAAATGGTGCCAAAAAACTCACCAAAATAACACAAATTGCATAAAAAATCGCGAAACTTATCACCACAATTTTGAACATATAATGTTTGATTTTAACATGAAATATCAGCAACATACAACCTCATTGCTTTTGTTAAACCTTAAGCAAATCTGGAAATGCATTTTGGCACTAGTCACACAAAACCCTTAAATAAACCCTTGCAAAATACTGAAATAAGCTGAACAAATCTAACTCCATTTCGCACAATCGAAAACTCCAAATGAGCTTGCATCTAGAAGAACCTTTGACGAAAACTATGATTTGATCGAGCAACTGCAGACCAGTCGATAGTGGGGGTAGGATACCCGACAATGGTACCCTATGTGCTGTTTTGGACAAAATTTTTGGCTCGTTCAACTAATTTTTTTAAAAATACATTTTTAGAAACTAGACTCCATTCTAAACACACTTTAAAAAATTACTGGGGAGCATTCTTAAATTTCTAATTTTCTGGATGTGTCCACTTTGAGTATTGGTAAAAAAATCATATCCTCATTAAAAAATTAACCAAAAATATTGGCATAAACTACATGGTGCTAGCTAATTTCTATATGGATCAATTTAGATATTCTAAAAAAAATCACATTTTATGGGGGAGCACACCAGACAATGTGTTATATTTTTTTAATAAAATAGGTTCACCTTATGTGCTTTCCTTTTGAAACCCTTAATCTCCACCATTTTCTTGTAAAAATATCAGTTGTTTAGAAAGTAGATTTGGAGAACTATAACTCAAGTGTTCTTGTTACACCTTCAAATTTTGAGTGTAACTATCTTCATTTTCTCATCGAAGTTCAAACTTTTTCAATTTCAAGAAAAAAAATAAGTGGCATCTTAAGACCCCCTTTTGGTCCCCCATCTTGGTACACTTACCCTTAAAAATTCTTAATTTCATTGTGTAAGATTTGGCTATGTATATAGCCACCCAATATCTAGAGACCTAATGGAAAGCACAATAACAAGAGAGAATCAATATGAGTATAATAAATTGTATCCTCCTTAGGAATGGAATAGAATAGAATGAAATTGACTAAATTGAATATTATAAAGGAGACCCCCTGGTTAATTAGGCCAATGTGAGACATAGTAATACATAGTAATGCATAGTTGGAGACAACTTAAAAGTTTAACCACTAACATGCCTCTCGCCAACTCACAGGTTAACAACACTAACCGTTAAAAAACTTGTGAGCTAGAAACAACCCAAAACTATGACATATAACAATGCACTCAATAGCTCGTGGGTTTTAACATAAATTGCATACTGAACCCGAGACTTAGCGACAAACAAGAATATGATAGATAAAATTTTTGGCCCAAACTTAAAGACGATGTCTACAAATGAGATTATGACAACTTCATACATCTAGATGATTTTGAAGAAAAACCGACAGTAGGGTGATCCCACAAAGTTGTGTCCCACTTTTTGGGACGAAGGATTTCGGACTTCCTTAAAAAAAAAAATATTTGATGGCTTCGCGCGAAGTAAAAATATTTGATGGCTTCGCGCGAAGTATTGACTTCGCACGAAGTGGCTGATAGGCTTCGCGCGAAGTACCCCACGTAGGGTACTTTGCGCGAAGCCATTTTTCACCGAAATTTGTATAAAATTCTGACTACCCATTTCATTTTTACTATTCACTTTTGGAGATTTTGTGGACCCAGGGCTTAGAGCGAACTAGTGACGACCAGTACGACGTCAGCAGCTCCCGAGCTTCTTTGATCTCTTGTGATTGTTACTAGTACAGGTACACACATTTTTCTCATTTTTTATTGTAAATTGTATGTTTTATATTTATTTTAGTTAATTATTTGTTTTAAAGAATATTTAGTTTGTAGAAATGTTAGAAAATGATAGTTGAATTTTAGAATATGTTAGAAAATTATAGTTGAATTTTAGAATATGTTAGAAAATTATAGTAGTATGTTAGAAAATCATAGTAAAATGTT
>MU225025.1:2051077-2064228 GCA_018584345.1 Thuja plicata | reverse complement strand
GGTTGCCCAACACAAACTGGTACATAGCATTAAATCATAAACAATAGACACTCTAATCTACTTCTACTCTACCCCTACAATTAAATAGGACGGGGAGTGTTTTAATGGAAGTTGTTTGATTCTTTACCAATGTGGATTGGTGTCTACCCGATTGGGCAACAAAGTCCTAAACAACAAAGAGGTAAGAAGTGGCAAATCTTATGTACATGACAATCAAAGATTACATACATGTTATAAATGTACTTTATAATTCGTAACCATAACTATAGTGACCAAGAGGGAATAAACGAGTGATTGTCACATAGCATCTGGAATGCATTAGGTGTTGTTGCACACCATTAAACACTCATTACATTTATGTCAACAGAGGCAACAAGAGAATTACAGAACTTTAACTACATTTTTTCTTGGATCACTATAAACAATCATGGAGACATACCATTGCTTGAAATTGTACATTACAAAGCGTTCTTACTCTTTACTAGACCATTCTTTTGCTTGTAGCTCAGATCATTAGTGTTTGATGCCCTAGACTCACTTGTATACCTTTCCTAATCAAAAAATTAGCTTAGAGACCAATCATTTGGAAGTAGAACAAGTTGGTATTTATTGATCTTCAGATATGGTGCCCAACAACTCTTAGATATTTAGGGGTTATGTTGGAATCACCCAAATTGAGGACATTATGTGTGGGAAGTGTCCAAGTCCAGGGTACAATCAAAATGAGTAATAAACTTCCACATTGGGTCAATTTGGGAATTAGGAGCCCTAGCGACCAAATTTAGGGTGGCATGGTTGCCCTTGCAAGCTTCAATTCGATCTCTTTGTCAAATTTCCCAGTAGGTTGAATAGATGCATTGGATCTCTAAGTGAGAAAGGTCGAATAGGTAGCTGCAATGTCAAATTTGGTGTCAATGGAGTGAAGGGTGAGACGCGGAGATAGATAAAACTGCATCTTGAGGGCTTAGAGGAGTGAAACGACGAATCAAAGAGTTCTTGGGTCCAAGAGGAGCCTTGGAACGAGGTCTGGAAGTGAAGGGGAAGTTCACAAATTTGATGGAATAAAATGAGTGAGTTAAACGAACTGAGAGGTAGAAGGAATTAGTAAATTGAGACCAAATGTAGAAGTACAAGGTTCTCCTGGAGGGAAAAGTAGAAGAAAGTTAAATTGGGTGTTAGTGGTTGAGAGGAAGTCAAAATTGGGAGAGGGAAAGGAATTAGCATCAGGGAGTTGGAAAGAGGGGGAAAACAGTGGAATTGGGGCATGGGGAGGACTTGGAATAGGGGAAATGGTGCTGAATTCTAAGTTTCACTTGCTAGCTCGAGGTCCAATGGGGAATAGAAGGAATTAGGGATTGGGGATTCCAAGTAAGGTTTGTTGGGTACTTGTATAAGGGTAAGCATCAAAAGTTTGATATCGAAGTTCTAAGTTACTAGATTCGCCTTTGGCAGCCTGAAAGTCGGGTTCTGTTTGTAGCAAATTCGAATTCGGATCAAATTCATTGGAAAGTGTACTGTAGGTGACCAAATTCGGCCCAAAGTTTGTCAGACGGACACGGGTCGAATTTAGAAGAATTTGAAGAGAATTTCAAACCCAACCTACGCTGACTTTGGTTGAAAAGTGACTTTTTTTGACTTGAAAACTGCTTCGCTAAGATAGATTAGTGCAGTCAAGTGGGAAGTTCAATGTAGGTAACATAATTAGATGGCTCTTTTTGTTGCAAAAGTGGTGATCTTGAAGTGTGGTAGTTGGTGTTGATTGAAGGGTAGTAGGGATGGTGTAGATTCGCCAGATGTGATCATAAGATACAAAAGCTTGGAAGAGCTGTTGCAGCCTTTTGCTCATACTTGACAACAAAAAGATAGGGTAGGTTAAGTTTGCTTGCACTACATGACTAAACCTCAGAGAAAACTTGTGGTTTTTGAAAAGCTGTAGATTTGCCCATAATTTATTTTTCAAGGGTTTCTTATTTAAGTTTTTCCTTTGAGGGAGTTTCCCCTTCTAATTTAGTGAAAGATTTTAGCTTATACATTGTTCTATACTTTTCTGTTCCAAAAGGACAAAATAAAATGTGGATACTACATTATTTGTTGACACTTGACAGCTATGAATTAAATGAAAAATCATTCAAGATTGTCTTGTTTATCTCAAATTTACACTAAAGTATAAAGGTGTATGCTATGTTGCTTTACTATTAGCATAGTGGTGTATGGACTTATTTTCTGCTGCATATATATACACACATATGTGTACACACACACACGTGTTTGTACATACATACCTACATACCTACATCTATCTATCTATCTATATAACATATGTTTTTGTACGGACGAACCCAAAACAAATTTGAACCCACCCCCAAAAAAATTTGAACAAATTTCGAACTTGAATTCGAACTGGCAACTTAGCCAAGGTAAAACAGGAGGAGGTGGTGTTTTGGAGATTTGGGGGAGTAGGTAGAAGATACTTGAGGAAGGGAAACTTTGATGAAAGGAGGAACATGAGTAAATGGTTGGGGTTTCAAGGAGTAGGAGGAAAGCATATGGGGTACGTAGGGAAGGGGAAAGCCAAACTTTGATGTCGAAAGAAAATGTAAGGCAAGGATGGGGAAGTCAAAGTTTGGGAATCGGGGGTGCCAAGGAAATGGTACCTAGGGAAGCAAAGGCTTGAAACATTGACACAATAAAGGACCTAACACAAAGGATTATGGTTTCTATGAGGAAATGAAATGGAACTTAAGTAAGAGAATCATCAAAGGTGAAAGCCTGACAAACAAAGAGAAATGACCCAATGGGATACTTAAGTAAGAGAATCATCAAAGGTGAAAGCCTGACAAACAAAGAGAAATGACCCAATGATATCCCACAGTTAGAAATTTCTTTTATTTTTTGCAATTGCTTACACATTGATAGGCACATGGAGAATGAAAGGGGACAATACCTATGCAAGCTTTGACCAAGGGAGACCCATTAGGAAACATCTCATATCAGTTATCTATGATGGGGGTAACAAGGCCAAAGGGACAATTAAAGGGGTTGGGACTCAACCACTTTGGAAATTTGGAGCCTGCAAATCTAGGCACTAGCACCCTTCGCTAGCCTTTGCAAAGTTTCATTTCTTAACCATGATAGAGTGAGCTAGCTCACCATCTCAAGCAAGCTCTTGTTACGGGAGTCAACAAGATGTTTAATAACCAAAATGCAAATCTTGCATGAAATGTTAGAGTCCTTCCAGGTTGAGGGCTAAACTTTTGTCTCTCATTGAGGCCTTGGGTTTTGAGGGTTGTTGCAACATCTTGTGGTTGAAGAAAGCTTCTTCCTCATAATTGGTCCTTCCAAAGAGTCATCTAGCGAATGATTGAATAACTCTTTGATACTCATGAACCTCAACATTGTACCTTGCCATCCCTAGTTTCTCCTTAAAATTTGTTTGGATTGAAGCTCTAGTCCTCAACTTACTATTGTCATTTATCCCATCTTGCGCAAGGATCGTCTTCACCACATTAATCATGGAGGAGCTCAAACAATTAAAAATCATGATGATGGTTCAAGGCCATCCCCTATGGAGCAAGTCATGAAGAGGATCTTTTATTGCAACCCCAATTTATCTAAACACTACACATAGTGATGTATTCCTTAGTAACATGTGTCACTCTTCAATGCAAATAGCAACAAGGATCTGAGTTGCTAGAAGAACCCAACAACATGCTACTAAATGAGAAAAGTCAAGGCACCACCTTCCTATGGTCATCATATAACACAAGTGATTGAGGGCACTCAATCTCGCAAAAGAAATACAGGTGCAAGACATTTACTTCCAAAGCTGCCCTTAAATTTTTTTTAATTCTGCCACTATAGAAAGCAATGGAATAAAAAGGGGAGCATCATACACTCATGGGGGATGATCCTCGTCCGCAAGCCTAACTAAGCCACCCCAAGTTGACAAGAGACAACTTTCCAAGGAAGAAACATTAATCATGTCAATGCCATGTTTTGCCAAAGAATATGATCAATTTTTTTGATTCATAAAAATATTTCCTCCAAGATTGAACATAATGTCTATTTTGTACAGAATTACTTTTTGAGGGCATTAATGCAAATCTTTGAGTCTCCTTCCACAACGATTCTAAGGAAACCAGCTAAATAAACCATCACCAACCCAGCAAGAAGAGCCTCCCTCTTAGCTTCATCACTTGTTTTGTAATCCAGATTCTGTGAACCTCCCTTCAAGAACTTGCCCTCAGCATCTTGTAGAACATACCTAGCACTCGTTGGGCCAGGGTTACCTTTGGAGGAACTCTAAAAATTTAGCTACCCCACAATCTATACCCGCCAATTTCTCTTTGCTACTAGCATTCTTATGCAATACCAAATTTCATTTTCTTTGACTTGACATCTTTGATTTGTAGGATATTTAAGTGGTTAGAATTTAGACTAACATCTTTTTTAATTCTACACATATATATTATGGTTGGTACTCATCTATAAATTATTCTTATGAAATATGAAGATTTAAGCTAACAAACCTTCTCACAAAATTCGCCAGGCATTCTAGTATCACCTAAAACCACTGGACTTGTGTAATGGTATGTTGTCTTTATCCTTGTTGGTAAATGGATATGTCACTTAAAAGATTTATGACAACAGAGAATGACAAAATGCTCCAACAGTCTGAGAGATTGCTATGAAATTGCAATTTTCCTCTGCGTATGAATAATTTGGATTTTGGTAGTACTTTTCACTGGAAACTACTTAAAGGAAAGGAAAAAATAACAAAAAGATTCAAAGAAATCCAAATAACAGATACACAAATGCAGTTTCAGGTTTTGCGAACTTATACAAAAATAAACTAGATTTACCACAAATATCATAGACTTTACACAAGAAATTCGTGATGAGTAAGCACATACTCTAATATCAGCAAACCGAAATCAGATTACCAAAAAATAGATGTGCTTTAGTAAAATGATTTTAAGCGATTAGTTCGCTTTCAAAAACAATACTCGGGATAGCAGAGATCATGATTTACAAGATATACGACACATTAAAAATGACATTTAGACAACAAATTGAATCCACATCCAAAATTGTTTTCTATTAATTTGTTGAATTGTAACATTCAAAATCACTTGTACAATTTTTTTTGTGAAAATGAAAAGTCCATTTTACAATAGCCAAAGCTCTATCTATATAAGCTTGGTTCTCATAACTACTTTGTATCAACTTAGTAACAACCTTCTTACAATTTTGAGGAAATAAATCAAACTTTATTCCAGTTATAAGCTTCGCTCTATTTTCTTGAAATTAATGTCTATTTTCTAACTTTGCTTACAAAGTGGCAACATAAGTCACATGACATCAATATTGACTCAAAAATTAATATATGACTTATGACTTGAGAAAGTAGCTGGGCAACTTGATCTCACCGAGTCACTCCTTTTCCTCTATTTGTATCATCTCTGGCTCTTTCTGAAGAAGTCCCTTTCATCGTGACCTGGTTCTAATGAAGGGGAGACTTTGTTTTGTATGCTCTTAATAGCATGACAGTGTGAGCAAGGAGTTTGTTCTTGGGAATGAGGACATTTGCCATCCTTAATCTCCAAAATGTTTCTCTCTTCTGAATGCCATTCAATTCATGATGAAAATTGGGCATACGGCTACCACATGCATCTAGAGCTACGGAAATGCCAATCAATCTCTTCATTGTTTCTGAACTAAAAGTTTGCTTATTAAATGATTCTTTATAAATCATGTCTTCAAAGTTCTTTCCGATAGTTTGAACTTCGTCGCTTAATAATGCATTTGGGTTGATTGAAAGGAGATCATTCTGAATCTTAGTCTTTACTTGCTCACAAATTCCCAATAGTTTTTCTTGTTTTGCTGAGATCTTACTAATGATTACCAGTTTCCATTCTACAATCTAGAACCAAGAATCAGATTGATTCTTTTATACAGTCGAAAAGATCTTCTTGGCAAGTAGGACATTAAGCTACATCTTCGTCATTTCCTTAAGATATTTCAAAATTCCCTGCCAAACTGATTATTCTTTCCTAACACTTCTCAGCTCTTTTTCAGTTGCTTCTTTCCTGACTTCTGCTTCATCATAAATCTCTTTGGCTTTCCCAATGTGATTCTATGCATCTATTTTGATCTGCTTGATCCATTTTTTTGTCACTTTTAAATTTTTTCCGTATGATTGATACTTATGGACACTCTGTATGACTTCTTTCTCAATATTTCCCTTAGGAACAGGAGCTGCTGAAGAATGGATTGCATCTTTAGGAAAAGTAGTTGTCTACAATAGACTTGAGATACGAAGTTAGAGTCTGCATTTATTGCTTCAACTGGTCTTTAGTGTGCTTTTCGTTTTCTGTTCTTTGTACTGGTCTGGCAGCCGACATTTGAAAATTTTGAATGTTGCCCTCATGAGTTGAAGGGCCAAGGTCCACCTTAGTGATATCAAAATCAGCTTTGATAGCTTCATTCACATCTTTCTCTAAAATCGGCTATAAGCAACCTCCACACATGTTTCCTGATGCAGAGTCGATTGTCAATCTAGAAGTGAATTTTGTCTTTTTGGGTTTTTCGATCTCTGAAGCAAGCTGGCAACTGAATCAAAGTCAGAAGCAACTATCTCGGCAACCTTCTTCTTCTTCAACATACTTTTTCGTAACCGGGTTGATGTAGGATCCTGTGAAGATTTTGGGATGTCGGTAGCTGATGGATAGCGTGCTAAAGATGGATGAAGAATAGGTGGCTCAAAAATATTCTCTGGAGATGCACTTATATTTGTTGAAGGTGGAGGCTCTGTAATAGGAGGGGGATTAGGTACCTCATGTATAGGAGATATGATGAGAATGCAAGGGGACATTGTTGGAATTTGCTCATCACCCTCGAGGTCACCTTTAGATTCTATTGAATCTTTTGCTCCAACTTCTTCCTGAATGTTCCAATGACCTTTCTTTGATTTTTTGATCTCTTCTTTTTTGGCTTTGGATCTTCTCCACACATGCTCTTGAAGCTACTCCTCTTGGATGGATCTTCATCATCGCCGACCCCTTGACTACTCTGCTGAGAACTGGGAATCAGAGTGGAGACTTGAGGAGTGGAAGAAGTACTTCCTTCATCATCACTTTTCTTGCTTGAAGAATCTCCTTTGCTTGATGGCCTGGTAGCTGTTGTTTCAATCATTTTCCTTCTAACTCAGTCTTCTGAACTTTTGAGCATATAAACAGTCCTTGCACCCAATTCCTTCAGTTCCTGATTTGACCATTTGCTTGAGAGTTTCTAAAACCTTTTCATCGAATGCATGTTGCACAGATTCTGCAAATATTACATTCCATGTCATCCACGTTTGCATGCATGTCTAGCAGGGCACTTGTAACTGCAAACTAGAATGCAAATGCTAATTTTCACTATGGTGGCTGTTTAAGAAATTTTCTTGAATCTGAGAACACCTCGCTGCCTTCATTTGCTAAGCCAATTTCTCCAACTTTGCATAGATTTCCTGTATCTGTTGATGTGATCTGTTTCCCACACAAAAGCACGTATCATTTTACAGTCTTTCATCTCACCATGTCCAGGTATATTTTTAAGTCCTTTCTCCTTGCTGTTTGAACCTCACCATGCCTTCTCTCTTCTGCTTGGCCTAAATTCATATACAATCTGTCAGCACCAAGAAAACACATCTGCACAACCATCACAGTTTTGATCTGGCACTTGAGTAATGAGTTTTAGGGTTTTCTCAAGATAGCTAGTACAGGCATGAAGGCCAACCATGTACATCTATTGATCAGTTGCATGTGCAATGCGATAAGGATTACTTACATATGCAACTGAATTATGTGCAACTTTCACCCGTTAAACCTGCTTGCATGTCCACGAGAAGACCATTCTTGTCACATTTCTGCTTTCATATTCTGCATGCGATTTGTGAGGGTATTGGTAATCATAGTGTTTGATTTAAAATGCCCACTCCTTTGTGTATCGATGGACATGATGCTTGCTGTTTTGGCTTCAACACTTATTTTTAATGGCTTCACAAAGCAGTTATATATGTGCTTCAATGATGCTGCGTGTTACAAGAGAATGTTTCGAATGTTTCTATTGTTAACGTTTGTAGCTGCAGGAGACATTTTAGTCACCTGAATTGATTACTCAAGTACAGGATTGTGTGTATACGATTCTTCTTATCTTTGTAGAGTTGCATCATATTGTGCTTTACTGTTATTGTGAACAGCTCCGCAATTCATTCCTTATTATCATTCAGTAATTTCAATGAAGGTTATGTTCCGGCTTCTTTACGGTTATCATGTTTCATTCATGAGGCTCAGCAGAGACACATGTCCGCTGAGTTGGATTATGTCGTGGTTTGTCACCGCTGGTTGGTTCGTGTTCCCTAAGCATTGTTTGGGGTATCCGCATGAGGTGTATTCGGGCATGACAATCTTCAGCAGAGTGTACGTGTGGGTATGTTCATTGTTTTTGAAGACAATGAAGCATAACCGTCTAATAACCAGGTGTCTTCCTGTAGGGTTGTGCTTCTTGATTCTTAGCATGAAGATGATGAGTAACCGTTGCCAGCCAGCTCGTCTCTGTGTCCTCTCTCTTAAGCGTTTTATTCTTATTATAAATGATTCAAATATATTTGGGGATGGATTGGTTTTCCATTCTTTTTGCTGCCACTGCTCATACCATTCACGATGGGAGTTCAAGCGCCATCGGTTACATTGTGATCGGATTGTCCTTATGTTTGCGGGAATTCAATATGGCATGTGTAACTGCCGCTAACCCTTTGAGATGGTTTCAGATTGTGTATAGTCGTTCAGTGATTCATTTGTCTAGTTATGGTCTGAAGCAGCTTGATAATTCACTCCTGTGTTATGGCCTGAAGTTTTTTTTTGGTGATACATCACAGTGTTTATGTCTGAAGCATTTCGATAATTCATTTCTGTATAAAGGTATTGACGCAAGGTTCTTCAGAGATTCTGAGTGAAGATCACATGCTTGATCAGGGTGTGCCTATTCTGTTCACAGGACATAGATATTTCAGCATATATCATTCTCTGTATTATTACCGTGTGTTAATAGCACAATGATAATCTTGGCTGATTGGTTCAGCGATACACATCTCTCTCTGGGTGTAATCATTGTGTGACTAGATTTTTCTTATGATTTGAGTTGTTCATATAAGTGCAGTTCATACTAGCAGATACTCTCTGTAGATGTCTGTTATGTGATAACAGATTTGATAAAGAAGTCATTCATCTGATCTAGCTTGTGAAGCCTTGTACTGGAAGTTTTGATCATTCTCTAAAGGATCGTTTTTGGTGTGGCTGGGTTTTTTACCCTCAAGTGGAGGGTTTTCCCAGTATAAATAATTGTGCATTTTGTTCTTGTATGATTTTGTGTTTCAGATTATTGCATCTATTTTTTCTGGTTCTAAATTTAACATCTATAGCCTCATCTTCATTTCTAATTTTTTGTGTGCAAAGAGCTTGCTTTGCGATTAACCGTTACGGTTTTCAACCACTTCGCATTATTCAACTTGTCATGGGAGCTTAGACTTTGTTTTTTTCGGTATACCAAGGACAGTTGGTAACTATTAGATGGATACAGATAAGGAAGAATATCTGTCTTCTGCAGTGTTGAACAACTTGTTAACTCCAGATCGGCAATAATGAATGTGTTACCAATTAGTGAAGAAGTGCTGATCAAAGTCTTAATCAACATTTGAGATGATGTTGTTAATTAGAAGCAAAGTGTTGATAAGGCCTTTCCTTCTATTTTGTGTAGGGAGTTATTAACTTCGAAATAGGCATTGAAGCATAAGTTGACAAATAAAGTGTAAGCACTGAAACCTTCTTTATTCTCCTTGATCGGCAATATGGGATGACTTGCCAATCACTTTGTACATATCAGTCCTTTTCAGCGCAACATACATGGATGCCAACTTTAAATTGGCATGAATGCACGATTTTTTAACCTCGATAAAATGGTCGACGCACATCATGTCTCTCCTTTACTTCAACATGTCTCTCCTTTACTTCAACATTTAGTTTTCAAATTGGCTTCGTAGGGCCAAGGCATGTATGAATAAACTAATATTAAATCACTTTGCTTATGCTGCAAATCACTGCCGATGTGTTTCTTTATATTCACAACTAACTTGACATGTTGAGGTGAGTGATTAAACTGGATGGTGTTATAAAAAATGATAAATTTTCATCTTACCATTGCTCGGTGTTTGGAGTCATGCGAGAACACCATAAAATCCTCTTTGTTAATGCTTTTAAAATCATTCAAATCGATTTGTCCAACCATAAGAAAATAAGCACTATCTTTTTATATCTTCATCATTGACCCTGCATCATGAAACAATTGTTAGGGTAACCATGTTTATAAACACATCACTTTTGGATATCTTTGTATTGTTAGCCATGATAATCGGATCTATACTCTATGGCACCGTGGTCATTATTATAATTATGATTGGCAAGACGATTATGACAACATTCACAATAAATCCGATTGAATTAATAATGGTCATAATCCCATAATTCCTTGAAAATTTATGGTGGCACATCTTATTAATGACAATACTTACAAAGTTACAAGAATCCTGTGAAAATCCAACTCAGTTAAATTGATATGAGAAACTCCCCAGATTACCTGTTATATGCCTGTCATAATATTTGTCAAGCATTTACAGAACTTGTTTGTAAATTCCCGAGACAAGTTGAAAGGCAAAAGTGGTGTAATTTTTGACTGGATAAGTATGTCTTCACGAAAATTAGTGACATTGTTAATAATGATGCTACCAACCTTTTGGCGAAACCACTCTACCTCAACCTTTGCAGAATTTCCAATTTAATTGTTTCGGCATATAGCCTGGCAAAAAGTTCTAGCTTAAATATCTTGCAACCCGGAGGGCGTTTGGACTCCAAAACTGGCCACATTGTCTGAAATAGCGCCATTAACATCTCTATAAGTGGGTTTTCCCTCATTTTGCATGGTTTTCAAAACTTAATTGTTTTCGTGGATATTTGATGATCTACAGGACTGCTTTCGGATCAAGTTCCTGAATTGTTTCAGTCTGAAGCATATGCTTGAATTTGGCACAACTAGCCTGCATGAAACAACTGAAAGCTGATGCATAGCACTGATTTGGCAGATCATGTAATACGTAGAGCAGATGACTAGCAGTTACAACTTGCGAATGAGAATTTTGATTGACCAACTGATTTTTCTATTAGAAATCTTTGAGGGGTTCACATGTAGGAATAAGACAACAGGAAATTCCAATATAAGAAATTTTAAAATTTGGGGTATTAAGAACAGGGTTAGCAATCCTCAAGTGAATCTCTCCACAAACTGTTGACCTTATCTTTGACCTAAGCTAGAGTCATAAAAGAAAAGGTTCCAGACATTTATCATCTTTTCTTCACATTCAAGAAATCTGTTATTTGAGAACTGAAACTCATGTCCTATTTAACCTGGTAATTAAAGAAGCAGCATTTGTCATTTTGAAAATAGTAACAATAGAAACTGATGATATATGCCATTTTGCTTCAAACACTACACAAAGCTTTATGATTATAAATGATATTTTACAATCATCCATACCTGTCTTATTGGTTAAGTTTTTTAACTTTTGTTTGCTTTGCTTACAATTTTGCAGTTACAAGTTTTGTATGTTTAGAAAGGAATTTCTCATATGGTAGAAAAGAAACAAATGGTTTTTATTTTTTAATTACAATTGAATTAGAAATTAATCATTGGTGTTCTTAAATCCGATGTACAATATATGATATAACCCAGTAAAATTGTCTGTCCCAGATGAACAGTTTTATGAGCTTAAAAAGGGAACAAGCTGTTGTCTTTGTGGGTCATTCCCTGGGAGGTGCTGTGGCAACCTTGGCGACGATCTGGTTTCTGGAAAAGAGGATCAGACAAATATCTCCTTTTTGCATTACTTTTGGTTCTCCTCTTGTTGGAGATGCTAGTCTTGGGGAAGCGATTGGCCGTGAAGATTGGTCAGGATTTTTTTTAAATGTGGTCTCCAAGTACGATATTGTTCCTCGGATGCTTCTTGCGCCATTTGAATCGATTGTCCAGCCTTTGAGTGTGATTTTACCTCACTGGAGCAGCACAATGGGCAAAGCTTCAATGGAAGTATCACGTGCACCTGATCAAGAGGCTTGCAAAACTCTTCTTAAAAATGTTCTGCAACACACATCTACAATAGCAAGCAATTACACTGAAGAATCTGGTCTTAGAAGCATGTATAGACCCATTGGTACTTACATCTTCTGTTCAACCCTTGGCGCGGTTTGTATTGGAGACCCTGAAGCTGTCTTGAAAATGCTGCATATTACCATGCAGTGCAACGAAGGAAAGACCTCTGATGAAATTGCAAGTGTCTGTATCTCGGAGCACACTGATTATGGCAACATGCTGGAGTGTATCACTGAACACCTACTTAACACAATCACAATAGGAATCACAAATGCCATTTCAGACTCATCATATGAAATGGGGATAGCACTACAATTGGAAGCAATTGGTATTGAGGCTCAGGTAATCTCATTATTTCTACTTATTTTGTGTACAGATGATAGTCACATTGCTCAGGCTCTGCAAAACATACTCAAAATCTTCAAAGCTTAATATATGTATTAAATATTAGCAACTTGTGAGGTAAATGGCTGTCTTGTCTTACCAGAGTTTGGACTGGAGTCTTTCTGTGTTTCTGTGTGCAAGTTTTTTGGAGGAAATTTCGTGAGTATTTTTGGATCATCCTTTGTAATCCATCATTAGGATGATAAAAGTGAAGATTTCAGAAACTAACCCAGCCTCCATAATGTACAAGTTGTCCAGAAAGTGAAGTTTATGTCTCAGGGAGTTTGGGGTGAGGGTAGTTATAACCTACAATAATAATGTAAGGAGAAAAAGGAAGGTTAAAATAATAAAAGGGAAAGGTTGAAGATCCAAATTAAGGTAAATACTAAAATTATTACTTAGAAGAGAAGTTAATTATATACAATAATAATAAATAATGATAATCATGTTAGTAATAATTAAAAGCTGGTGGGGGAGGGGGTGGGGGAGGGGGGGTGGGAAATGAGAGAAAAGGGGGTGGTGGATAG
>MU225025.1:2021857-2051046 GCA_018584345.1 Thuja plicata | reverse complement strand
AAAATATACAATGCTCATGAACTGTGAGTATTTTAGGGGGGGGGGGTGGTGGGAAATGAGAGAAAAGGGGGTGGTGGATAGGTAGGACCACATGACAACAAAGGGATACATGAGAATCTGGAACCTCGTGATCTGGGTATAAATAGGGAGTGAATGATAGAACCCCACACATTGAATTCTGTAAGTTTAATTCTTCCAATCAGAAAAATATACAATGCTCATGAACTGTGAGTATTTTATTATCATGGTTTTCCTTGATTGAATTCTGATAAGGTTGACTAGATAGAGCAGAGAAAGTGCTAAGAGAAATGAATATGCACCAGCTTCCTTTCCTTAATATTTGCAGGGGTGGTTGTTTGAAATTTTACCCTTTATTTCAAGGGATAATTTATTCGGTAACTTGGTTTTGGCTGTGACCTGCTTGCCAACCACCTCTCCTGCAAATAATTCTTCTGAAGGTGGGAACTTAATAACTATGAGACCACAACAACTCAGAAACAGATCCAAAGGGATATGCCAACATAGATTGACAGCTTGTAATTAAGACGCGCTCTATTGCTGACCTCTATTATATTTTATTTTATTAATTGTCATCATTTGCCTTTAATTTGACAAGATTTTGCTTGGTTTTCAGCACTTCTTTGGCTCAAGTTTTCTCCTTTTTTGGATACTTAACATTGGTGACTTGATTTTTGAGCAGAACGATCATGCATTTCTTGCCCTCAAAAAGGTGGAAGAGAAGAAAGGTACTTTTGAGATGAACGTTGAAGAACTAAATTCTACATTGAGCAAGAACCAAAGTGCCATGGCAGAGTTGGAATGGTTTAAAGGGCTTTGTAGGGTCAAAGGCATCGGCTATTATGATTATTTCAAAACTCAAAATGACCAGAAGAATTTCAGAATAGAAATGCTTCGAATATCTCTGGAATCATTCTGGGATTCGATTGTTGAGATGGTGGAGAAACATGAATTGCCCATTGACATCCAATTTCAAAATAAATGGATCAATGCTGGCACCGCATACAGAAGACTTGTGGAGCCTCTGGACATTGCAGACTACTATGGCAAACAGAAGGGTAATGACAGCTATCTGTCACAGGGTGTTAGACCACACCGTCACATAGTCCTAGAAAAATGGATGAATGAAAAAGAACAAACTCGTATTGGAAGAAATAAGAAGCCTCGCACAAAGTTTGCATCCTTGACTCAGGACTCTTGTTTTTGGGCTCACGTAGAAGAGGCTTGTAAAGCCCTAAGAAATCTCCAGCAAGAAAAAGAGCAACACAATGTCATAAATGCTCAACTAAAAGAAAGCCTTGGAAAGTTTGAAGATTATGTGTGGAGCATGATCAGAGATCGCAATATCTCCGTTGAGGTGTTCTTGGAACAGAGTAGCTTCATGCTATGGTGGCAACAATACAGGCATCTTCAACTTCAATCTGAACAGTGGAAATCAAGCTCTTATTTATTTAAGTTCATGGAAGATGAGAGTTGGAAGCTGGAAATTTAGAAGAATGGACCTTTTCCAATTGGTACAAAGATACTCAAATGGTTTCTAATTTTCATGCTTTCTTGGTGGTTAGTTTTCGAATTTCATGTTTACTCAGATCCTGCTACTCTTTATTGTAGAATGCTAGATATATGCATATTAATATCGTTAGCTATAGTGAGTTGTGACCTATGATAGTGGTTTTGCAATTTGTCAAAAACAGGTGTATTTTGAAAGCTGTTTGTTTGATCTTTAGAAGGCTTGTAGTGAATGATTAAACATTTTCCTGGTCTAACAATGTTGTATATTTACGCTAGTTGATTTTCTGACAAGGCTCCTAGTGTAGGTTTCAAATGTTTTCCTGGCCTAACAATCTTGTATATTAAATCTAGTTAATTTTCTGATAATTTCGTGTGTATTTACTCTAGTTAGGTCTTATATGGAAAATTCTACTTTTGAAGTTTTGTCTATTGAATTTTACAAAACACAGTAATATGCTAATATTTTTAGGTATCATCTGGAGTATATTGGCACTAAATTATTTCATCCTAATTAGCATTTAACTGTCTCTTTAGTTGGACTGCTGTACACAGCAAAGTTTATTATTGAAAAATATAGTGTTTTCAATACATTGCATATTGCACATTTCTTTATATCCACAAATAATCTGCATGTACCATTACTTTCTATTGTTTTGCTTTAATGTTGTGTTTGCTAAGGCTACTCACATTATAGTAGATTATAAGACATTTGGACATTGGACATTGGACATTGGACATTGGACACTTAGTTCAAATGTATTAATAGCAGGAAAATGTAATATAAAATAAAAAGGAGGGTCTGATTCAAAAATAAATAAAATTTAAATGTGCAGATTGATTTTGAAGAAAAGAAATAGAGATGAGAATTGGAAGCTGGAAGTTTAGAAGAAATATTTTTTTCCATCTGTGATAAAAATACTTGTATAGTGTCTAATTTTCATGCTTTCTTCATGATTAGGTTTAATATTTCAATTTTCATTTATACTTATATCCTGCTACTCTTTATTGGAGAAAGTTTATGGAAGATGAGAATTGGAAGCTGAAATGTTAGAAGAAATGACGTTTTCCAACTGTGACAAAGATACTTAAATAGTTTCTACTTTTCTGTTTCATGCTTTCTTTGTGATTAGTTTCCAACTTTCATATTTACTCAGATCCTGATACTCTTTATTTTATAAGTAAGAAACATGTATCCTAATACCATTAGCTATTGTGACTTATGATGGTGATTTTGCAATTTGTCAAAAACATGTGTACTTCAAAAACCACCTCGTTTAAAGGTTTGTCGTGAAAGGTTTCAATTATTTTCGTACCCTGACAATCTTATGTATTTACTTCATTTGTTATTTAATTTTTATATGAAATGTTGTATTTGAAGTTGTCTATTTAATTTTACAAAATACACTAATACCGTAATACATCAATTTCTCTGCATGTACAAAATACACTAATACCGTAATACATCAATTTCTCTGCATTGTCTGAACTCTGAAGTATATTGGCATTAAATAGTTTCAACCTACGTAGCATTTAAATGCCTCTTTAGTTTTAGTCTTTTAGACATTTCAATATTACGTTGGACTGAAACCTATATAAATTGATTCAAGTTTTACTAGAACACAGGTTTTTATTAGGATTATTGTACATAACAAAGTCTGTTATAGAAAAGGTTCTTGTTTTTTCAATACATTGCAACTTGCTGATTAAATTATACACATTGTTTTATATTCCCACAAATAATTTGCATGTACCATTGCTTTGTATTGTTCGGATTTTGTCTTATGTTTGCTTAAAGACTATGGATGGTATAGTAGATGATAATACATACGGACAATAGGGGGAATCTAAAACACGTAATAGGCAAATAGACTTGCATTTATATGTTAGCCCTAGCTTGAAGATGAGAATCTCCTTAGTACATATATTAGTCTCTATAACCATTATTTTTTTTATAAGAAGGAACGAGCTTTTGTCTTCAAGTTGTGAAAGGGTGCTCAACATGCTAGGACTAGAACGTAGGTGTTTACCTAACAATCCCCTTGTAATGGTGAAAATTGCATGCTTACAACTTTTTCCTTTGTTTCATATTTGTTTTAATATGTTTGTTCCGAGTGTAATTACTTGTGTACAATTGACATTTCTATTTAAAACTTCACAATTAATAAGGCTTTAATTAAACTTGACTCTATTCATCCCAAGGATTTAGATTCAATTTGCACACATGTTCTATTCCTTGACCTAATTATGGTTTTGACAGTTGACCTAATTATGGTTTTGACAGTTGAACTTTTCTGCTCAAATTTCAAAAATGAATGTAAGTCAACTCACTTCCTATTAGTAGTTAATTATCAACTTAGAGCACATCATGTGTGATTTGCAATCTAGGGTGATGTTAAAGAACAAACCTTAATTCATTATTGGCTATATAAGATCTATCAAACCTCTCTGTCTTATAATTGTATTGTTAATTAACACAACATATAATTGCATCATTAGCTAGCATCAACTCATAGAAACAGATTGTGCATATTGCATAGTTGATTGAATTCAAGCATGGTTTGTAGACAAAGACTTAGAATCTCAATCAATATGTATTGAAAGTATAATGCGTTGACTTCAAGAGAGGAAATAGAAATACAAATTTTGGAAATGATTTACAAAATTAGTGATGATAAATCAGCATCCAAAGAAATTCACAATCAAAGCGATGCCTCGATAAATATATCATCTATCTATCATTTGGAAGTGTTTAAAGATAGATGAAACACAAGAATTTGTGAATCAATATGTAATAATGCTATGGAAGCTACATGAAAAGGTGGAAGACCTCAAACAATTAGTTTTTTAATATATTTTGACAAGGTAGATCAATATATCAAAAGGAAGATGGAGTGCACAATGAAGTGGGATAAGTAGCAATTTGTGAGAATAAACAAGGCAAACTTTTTGGGTTTCATCAAACCATTAGTAATCTTGAAAGTAAGTTTAGATTATTCATTTTAAGGAAAGATCCACTCTCATTCATGAATTATTAAAGGAAAGATTCACTATCATTCATGAATTGTTAGTTAATTGTACAAGTCAATTACTATGAGTTGCACCAAATTGGCCTTTTAATCGATGAATAGTGGAAAATGCAAATGAGATACTATAATTTTATTTATTCCTTTAAAACAAAAATATAAGACTTAGATCTATTTATGTTAGTTTGGTAATCATTAGATGGGTAATGAAAAATGTGTATTAATGAAAGATGAATGCAATATTAACAATAATAATTAGGAATATGAAATATTGTATAAATACCTATTAAGTGATAAATCTCTTTAGATTATCAAATCATTTACTTACTAGAGGGATCCTAATTTCTAATATTCATTTCCTTCGATTGCATACTTTCACTTAACCCATCTCATCAATGCCACTAGATGTATTACTCATGTTAGATGTGTTAACATATGGACCTTTAGAATCCAAGTTCCCTTTCAAATATTTTTTTTGTCATATCTTGTTTTATACATGTCTAGACAATTTTAAAAATTATTGTCACTTTCTTTCTTATCTTTGATTTCAAGAATCTCAATACACTAAAAATTCTCTCATATTGACGTTGTAAAAAGGGCTGGTTTCTCTATAAGCTTATTTTTTTTTTGTAATTCGTTATATATATATTGTCCACTGAATTATAAAATTTTAGAATACTTATTGGCTAAGGTGTTTATCTTTTATGAAAATCAAATGATTGCCAAGCTATCCAATACTAAGGACGCACCATGAATTTAAGCAGTTCATATTGAGGGAACAATCTCTAGTTTTGAGGATAGAGATATTGAAATTTCCTGCTACTTTGTACATTTAACAAAATTTTCAAAATCTTCCCTTGTAATATGTTCTTCTTTGTTAGTGCTCTTAACCCTACAAGATACATATATTGATATCTCATATTCTCATAGAGATACAGAATTCCTTGCTTGCATTAAACTGAATAAAAAGTAGTGATATTGTCCATATTTGTCTTTAAGTGCCAACTATAAAATATTATAATTATGAATAATTGTTTTAACAAATATATATTAGTAATTATAACAAGTTCGCCAAAGGGTTGTAGCTCAATTGGTTGGGCACAATTGGGAGGCGCATTTGGGCCAGGTTTGACCCCTGGGTGACTTTGACGGACTGGACGTGGCAGCTTAGCCAAAGGATGACTTCTGGTTTAGATGTATGCTTACTCATAATGTTGTAATCAGCTATATAATGGCAGAGATGCTGATATCTATCTAATCCGGTTGTTTCCATCAAAAAAAAAAAAAAACTATAACAAGTTCGCAATATTATTCAAAATGCCTTCTGTCCGTTCTCCCACTTGTTCAGGGCTTCCTGGTGCGACCGGCGTTGCTGGGTCTGGCGCTTTGGCTGTTGCTGGGCAGGTCGGGGTGGTGCCTTCTTTTGCTGCTCGACCGTCTTCCCTTCTTTCGTTGAGACTGGGGTTTAACACAGGGCTTTCCCACCCAGGGGTGTTTTTGAATCCTGCCGATGCTGTTGTTTCGTCCACCCCTGTTCTGGGGTTTGTGGATGTTGGGGCTGCTGACCCACGTTGGGTTGCAATTGGTTTTCCTCCTACTCATGCTGGTGGGGTTCCTCCCCTGTCTTTGTTGTTGATGGCAAGAGCTATGCTCGGGCTGTTAAGTTGGCTCTTTCTAAGGTGAAAGCTCGTCCCATTTTTTGTGCTAAGACTTTCCCTATGGTGGTTTGTGGTCCGGAAGTGGTGGACAATGTTGGTTTCTATCAACAATGTGGTCTAGTTTGTAGATTTGCTTGCTGGTTTCTGACCTTCCCTTCCAGAGATGCACTTCATGCACTTCTTTCTGGGTCTTGAAGTCTTGGAATCTAGTTGTCTTGGTAACATTGAGCTCTTTTCTTGTGCAAAAAGTTTTTCATTGTTGTTTTTTATTCTGAGGTTGAACAAGATTTGATTTCGACCAGGTTGTGGTTGTGGTGGAATCACTCCCTTTCAGCCAAACCTTGGGCTTTCTCTTTGAACCCTCTCACTAAACTTCTTAGTGTGCGTGAGTATGGGTTTGTCTCTCAAATCTCCCCCTTCATTTTTGAGAGCATTCTTGCTTTAAAGCCATAGACAACTCTATTGATCATTTTTTAAAAAAGGTTGAGGCTACGACTGAGGTGAATCGTTCTAGTGCATTCTGATCGACCTTGACATCTCCACATCCCTTTCAGGTGACGGTCGAGGATAGGCCATTGACCCAATCACTGGATTTTGAGGGCCTTCCGTTCAGATGTAGGCAATGCTTCTCTGCTGGTCATTTGGCCACTGACTGTTCTCTTTCACGATGTAAGGGTGCTGCCATTTGGTGGAAGAATGCAAATGATGGGCATTTGACAGTCCTGGCTGTTGATGAATCTCCTCAGATTGATGTTCCCCCTATGGGTGATGCTCTCACTGCTCAAAATTCCTCCATCCCTATGGATTCGCTTCCAGTTGTTGGTTTAGACCCCTCTGGTGAAGCTCTGATTGTTGTTATTCCTAGTCCCTTTGGTGGCATTTTCTCTTCTCTGTCTTCCACTGCTTCTGATCTGCTCCTATCTGTGGATGTTGTGTCACAACATTGTCAGCACCCTAGTCCTGTTGATGATGTTGATTCCCTCTCTCTGGGGCTCCCACTTTCTTGTGTTGGGGACCCTGCTGATAGTATTGCTTGGACAGTTGTTCGCCGACGAAGGAAGTCTCATTATGTAGTCTCTCACCCTTCTCCCTTCGTTGTGGTTGAGTCACCTACTCATACTTGATATGGGTCACTAGTTGTGTTGCTAGTCTGCTCTTGACCTTGTTGATATCTTATTTCTCACCTTTAGTCTATGGTTGTGTATGGGTCATCACCCTTGTTCTGTTGCTTTTTAATATAAAAAACAAATATATATTAGTAAGGGTCATGCATATTATTTTACATAGTTTTGTATATTCTAAATTATACATATTTATTTCTTTGATTTTTGTAGAAGGTTTTTTATTTCGTCCAATATAAAAACAATACCTAGTAAAATGAGAAGCATCTGTATGCCACTTAATCTAAATAAGAGGTTATGAACGTCATCTACTATGAGTGTTCACTCATTTATCTAATAAAAAATTAAAATGTTTAGCAAAAAAATATTTGCACTGATCCATGGAGGGAGATTCATCTTATTTAGGATATTTGTTTTTCTCAGTTATTCGCTTAGAAAAATAATTTAAATTTCCAAAAATTATACGATAGTTTAACAAAATTACAAGTGTTTTTTTTCAAATGAGATCATCAATTTTTAATACTACAAAGAACTTACTCACAATTTTAAACGTTAAATTTATTTTATGGGTCATTTAGTGAATGCCAATCATTTGTAGTGAACAAGATGTATATATCTTTACACAGATTTTTCATACCACTTTGTATATTGAAGCTCTATCGAACTATACAAATACAAAAAGTTTGGCAATTATGTAGTCATCTAGGGGAAAGTCTCCAGTAGCCGCCCAAGCTAACTTCGCGCACCTAGAGCTCCTAAACTGTAAGTCAGATTTCGACAATTTTTTTGGTCTAGCTCCGTATGTGTTAAGAGCTTAAAGCTAATGTTTTGGCTTCTAGGTATTCACAGATCTCTCTGTAGAGATCGTCTAACATACAGTGGTCAAAAAATGACCTTTTCAAAGTGTCGCTTGATACCCGCTATGTTCTTGCACCAATAGCTGTTTACTCAAAAATGCCAGTACTTGTGGCCAAATGTCCTAGTAGTTGTTACAAAATGTCCCAATAGTGGTGCACAAATGGGCCAATTACCAACCAAAAAAGGTAAAAAATGATCAGCTATTCGTAAATGTGTGATCGACTATTGGTACATGTTTTCATTTTTGGGGACTCCTTTAGTATAAGTTATTGGGGGGTCAACATGAAAAAAATATTACGGTTACTAGACCCCCTAATGACTACTGGGGACTTTCCCCTATATCTGAATAGTTTCATTCAAAGGTTTCCTAACTAGTTCACATATTAGGGGAAAGTACCCAGTAGCCATTAGGAGGTCCAATAACCGTGACTTTTTTGTCATACTTGGCCCCCCCCAAAAAATATGTTGATAACCATTTCCTACATAACAAAAGTGCCAAAAGTAATTACTTACATACCCAATAACCGTTCACCATGTCATTGATAAATAAACGCTACAATTGCACAACTATTGGTGCAATATTGTTTCTAATACACATCAACTTGCACAAAAAAGGTTACATTGTTATTAAAAAAGAGTGCATTGTTTACAATTACAATGGATTGCTCCCACAATATAAATATATTCTATTTATGTATAACACATATTCAATTTATGTACCCATATGCACAACTATTGGTGCATGATATTTTGAGTCACCTACATACATGCACAACTATTGGTGCATAATATGTTTTAAAGCAAATACATTTGAACTTGCAATGCTCTAATATGCGCAATCACCCACAACTACAATGACATCCTCAAGCAATAACTCTATGTGCAATTGGTACTTGCATGGACAACTAATGGTGTAAGGCTCACCAATAGAGCAAATAAACAATGCAAATAAAATATACAAATTTGAATTCATGAAGGCCATCGTATGAATTACAAATTTAATGCAAATCAAGTGCAAGCGTTGCTTGAAATGACTGATTCTTTCCCACCCTAATTTGAATTCAAATTGACCAACCACAAAATCAATGAAGTGTTTCCTATAATAAGCAAATTCCTTTGTCTTTTTCACAACAAATTCCTAGTTTGTGCGTTGTTCATTCTCTGTAGTCCGAGTTGAAATCGTTATTCTCTACAGAATCTAGAGATCCTTTGGAACATTCCGCTCCTACTCAGGTTGGTACCATTTATTTAGTGTTTTTTCTCATTCTTGTCTGCTTAATAATGTATGTTAGGTTATATTTTTTACCGTTTTCATTACTAATTAACGTTAGTAATTTTGTGTATTCATGTTTTTAGTTAGTTACGTGTATTCAAAGTTAGTAGTTCACTGTATTCATGTTTAGAGTCAATTACGTGGATTCAAAGTTTACTGTTTTCAGTTACTAAGGTGTTCATTTCCATTTTATCTCCTTAAAGTACGTTCGCATATATTTTTAACTGTTTTCATTACTAATTTACGTGTTCACACATTACACTTTTCAGTTACTAATTTCATGTTTTCATATATCGATCAAGAGTTTAATGTATGCATTAGCTAGACATATTCATTCAAATTCAAATTATACTATAATTAGTTACTTATTTCATGCTTTCAAAATTCAAGCTAGGGTTTAGTGTATGCGTTACTTATGTTAGTTCAATGTATTCATGTTTTCAGTTAGTTACATGCATTCAAAGTTATTTCATTGTATTCATGTTTTTAGTTACTTATGTGCATTCAAATTTTACTATTTTCAATTACTGAAGTGCTCATTTCCATTTTTGTCTGCTTAATGTATGTTCATATCTATTTTTAACTACTGTTTTCTGCTACTGAGGTGTTCATTTCCATTTTTGTTTGCTTAATGTATGTTCATATCTATTTTTAACTGTTTTCATTATTAATTTACATGTTTTCACATTACACTTTTCAATTGCTAATTTCAAGTTTTCATATACCAATCTAGTGTTGACTATATGCATTAGTTAGAAGCATTCAAATTCAAATTATACTATTTTCAATTACTTATGTGATGCTTTCAAAAATCAAGCTAGGGTTCAATGTATGTGTTACTTACGTTAGTTCAGTGTAGTCATGTTTTCACTTAGTTGCGTGCATTCAAAGTTAGTTCATTGTATTCATGTTTTCAGTTACTTACGTGCATTCAAAGTTTACTGTTTTCAGTTATTAAGGTGTTCACAGTTTGCATTACTCTAATTGCATTTATAATTCATTTTCTCACATTACATTGTAGTCATATAAGTCCAAGATAAAAACCACAAGCCCCCGATTACTAAACAAGCAATCATATAATTATAAGATGTTTTAAATGTGGGTCCGCTCACTATAAAACATTAGCTTTTTATATATCGTTTTAATGTAACCATTTGGCTCGTTGCACTAATCAAGAGCCCATATAATATTACCCCATGGAGGACCCTACAAAATCATCACAAACCGAGTAACTAACCGTGGTAACACGTTGCTTGCTCATCGTCTACCACATAACCACCCAAACTCAAGTCATTACCTACCCACAACTAGTAATTACCTAATCATTTTCTTGAAACTTCATCTCCCGTGAAGGCTTCCCGCCAACTTCATTTCTTTGCATGCGACGAGGGTTTCAGTCCACCACTCTCATTTGTAAAGCTTAGATTGACCGTGTGCATTCTTAATTTGCCATTGAATTATTTGACACTGATTCTACTCATTTGCTAACCTTACACTGATTGTATACATTCTTCAGTTGCCATTGAACAGTGTTTCACAATGACTCTATGGATTCTTAAGTTGTCATTGAACTGTATTACATGGAATGTCTCTGCATTGATAAGATTACAATAACTTAAAAAATTTCTTTACCCATTTACTCTATACATTTCTCTGTAATCATCGAATGTATGCATTGCTAAGATTACATTGAGTGAGTTGAGCGAATGCATTCTGAATGTGACATTGAATTATTTGTCTCCGTAATTACTTTTTGCATTCTTAAGTTAACATTGACAGTATGCATTTGTCTTTTATCAAACTGTGACATCAATGCATGGAATATCATTGCATTTTCTAGTTTAATCATGAAAAGTTAATGTATTTATTTGCTGTAGTTTAAAATCAAGTCATTATCTACCCACAACTAGCCCTAAAATCGCGTTTAATTCACCTTCTTTCGAGCATTTTCTTGAAACTTCATCTCATTTGCTAAGCTTACATTCACAATTTGGCATTGAATTATTTGTCACAGTGATTGTACTCATTTACTAAGCTCACATTGACTGTATGCATTCTTAAGTTGACATTGAATTGTTTGTCACACTATTTGTACTCATTTACTAAGCCTACAATGACTGTATGCATTCTTAAGTTGTCATTGAGTTGTTTAACACACTGATTCTAGTGACATTATTACATGGAATGTCAAAGAAATAGGGTACATTGTCGATAATATGATTAAATCAACTACTTTAATCATGAAATATTATTGTATGCATTTGCTTTTATGGTTTCATGTTTGTTTCAACCATTTATCTGTATTCAATCAAGGGTTTCACTCGGTCCATTAGTATTTTGAATCATACTATCAAGTTATTACATGGAATGTCTCCGCATTGATAAGTTAACAATTGATTTTGCAATTGACTTTATGAATTTCTCTTTACTTGTTCACTCTATGCATTCTCAAGCTTGCATTGACTATATGCTTTGTAAGTTTACATTGATTGAATATGCATTTGTGGTTGTAAGTACACAGTCACATACATAGATACATACAAGTGCACATATGTGTATTTATTTGCAACATACATACATAAATATTTGGCTGTGTACTTACAACCACAAATATTTACATACACACATCAATATTTGCGATTGATTTAACCTGAACTCTTAATTTTAAACAAGTAAACCCGGGTATGTGGTAATTGGTTTATGACTGATATGTACGAAGTGGTTGCAGCTTAAGTCAAAACCATGCCAACCAAATGAAAGTCAAAGAGACTAAACATTGGAAATAGAAGTATAAGAGTCACTCGCAAAGTTTACTTCACAGATACAGAGGTGAATACCAAGGTTGATGTAGAAGAAGTTTTAGTTGATGCTCCTGCTGTCAATAATGAAGAGGTGAATGCACAAGAGTACAATGGAGGGGAGTTGGCCTCAACTAACTAGGCCCATCTAGCCCCAATTATATGGTGGACAATTGAGGACATGAATGTTTCAATTAACAATGTTGAAAAAGGTGAGGTATCAGTTAGGGTTGTAGCGAAGAAGTGGAACATACCTCCTTCCAACTTGCAGTCGTGGCTGATGGGAACAACAGTCACCAAGAGGAGGGGCCCAAAAACAATTTTAAGTGCTGAAGAGGAGGAAAAAATGGTATAGTGGTGCAAGGACATGGCAAAAATTGCGTGTGGCCTCCAAGTGTCTCAGCTACAGTCAATTGTTTTTGAAATTACCATGGGAATGGTTAACCCATTTACTAGTGGCTTGCCAGGGAAATCCTAGTGGAATGATTTGAGACGCCGCCACCGTGACTTGACAATTAGAGTTGCAGAAGGAGTGGACATGGATAGGTATATAATGGTTTGTCCTAGCATTGTAGCCTATTTTTTTGAGAACTTGGAAACTATATACAACCTCAACCACTACGACTTCAGCAGAATTTGGAACTGTGATGAAACAAGCGTGCAAGCTGGAAGGAACTGCTGTATGAGAGTAATTGCAAAATTTATGAGCCAGAAACATCCCATCTCTAGTCTCAAAAAGTGGGGAATGGATCACTGTTCTTGCATGTGTGAGCACAAATGGATTGAGCATACTTGGGTTTTACTTGTTCAAAGCGAAGAGGAACACAAAAAATTACTTTTTCAATTACGAGCTTGGGGCGTGAATGGAAATACAAGAACACACATGGATGAAGAAGGAGTTGTTTATCAATTGGATCAAACACTTTTCTAGATGCATCCTTAGCAGGGTCTCTCCCTCAAACATGGCGCTACTCATATTTGACAATCACGACATTCACGTAGTGTGGAGGAAAATTGAGGAAGCAAGACCTCTGGGAATAGACCTGCTAACACTTCCCACACATACCAGCCATAAGTTGCAACCATTGGATGTGAGTGTGTTTCCACCTTTTAAAACATACTTTAAACAACATAGGAATGTGTGGATGGAAAACAAACCTCAAATAGATATGGGACGGGAAGAGTTGGCAACTTTGGCTAGCAAAGAATTCAAGCTAGCATTAACCCCAAGCAATGTAATGATTGGGTTCTGCAAGAAAGGCATTTGGCCTTTCAACCAGACTGCCCTAGTGAATGATATGAGTTCAAGTGAGGGTTTTTATATTGAAGAAGATGACGATGAACTACAATCATATGAGCCTAAACTGGAATTAGATGGTGCTGCAAATGTAGTTCAAGGTGAGGGAGAGGTTATTTTAGTGGAGGCATTTATGCAAATGAATGGCTATGGTGAAGATGCAATTGATAATTTTGTGAGAAGGTAAAATGACACCAATCAAGAGACAATAGATGATGCATCTAAGGGTATGAATTTGCATCCAAAACCATCCCAACCTAAAACAAATGATGAGAAGGCAGCCATCAATGATGCAGTGGGCAGTACAGATGGCTTGAGTTTGCGAACTCAAGCATCACAACCTGATTGGTTGCAACAAGCAACCCTTAATATCGGTCAGCCCATAAAGAGTTTTGAGGAGGATGTATCCATTTCAATGCCCTCACCACCACATGTAGACCCAACTGAGGTGGTTCACTACTTTACAAATGCCTTGAATTGGGATCAACCGAATAGTCAGGTGTGTGTTGATGAACTTGACACAAGTGAACATGATGCTGAATTTCTGCCATGCACACCATATGACAATGAAAAACCAACTAAAAATACACACATATTACTGATACTTCGCATGCAAAGAATGCAACAATCTTCATGTGGAGCTCGTTAAGGGTTGCTTCATCTAAGCAAAAAGTCACAAATACTCACATCTAATGAGTACATTGCACAACTTCAGCAGCAAGAACAATTGAAGAAGCAATTGGAGGATAATGTAAAACACAAGGAGTAGATGAGGGTGAGGAAAGATGAAAGAGAGGCAAACACAATAGCAAGAAAAATACTGAGGGTACAAAGGAAAGAATAAAGAGAAAGAAGAGTTGTGGAGAAAGAAAAATGGGCAGAGGAGAAGGCACATCGAAAGGAAAAACTCAAGCTAGGAAGAGAAGCAAACCCAAATATGCCTAAGAGACATAGAAGCAAGAAGGGACAAATATCCACTACCCCTGCCAAAACTACAGTGATCCTAACTGTAGTAGAAAATAAAGACATTACACCTTCCCTGAATACGGTTAGTAGGCCTACCACACCTCTTCCCCCACAACACCCAACCCTACTTGACATGTTGAATATTCTTGCTCCTATCTTTGGAAACATTAATTCACAACTAGTGCTAGAAACCAATGTTGAACACAACATATTGCTCGCTCAGCTAGTCAATCTCATCCAGCAAAATCCTAATCAATAGAAATCTCCATCAAGTGGAGGAGAGGGTACTGTCCATGGGAGCGAGACTCGAACTCCATTTCGGGGATTTATGGATAACTAAGGTCGATTGTAGGAAATGAATTTTTTTGATTGATGTGGCTGCCCTTTTTTGGCTCTACGATAGTTAATTGAAATCATCTACCTTGAAGTACACTACAACTATGTTTTTGTTTATTGGTAACCAAGGTGGTATTGTAAACTTTGTCAAATTTTGAAGGTTGTGGCAGCACAATGTTTTTCTCTGATGTACTGAAGTGTAAACTATGTAAGTAATGCCATATGATAATGCCATACAATGTAAGTTTTGTGCCATATGATATAAGTAAATAATGTAATGTTTTCGTAGTTGTTATACTTGCAACCCAATTTTTACTTCTTGTGTATCGTTGTCTGTATGTCATGAAATGCATACAATCAATTTTGAAGAGAATACATATAGTGAATGTTAAAGAGAAATGCATATAGTTAATGACAACTTAACAATGTATGCATTCTTACCTTGTATTATTGAATGCATACAGTTAATGACAACTTAAGAACACATACAATCAATAATACAAGGTAAGAATATATCCAATAACAACTTAACAATATATGCATTCTTACCTTGTATTATGTATACATTATTATGAATTTCCTACTGATTTCAGTTATTATTCATTTCTTTTTAAAGTGAGAATTTTGTCCACTTAAACTAATCTAATCAATCGATGGTTTGTGAGACAATTTAGTCCATATAAACCAGATGATATTTCTGAATTTGAATGTTTGTATGTTTGGACAAGGAAATGTCAGCCAATATGGATCCTTACAAGGTTTCAAGCAACTGGAGAAGGACAAATTTAACCCAACTCACCTCTTCAACCAATGCTACATGTTCGACAAGCTCTCTATTGGAGAGAAGAGCCACCTAAACCATAAGTTGATGCTCTATTTGCATATTTAGATCTTGGACAACGAGAGAACACATCAAACATAGAGGAAAGAGAATATGATCCTGAATGTGAATCTCCCTTTAATGGAATCTATTGGTGATATGAATGAGATAATGGAAGCGGTTGCTATGATTCGAACCTGATTTGTAGTTTTTGTCTACCCATTTCTATTTTTTAGAGAGACTTTGATACACATTGTCTCTTGTAATGGATGCTACCTATTGTTCATACGATATACAATGATGATAATGGAAGTGGATGTTATAATTGGAACTTGATTTGTAGTTGTGTTCTATCCATTTCTATTTGTTAGAGACATTGATGCTACATACCTATTGATGCAAGGATTGTAATTGCTGATGACGGAAGGAGTTTTTATAATGAATTTAGACTTATGTTTTCATATGGGCAATAGATGAATATGGGAAATAGATAAATAATGAATTTATACTTATGTTTTCATATGGGAAATAAATAAATATGAGCAATAGATAAAGAATGAATTTATACTTATGTTTTCATATGAGCAATAAATAAAAGTGGGCAATAGATAAATATTGGTAAGAGAAACTTGTAGCTATTTGAAGACTTGTCTAGCTAGGAGCCATCCTAAAATAAAATGTAGGGGCCATTTTCAATTGCCATTTGAAGCCCTTAAGAGGAGACTTCTAGCTTCAAAAATATTGATTGAAATTAAAATGAAAATACATTTGAAAATGTCACATACAATTAGAAGGAAGTTCACTTATAAGATTTGATTGATTAGGTGAATTGGGCTAGTACTCTAATTGATTAATTAGGTGAATTTGACTAATAAGACCTTGTTAATAAGGTAAATCTTCCTAACCTTGGCCCATCCTCTCCTTTAGACTTATAGAATTTGTACTTATAAACTTGATCCCAACTAAAAAGCACACCTTGTTGTTGATTCTAAATTATCTAGGTGTTCTATTAATTATCCATAAGAGACAAGATGCTTCTACCCAGCTACAAGAACTTTGAATATTATTACCATATACAATGCAATAATACTACTTATATAATTAAATAACTGGTTCCAAAGCTATGGTCTCTATGTTTGACACCTCAACACATTGTGGGGATGCATTTTTTATTTCGTGTATGTTTGTCTTAATGGTTCATTAAAAAAATTATGACAAACAATTTATATATAATTGTTATATCACCTATTTTTCTTAAAAAATATAAAATAGAAATAAAATCAGCATATCTGATAAATGTCAAGAAGATTTAGACATACATATTGAATCAATTTCATAAATATTTCATTGTTTCAATATAAAAAATAAGATTAACAAATAGTAAGCTAATATTTAAAAACATTAAAATGAAGTTGACAACAAAATGAGAAATATATAAAATTAATACGACAACATTAACTAACAATATTACTGAGACAATAATATTTAAAAACATATGAAATGAACACTTAAAAAAAACAAAAAACAAAAACAATCCATCGGGTCATAGCTTAGTAAAGTCAATTAAGACTTTACCTGCATGTGACTGGTGTCTTCTATGCAAGAATTATAACGTGTTACACCTTTGCTTGCCAATAAGGAAGTGATGGAATCATGTAACATACATGCATATTATGACATAAAAGAAAATAATATAACGCTTTGAGATCAATATTTACCAATTCAAATTGGAGTGTTCATAAACACAGTTAATGGACTTGATGTCATCAACACACCAAGCTGAACATTCAATGCCTCCCATACATGAAAAAGAAGTTGTAACTACCGGCCTCATATAATTAATATCATTAATACCACCTCAGAATATATATCATCTATTTGGACCTTGACACACCATTTGTTCATATGGGTGGTTAGCCATGAATTGTGAGCAATTCAGGTGCAATTATCATGTGGTGCACATTGCACCCTTTCATTTCAATCATATTTAACACTACATAAATATGTGCCATTCACAAAAAAAAAAACAATTTCATTTGGAGTGCTGAGAAACACAATTACACAGACCTGATATCATCTGCGCACCCTGCTCAAGTCTTAACTACCCCGCATACCCACAAAATTTTGTAACAACTGGTGTAAGTAACAATCTCACATAAATTTATCATTGTAATAATAAATCCACGACATGGTAAGACAATATTAAAGCACTTGATGTATCACAAATAATAGAGTGGAAAAGAATTGATCATTTCATATTGCACTTGATTTGCATTTATTTTTTATTCATAAGATGACTTCATCAATTCAATTTGTCATTGTTTATTTCATTTATTAGTGAGCTCTTATGTATGAGTGATAAGAAACAAATACATAGAAGCATATGCATGCATACATACATACGTATAAAAATATATGTAAACATATGTATACATACTTATATAGATATATTTATATTTATGCATATAGATATATTTATATTTATGATATATAGATATATGCAAACATATGTATACATACTTATGAACACATACATATGTATGCATACATACATATCTATGCACAATGTCATACATATGTATGCATATACATATCTATACATACATATGTATAGAATTCGATTCACTATATGCATTATGAAGTCGTCATTGACTCTATGCCTTTTATTGAAATAAAGAGTACATGCATTTCTCTTTAAATATTGACTCTATGCATTTCTCTTTAAATGGCAGACAATGTAATGTGAGAAAATGAATTATGAATGCAGTCAGAATAATACAAACTTTCAACACATTAGTACCTGAAAACAATAAACTTTGAATGCACGTAAATAACTGAAAACATGAATACAACGAACTAACTTTGAATGCACATAAATAACAGAAAACACACATACACTAATTTTTTTAAATATGACATAAGTAACTGAAAACAATATAATTTGAATTTGAATGCGTCTAACTAACACATCTATGATAACATGAAATTAGTATATGTGCAAACATGAAATTAGTAACTGAAAAGTGTAGTGTGAGAAAATCTAAATTAGTAATGAAAACAGTTAAAAATAGATAGGAACATATATTAAGCAGACAAAAATGGAAATGAACACCTTAGTAATTGAAAACAGTAAACTTTGAATGCACATAACTAACTGAAAATATGAATACACTGAAATAACGTAAGCAACACATACATTGAACCCTAGCTTGATTATTGAAAGAATGTCATGAGTAATTGCAAAAAGAAAGCATCGAAAGACACCCGACAATTAAGGGTTCTGTAAGAAAATTAGCAAATAGAAAGCACTACAGGTCACTACTTCCTTATCTTCATTTGGTTCACATCAACTTAATTTGTGTTCATTCTTCTTAATTACTATCACCAAACAATCTACATAAGGCAAACAAAAATGTATAATCTTGTTTGTATAGCAAGTGGTGGCTTACAACCTTTCTATTATCCAAAAAAAAGTATGACATCCCTATTTGCCGGGCACTTTCGATGCCTTATTTGATCAATATTCGAATATGATTAAACAAGCAAATTTTATAATGTTGATCATTAAAGATCCCACCAAACTTAATTGAAAATGATTAAAATAAAAAATTCAATAATATTAATCCTTAAATATCCCACTAAACATAGCCCATCTATTAAACATCCCTCTTGTATATGCCAGCTGTGCATTCTACACCTGCGTGGTTCAGATGTTTCTAATGATATAAGAACAATCCAATTGCTTTAGAAATTCTCTCTAATTCTTCATAAAAGTGTTGTGGCACTCTCTTCCCATGCCTAGAAAATACATTGTCAATTCTGTCCTCCTCATTATATACTATATCCTGCATAAAAGCTTTCAATATGATTCTCATCTCTTTGTTTTCTTTCAGCATTGATTGGGGGACAATTCTTGCCACAAATACCTCCCCACTATACATGTCGTATGACTTGAGGACCTCCTCCAAAGTATTCCCTGGAAGAAATTATGCACCAACATAAGAATTTACAATTCGTCTTAGGTCACCACTAGACTGCAACAAGTCCATGCATTGTGACAAAAGGATAGATACAATCTACGATGGAAATATGCATCACCTCTCTGCATAAAAATGATCTTTCCCGATGACTTCCACAATAGCATCTTGAACATTCAGGCAATGTGTGTTTTAAAGAAAATCCATGGCGGATTCCTCAGGTAGAAAAAAGTCTATAGGTTTTTGCCCTTCCAGAGTAGGGATTCTGATACTGTAGTTTCAAGTATTCAAATCTATGGATCCAGAGTTTACCCTATAGATATGATTGATAATTAGTGAACCACATCTACTCTATAGATATGAGAGGTCTACATTTGATTATAATTTGCATACTTCATAATGTTAACCTTTAATAAATGAACAACGAAATATAATCAAACTATTTTAACCATCTAAACAATTGAATACAACAACATTTCATGACTAAACTAGCATATTTAATTTTATTGGAATATGATTTAACTAGCAGAGTAAAATATATGAAATAAGTGCAACACCATTTCATGATAAAAGTGATAGATTATAGAGAAATACATTGAGTCACCGAGTAAAGAGAAATAAATAAATTCAATTGTAAACTCTATAATACGAATAGATTCCATGAATGAAAAAGAGAGAAATGGTTGAAAAAAATAAGAAACTATAAAAGAAAAAAAATCAATAACATTTCATCATTAAACTAGCAGATAATGTGCACGTGTATGTATCTATGTATGTGACTGTGTAATTACAACCAAAAATGTAAACTTATAGCCAGTTCAATGACACTTAAGATTGCATAGAGTCATTGTAGGCTTAGCAAATGAGTACAACCGGTGTCACAAACAATTCAATGTCAACTTAAGAATATATAAAGTCAATGTAAGCTTAGTAAATGAGTACAATCATTGTGACAAACAATTCAATGACAAATTGTTAATGTACACAGTCAATTTAAGCTTAGCAAATGAGATGAAGTTTCAAGAAAATGATGGAAAGAAGGTGAAATAAGTACAATTTTAGAGCTAGTTGTGGGTAGGTAATGACTTGATTTTGGGCAGTAACATGACAGACCGCTAAAGAAAATAAATACAATAAATTTTCATGATTGAAATAGCAGATGTAATGATATTAACGACAATTTCCCCTATTTATTATACATTTCATGCACTAATCTTATTGAAAAAATCCTCGATTAAATACAAAAAAAGGGTTGAAATGAAAAGGAATCTGTAAAAAGAAATGAAACCCTAATTATTTGACACTATATCCTAATTATTTGACATTCTTATTGACCCTAATACTTTGACATTGTATGAAATTGGCCCTAATTATTTAATCATAGAGAAGCCCTCGTCGTACGCAGAGAACCCACGGTGAGAAGCCTTTGCAGGAGATGAAGTTTCGAGAAATGACAGAAAACAAACAAGAAATCGTAAGAGGAGATGAATACCCTAAAAACAAACAAGAAACAATAGAAAAAAAATAAGAAACCGTAAGAGTAAATGCATACAATCTATTTTCATGATTAAACTAGCACCCTAAATCATAATATCGACAATGTACCCTATTTCTTTGACATTTCATGCAATAATTTCAGAGGAACATATGAAAATTGATTGAATCGTAAAAACAAATGACAGTAACAACATTTCATGATGAAAGTAGCAGATTAAACTGTAAGCAAACATCATTACAACGACAACACCTACAAAATCATGGCTACTTGTGAGGGGATGAAGTAATCCCTCATTTGTGAAGTGGTCGTCGCACGCACATAAACCCTCATGAAAAAACCTTATCACATGCAGAGAACCTTTGGTGGGAAGTCTTCGTGGAAGATGAAGTTTTGAGAAAATGATGGAAATAAGATGAAATAAATGCGGTTTTAGGGTTAGCTGTGGGTAGGTAGTGACTTGAGTTTTGGCGGTTACATGGTAGATGATGACCAAGTAACGTGTTACTGTGGTTAGTTACTAGGTCCCCAATGATTTAGTAGTGTCCTCCGTGGGGTAACATTATATGTTCTCTTGATTAATGCAAGGGCCCAAATGGTCACATTAAAAAGATATATAAAAAGTTAATGTTTTATAGTGAGAGACCCCACATTTAAAATATCTTATAATTATATGACTACATGTTTAGTAATTGGGGCCTTATTTATTTTCTATGGGTATATCATTGTCAGCTATTAGGGTCTAGGTGTCGGGTTGTGGGCGACACTTTGAAAATGCCATTTTTGACCACTTGGTGTTCGATGATATCTATAGAGAGATTCGTGAATACCCAGAAGTTGAAAGATTAGCTTTAAGCTCTTAACTCACCTACAGAGCTTGCTGCAGTCAAGCTCAGAGGATACAATAAAGGACTGTTCAAAATTGCAGCCAACGACAAGACAACAACGAAAACATAACAACACTAGAGATATAACAACTTATAGCAATTTATATTCATTTTTTGATTCAATTACATGAAACATGTCGGGCTGTAAGGCCTTCCCGGTTAGGGCCAAAAAAACAAAAGCATCAACAAGATCTCGCAGGGTCCAACACTCCTTGATCTACTCTATAGCTAAGTGGAAGAAAACCAAATCTAAACTTGGGCTCGCAAGCCACCAAGCAATCTGCAATTTCTGTCTATCCACTTACAACTATCTGCAACAACTTACAATCTTTCAATCCATAAAATTATAGCTTACTGGTCACTATATTCCATCTACCTAACCCCCCTTGAAAACATCAACCTAGACTCTCATTTATACACACTTGCCACAAGTTGACATTACATAACAAAACACAAGTCGACATCAAGAACACACAACCAACGTGTTACCCATCAGTCGGCCTCCAACAATCATCCAATCTTCACAGGAGAGTGAACCAAACAAGATATAGGTCCCCACATCCCCATAGGCAACCACAAATTAAATCCACAAATTGGCCAACCCACAGATAGCATAAACCCCGTTGGTGATCAAGAACACTGAAATCAGACCACTCAGTGAGAGGCACAACCGAGCCAAGCTCCATCGAATAGGCACCACCAAGAAACAAGACAAAACACCACTCGGTAACCAAGATTGAGAAACCACCAGCAACCGAGTCAATAGGTAACCGTGCACTCCAACAAGGAACTCCAAGGCAAATACCGACCAGATTACTGAGCTCCTAAGAAACAAATCAACATTAAACCAAAACAAATTTTTGGTGACATAGGATTTCCAACTACCCCAGGATGCTCTTGCATCAGAGCTACACCGAAAAAATTGTCGAAATCTGACTTACGGTTTAGGAGTTCTACGCGAAGTTAGCCTAGGTGGCTACTCGGTACTTTCCCCTATGTTATTTTGCATTCTCCTTTATTTATAAACATAAAGAAAATAAGGTTAGTGTACATCAATTTGAATTGTATACACATTCATATATATGCCCAATAAGTATTGTATATCAGTGGCGCTCTCTTCCCATGCCTAGAAAATACATTTCAATTTTATCCTCCTCATTATATACGATATCCTATATAAAAACTTTCAATATGATTCTCATCTCTTTGTTTTCTTTCAACATTGATTAGTGGACAATTCCTGCCACAAATGCCTCCCCACTATACAGGTCGTATGACTTGACGACCTCCTCCAAAGCATTCCCTGAAAGAAATTATGCGCCAAAATAAGACTTTGCAATTCATCTTAAGTCGCCACTAGACTGCAACAAGTCCATGCACTGTGACAAAAAGATAGATACAATCTGTGATGGAAATATACATCACCTCTCTGCATAAAAAAGGTCTTTCCCGATGAATTCCATAATAGCATCTTGAACATTCAGGCAATGTGATTTTTTAAACAAATCCATGGTGGATTCCTCAGGTACAACAAAGTCTGTAGGTTTTCCCCCTTCCCGAATAGGGATTCTAATACGATAGTTTCAGGGCTTCAAAGCTATGGATGCAAAGAATTAACCCTATAGATATGATTGATAATTAGTGAACCACATCTACTCTATGGATATGAGAGGTCTACATTTGATTATAATTTGCATACTTCATAATGTTAACCTTTAATAAACGAACAACACAAAATAATCAAACTATTTTAACCATATAAACAACTGAATACAACAACATTTCATGACTAAACTAGCAGATTTAATTCTATTGGAATATGATTTAACTAGCAGAGTAAAATATATGAAATGGGTGCAAATACATTTCATGATAAAAGTGTCAGATTATAAAGAAATACATAGAGTCGCCGAGTAAAGAGAAATAAATAAAGTTAATTGTAAACTTTATAATGCGAAGAGATTTCGTGAATGAAAAAGAGCGAAATGGTTGAAACAAACAAGAAACTATAAAAGAAAAAGAATCAATAACATTTCATCATTAAACTAGTAGATAATGTGCACATGTATGTATCTATGTATTTGACTGTGTACTTACAACCACAAATGTAAACTTACAGCTAGTTCAATGACAACTTAAGAATGGATAGAGTATGTATGTATCTATGTATTTGACTGTGTACTTACAACCACAAATGTAAACTTATAGCTAGTTCAATGACAACTTAAGAATGGATAGAGTCAGTGTAGGCTTAGAAAATGAGTACAACTAGTGTGACAAACAATTTGATGTCAACTTAAGAATGCATACAGTTAATGTAAGCTTAGAAAATGAGTACAATCACTGTGACAAACAATTCAGTGACAAATTGTGAATGTACTCAGTCAATTTAAGCTTAGCAAATGAGATGAAGTTTCAAGAAAATGATGGAAAGAAGGTGAAATAAGCACAATTTTAGGGCTAGTTGTTGTGGGTAGGTAATGACTTGATTTTGGGCAGTGACATGGAAGACCACTAAAGCAAATAAATACAATAACTTTTCATGATTAAAATAGTAGATGTAATGATATTAACGACAATGTCCCTTATTTATTAGACATTTCATGCAATAATCTTATTGAAAAAATCCTCGATTGAATATAGAGAAAGGGAAACAAAAATGAAACCGTAAAAAGAAATGAAACCGTAAAAAGAAATGAAACCCTAACTCTTTGACACTATACCCTAATTTTTTGACATTCTTATTGACCCTAATACTTTGACATTGCATGCAATTGAACTTAATTATTTAATCATAGAAAAGCCCTTGTTAGAAACCCCTGTCGCACGTAGATAACCCATGGTGGGAAGCCTTCGCGAGAGATGAATTTTTGAGAAATGACATAAAACAAATAAGAAATCGTAAGAGGAGATGAATACTCTAAAAATAAACAAGAAACCGTAAGAGCAAATGAATACAATATATTTTCATGATTAAACTAGCACCCCAAATCATAAAATCGATAATGTAGCCTATTTCTTTGACATTTCATGTAATAATTTCATAGGAACATATTAAAATTGATTGAATCGTAAAAGAAAATGACAGTAACAACATTTCATGATTAAAGTAGCAGATTAAACCGTGAGAAAACATCATTATAATGATAAAACCTACAAAATCATGGCTACTCATGAGGGGATGAAGGAATCCCTCACCTGTGAAGTGCTCGTTGCACACAGATAAACCCTCGTCACACATAGAGAACCTTCGGTGGGAAGTCTTAACAGGAGATGAAGTTTTGAGAAAATGATGGAAAGAAGGTAAAATAAATGCAGTTTCAAGGTTAGTTGTGGGTAGGTAGTGACTTGAGCTTTGGCGGTTATGTAGTAGACGATGACCAAGTAACGCGTTATTGTGGTTAGTTACCGGGTCGCTGATGATTTAGTAGGGTCCTCCATGGTGTAACACTATATGGGCTCTTGATTATTGCAAGGCCCCAAATGGTCACATTAAAAATATATATAAAAAGTTAATGTTTTATAGTGAGTGGCCCCACATTCAAAACATCTTACACTTATATGACTACATGTTTAGTAATTGGGGCCTTATTCTTTTTTTTTATGGGTATATCATTTTCGGCTATTGGGGTCTAGGTGTCGGGTTGTGGGCGACACTTTGAAAATGCCATTTTTTGACTACTTAGTGTTCGACGATCTCTACAAAGAGATTTATGAATACCCAGAAGTTGAAACCTTATCTTTAAGCTCTTAACTCACCTACAGAGCTACATTGAAAAAATTATCAAAATCTGACTTATGGTTTAAGAGTTCTAGGTACGCGAAGTTAGCCTGGGCGGCTACTGGGTACTTTCCTCTATGTTATGTTGCGTTCTCCTTTGTTTATAAACATAAAGAAAATAAGGTTAGTGTACATAATTTTAAATTGTATACACATTGATATATGCCCAATAAGATTGTATATCGGTGTACTTCTTCCAAAGACATCGCAATAAAAGTCAACTATTTTTTTTTCCTACGCATCAAATTTTCCCACCTTAGCAAAAACAATGCACCATTTTTATCAATTATTTATTGACACACTTTAGGAAAGGTAGGAACCCCTATAAAATTAATTAAACTACTATGTTAATATGATTCCATTATTAATATCACATCCAATCCTATTAGAAGAACAAAAAATGACAATCAATGACAATCAAACTCCAAAGGAAGAGGAAAATTCATTAACATCCATTAATGCAATCAAACCATGATAAGTAATCAAATATTGAAGCCATAGAGATTTTGTAAAATATTGGGTTTACGAAAAATTATGAACAACAATTACAACTCACATAAAGTTTGCTCTAGATTAATTAATAAAAATGGATAAAATCAAACTAATATAGAAAAAAAGGACTAATAATAGTTCTAAATAAATTTGAAAATAGGCTTAGTCCTAGAACTCACGATGGATAAATGAAAGAATGCCATTCTAAAATGACCAACCTATATCATATTATTTATCTACCTAAATTTGATAAATGTCTTAATATCTAAAAACGACAGAGAAGCTATCATATATCAAGCTTGCATGTTGTGGGATTGAGCCCAATTTACTGTGAAAACTAATATGGGATACATGAGAATAATCTAATAGAAAACAACCTCCAAGAATCTTTTCACCTTTTCTTGTTAAATATTTGAGAATTCAATGTAGTATTTATAAGAACCTTTGAAGAGTTTGTCAATTCAATAGGTGAAGGGGTTCTAGGTCAAACTTATCAGTAGACCAAATCAACAATAGTGAGAAAGATTAAAAATATTTACAAACTTATAGATGACCTACATGTTTGATGACAAAAATCTGATTTCTTTAATGCTATTGGATATGAAAGTGAATATTTAACTATTCTCCAATCACCCATCATGTATTTTAGTACTAAATGAATGCCTTTAAGTACTAACATAGTAATAGCCACACTGAAACATGCGCTAGGTCAACTCACAACAAGTGAAAGGGGTTGGTAATATTTGGATTTTGAGCTTGAAGCTTTGAAATTTGAACATCACTCACATGCTCCTTAATATTGTCATGAGTCAATCTCGTGTCTCAGAAAAATGATATGAAGGGATAAAGTGATGATTTTGATACGAAGAAAGAACATTTGAGAATAGTGTACATGGGGTTGAAATAGAGATGAACAAAGATAAATATGTATAAGATTGTGAGTCAAGTCTAACGCGCAAGCATTTCACTTGTCAAATATTATTTCACTAAGACATTCTCATCAAAATAAACACAAAATTAAATACAAAACAACATGAACAACATGAACATAATAATTTTATCATTACACTTTCTTTCTCAAAATTAACAATCATTGAATGAATGAATGTAAGATTTTTATAACGTCCACAAACCCGAAACAATCTATAAGACCCAAGAATAACATGCACCCCAAAACAGAACACTAAAGCCTTTAACAATTTACAAACTGTCATTTAAATTTACTTCATCATTTTCTCTCTCTTTATCAATCAACCTTATAGATTATGAAGTTTCTCTATTGGTTAAAAAGGAAGGGGACCTCATGAACACCAAAGCCTTTAACAATTTACAAACTTTTCTTTCAATTTCCTTCATTATTCTTTCTCTCTTTATCAATCAACCTTATAAATTATGAGGATTCTCTACTCATTATTCTTTCTCTCTTTATCAATCAATCTTATAAATTACGAGGATTCTCTACTGGTAAAAACAAAAGTGGACCTCATGAAACAATATCAGAGGGTGACACCATCATAAGAGCTCCAAGATTCCAAAGTTACATGACACCCACTATGAGATATTCCTTGTAGTAACAAGGTGCCCACCCAATGCACCTACTTGTTGTTGAAATAGAGGGGGAATTCAATGAAAATCCATTACAATTATTTGAGTCATGTGCATGCCTCTATCACCCACTTTATAAAGTTGTTCTCATGCCATGTGCATTGCTTCTCTAATTATATCACGCTTGCAACGTTTCATTCTAGCATGTCACATCTTCACACGCATTCAATGCCAGCGTGGCCAACCACCCGGCGGCTAACAGGTTAGGGTTTCGTCATCAAAGCGGGGAACCGGCAATTGCTCTCATTTTGACCGGCAATTCCGGTGAACTGACGTGGGCCCTAAAGATTACATGGGACCCATTGAGGACTAATAATTTTGATGGAAGATACTTTGCTACCAACATTGGGAACCTAATCAATATATATATATATATTTTTTCAACTATTAAAATAATTATTTCTAAATAAGAGTGAAGTCTATTTATTATTTTTTAAATTAGTGGAAAATGAATGTGTCTAGGTGATTGTAATTATTATTGAATGTATATTGACTCTCAATAATCATTTAGTTTTTTGAAATTTTAGAAAACGTGTGTGATTTGGAGGAGTGGTTATGAGGATATTTATATTCAACCTTATGTCGATGAGAAGATGCATGCATCTATCTTTATATAGCAAAATTGCAAATGCACATGGAATAGCTTCACATTTGTAAACAAAATAAGAATTAAATGAATAAAGACTTATGTTGTTAGGGATGTATGATAGCTTTGTTTTTGTCATCTCTTACATGAGAAAATAAGGTTGTCTATAGGATAACAATTAAGATCATAACTCCAATTTGAGTGAAGGCAACGTGACCATATAAAGAAACATACCATTGATGTTGTGATAAAATAATTAGAGACAAAATTGCATACAACAACTTTTATGGTCAAATCATGTAATTTCATTTAATAATTGCATGCATTTAAAATGTTGAAACTTTTAACAATTGATGTAAATTAAGTCAAAAATTAGAAAGTCATCTTATTTATAACTTTTCACATATAAGTATATTGATTAGTTTCTCTTGAACTATGGATTCAACATTAATAAAACTGATAAGTAGGAGATATTTTTCCACAGCAAGTCAAATTGTGATATTGCTATCAGGATTCAACTGTGTAGTTTTTGAGTCAAACTCATTGACCCATAATTCATGAGTAGTGGTTCACATGAACCCATCTCTCATGAGAATGAATGGAACACTTAACACTCATTGGATCCAATGAGTGTTAAGTGTTCCATTCATTCTCATGAGAGATGGGTTCATGTGAACCACTACTCA
>MU225025.1:1969507-2001061 GCA_018584345.1 Thuja plicata | reverse complement strand
TGGTCTTCTTTAATGCCCGAGAGTGCTTGGCATAAACCGACTGTGCTCGGTTTGGGTATAGACATTTGTGTAACATCACTACATTTGTGTAAACATCAATGACAATACACAATTAAATAATTGTCATCAACAATCCTGACCAATCTCCCTAAGAAGCCATGAAACCACGACCTAGGACAACCCAATGTAGGATTGCATCCAAAAAAACCCTCCATTCAGGGTAGACACATCTCACCATGATGTGCTCCGCCTCCTCCTTGGAAGAGAAATGAATCCCTTAGGCACAGAAAAGGTCGGCGATATCTGCATTGGTGCACCACCAAAAATATGAAGTCACATACTCCACTTCCAGAAGTGCATAGATGACCTCCATAAAGAAAGGGTGAGTAGGAATGAAGACACGGCTCAGCCGCTCCACCAAAATCAGTGTCTTGAAATTCATCTATTTCTTCGTGGTGCCGAAAGAGAAATTGGCTTCCATGACACTTCACTGCACTGCCCACCTAACAAATAACCTATCTTGATTGTCGTCAGAAAAATGTGTCGTTGGGTTCGCAGATCAAGGAATGTATAGCTCCAACATTCCTTCGCATTGACTGCACAGTAAAAATGACATGTGTGGAGCTCGTCGCAATGTTCACCACAGTCTGCCACCTTCTCAACAATAAATGCATCGCCAATAACCCCAATCCAACCAAATATTTCTTTGTCCCATCCATCCCATCAACATCCTCGATTTGGAAATATAACTTCCTCTCCATGCTTGAACACCTGTCTTCCATTAAGCATGTCATCTCAACTGCCAATTTGGACAGTGAGTCAACCAAACCATTGCCTTCCTGGTACAGTACATGTGTAATTTTGGAAAGTGATCAACTTCTTTCTGATGATTGAAATTATTTTTTGGAGTCTCCAAGCAAAGGATTTTCCCAAAGTAGTAACATTCACAATAATCTGAGAGTCCCCTTCCAGATGTAATTTAATCACCTTTAGTGTTTGTGCCAGCTCTACCCCCATAAGTGCAGCCTAGACACAAACATCATTATTTGTCCCATCCTATAGCTTTTGTGTTCAGTTGCAAGAATATTTCCATTTGTATCTCTTGCCACACATCCTGCACACGAAGGGAAATGATTCCCCTTTGACGCCCCATCAAAGTTCACTTTAGTCCATCCTTCTTCCAGGAATTCCAAACTAACTTCCTCTCTCCTTAATTTTTTGGATCAACCTAAGAACACTCATTAATGGGTTGATAAAAGCTATATAGTTGTGATGCAGGAGCATCTGGGGTTCTTGGCAATCCTGATCAACCAAAGAATATGTTTTCTTTTGTTCTTTAGCTTGTTTGGAGGCTGCTCGGTGGAGTGCTCGGTAACTGTTGTTTCTCGATTACTTTTTCTTTCTTTCTTTACCGACGAGTCTCGGTGTATGTTGGCTTCTTGGTGGGTTGTTTCACTGAGTTTCTTTTGATGCTCGGTTATCTTCTTACCGAGTTGTTCCCGTTGCTCGGTTATCTTCTTATCGAGTTGTCTATCCTGATCTAACTGACTTCTGCATTTAACTTTTGTGGCGTAATTAATGTGGGGTCTCTCATTGGGATATGTGTGGACCTCAATATGGGTCTTCCTTTGGGATTTGAGTGCTGACCTCTTTGGTGGACTCTTGTATATAGTTGATTTTCTATTCTTAGTTTAGCAGGTAGTTTTAGTAGGAGTTCTTGGATAGAAGACTAAGTGTTAGATATTTTGGATGAAAGGTTTATGACCTTGCATGTAGGAAGATCACTCTGTAAAAAATTGAATGTATATGGCCAAAACTGGGAAGGCCTTACAGCCTAACATGTATTGAGTTTGATAAATAAATGCAAAGTATCTGCTCTTTCTTCTCTCCTTCTTGTGTTGTTGCTTCTGTGTTGTTCTGCAAGGTGGTTTGGATAGTTGGGAGTGCCTTGGGCCCCTGTGTTCTCTCTTTCCTCCATGCGTCAGGTGGTATTAGAGTGAAGGTTGGATCTAAGTTCCTTCTTCTAAGCCCTAAACCTAGTTGGTTGATATTTTTGTGGTATAGAAGATTGCAATATGACCTACAATTGTAGAGGGATTCAAGATGGTTTATGGGAGAGGAAATGCAAATCGAGGTCTAGCTGATATGTTAAGGTAGATGGTTGCAAGATTGGAAGCTGTTGAGACAGCCCAACGTAGAGGAAGACATCTTGAAGATGTTAGTGATGATGAATTGAAGGAAATGCAAGGCGAAGCTGCACCTGCAACTCTTATGGATCAGGAAGAAGAGAGATTCCTGCGAGCATTAACGAGTTTGAAATCCACACCTCAGTTTAATCCTCCTGAGTATAGTAGAAAATTGGATTCTGATGATACGATAAAGTACTTTGAGTATGAAAATGTATCAGAGGAGAAGAAGGTGAAGATTGCAAGCACAAAATTGAAAGGTCATGCATCCTTGTGGTGGGAACATCTGCAATTGGATCGGAAGAAGAAAGAAAAGATAAGATCAAGGTATGGGATAAGATGATAAACAAATTGAAAGTCAATTTCTACCTTGTGATTACCAGATTAACCTGATTAGAAGAATGCAAAGTTTGAAGCAGAAAGATAGATCGGTAAAAGACTATACTGAAGAATTCTATAGGTTGGACATCAGATTTGGACATGTTGAAGATGAGGTGGAAATAATAGAAAGGTATATGAATGGATTAAGAAGTTCTATACAAGATGAGATCATCTTGGTAAAGATGGAAACCATTGAAGAGGCATATCGGTTTTCCCTAAAAGCTGAGGAGAAATTGAACATGAGATATGATCAAAGACAAAGAGGTAGATGTGGTAGATTCCCTAGAGGAAGAGGTAGATCTCATGGTGAAAATAGTAGATCTGAACCAGACAAGACAATTTCAGACACACATCAAGATAAAGGAAAGACTGAATAGAAATGTGGAAGTTCATACCGAGGAAGAGGTAATTACTCCTGAGGTGGTTACAGTAGAAAAGGGTTCCAAGGAAATTGTTACAATTGTGGTGAAGAAGGACATCGATCTTTTGAGTGTACACATGCAAGCAAGAAAGTTGGTAGCAAAAAAAATTGTTTGGTGCAAGAAGAGTCACCGAATGAACCTGAGAAGGAAGGAAATCTAATGATCAGAAGGATACTATGGAGTGAGAAAGATAAGCAAGTTCCTATCAGGAAAAGTTTGTTCAAGACCAGATGTAGAGTTGCAGACAAAGTTTGGAAGGTAATTGTTGATAGTGGAAGCTCGGAGAATCTGGCATCTGAAGAGATGGTCACAAAGTTGCAGTTGGAAAGAATGAAGCAATCGAATCCCTATCAAATTTCATGGATCAAGGATGAGAATACATTAATGGTGAGTGAACAATGTTTTTTGAATCTGAAAAATTGGAAAGTATTATGATAAGGTGTTGTGTGATATTATTCCAATGGATTGTTGTCATATTTTGTTGGGTAGACCTTGGCAATATGATAGACATGCTATACATGATGGAAGATTGAATAGATATACTATTTGGGTTGATGATAAGAAACAAATCTTGTTATCTTTGGTTGAAGAATCTTTTGGTGAGTTGTGTACATCTGTGAAATTTTGTTTGATGGAAGGTAGACAGTTTGTTAAGGATTTGAAAAGAGATGATATTTGTTATGCTTTGATTCCTAACAAACCGAGTAAGAATACAAAAGATGAAATTCTTGCAAAAGTTGATAAATTTCTTACTGAGTACAAGGAGATCATTTCAGATAATGTACCTGATGGTTTTCCACCAATGAGAGATATTAGTCATTGTATGGATCTAATTCTTGGAGCTAGTTTACCGAACAAGGCACCACATTGATTGAAACTGAATGAGAATGAAGAGCTTAACTGACAAGTTCATGAGTTGTTGAATAAGGGTTTGATCAGAGAAAGTTTGAGTCCATGTGCAGTACCAGCTGTATTGGAACCTAAGAAGAATGGATAATGGAGAATGTGCATTGAATCAAGAGCAATTAATAAGATCACAGTTAAGTATAGGTTTCGTATACCGAGGATGGATGATATAATGGATTGTTTGAGTGGAGAAAGATATTTTACCAAAATTGATTTGAAAAGTTGATATCATTATATCAGAATCAGAGAAGGTGATGAATAGAAGACTAATTTCAAGACAAAGGAAGGTTTGTATGAGTGGTTGGTTATGCCTTTTGGTTTAACTAATGCACCGAGTACATTTATGAGATTAATGAATGAATTTTTGAAGAAATTCTTGAATAAATGTGTCATTGTATATTTGGATGATATTATGATATTTAGTAAGACTAGAGAAGAGCATTTGATGCATATAAGACAAGTATTACAGAGATTGAAAGAGGAAAAGTTCCTGATAAATTTGAAAAAGTGTTCCTTCATGAAAGAAGAACTTGTGTATTTAGGTTTTGTGATTTTAGCTAATGGTTTGAAGATGGATCCTGAGAAGGTTGAAGCTATACTTAGTTGGCCTACACCTGAGAATGTCAGTGAGGTAAGATCATTTCATGGATTGGCAATTTTTTACAAGAAGTTTATCAGAAATTTCAGTTCTATTTGACGTAATGCTATGACTAAGACAATGAGAGGAGATAAAAGAGAATTCAAATAGACACATGGAGTTGATAAGAGTTTTGAGACTTTGAAGCAGAAGGTTGTTGAATTACCTGTGTTAGCCTTACTTGATTTCAGTAAGGTATTTCAAGTTGAATGTGATGCAAGTGGAACTATAATAGGAGTTGTGTTGACTCAAGAAGGTAAACCTGTTGCTTTCTTTAGTGAAAAGTTGAATGATGGTAAAAGAAAATATTTTTTCTATGATCAAGAATTCTATGCTATTGTTCAAGCTATGAATAAATGGAGACATTATTTGATGCCAAGTGAATTTGATTTGTATACTGATCATAAGGCTTTACAATATTTGGGTAGTCAAAATAAGTTGAATCAGAGACATATGAAATGGGTAGAGTACTTGCAGAGTTTCACATTTGTGATTAAGCTTATGAGTTGAGTTTCTAACCGATTTGCTTATGCATTAAGTAGAAGAAGATCTTTGTTGTCAGAAATGAGAATTGAAGTTATTGGTTTTGATGACATGAAGCATTTGTATGAAAATGATACTGATTTTTCTGAGTAGTGGAGAGTGTGCAGAGCACATATTCCAAATCAATCAAGTAAGTATGAAGACTATTTCATTCAGGACGATATGTTGTTCAAAGGTATTCAGTTGTGCATACCGAGAGGATCAATGATAACTAATTTGATAAAGGAAAAACATAGTAGTGGTTTGGCCGGACATTTTGGTATTGATAAAACATTGAGTTTGCTTAAGGAAAGGTATTTTTGGCCTCAATTATATAAGGATGTTCAAAAATTTGTGAAAAGATATGTAGTTTGTCGAGCTGCAAAATGAGTAAGTCAGAATACTGGTTTGTATACACTGAATACTGTTCCTGAGAAACCTTGGAGTGATATTAGCATGGATTTTGTCCTTGGCTTACCGAGGGCAACAAGAGGTAATGATTCTATATTTTTTGTTGTAGATAAATTTTATAAGATGGCACATTTCATACCATGTATAAAAACATCATATGCAGTACATATAGCAGATTTTTTTCTTTAAGGAGATTTTCAGATTGCATGGATTACCGAGGAGTATTATCTCTGACCGAGACAGTAAGTTTGTTAGCTACTTTTGGAAAATACTCTGGAAAAAGTTGGACACCAAGTTGAAGTATAGCTCTACATTTTATCCACGGACTGATTGACAAAAAGAGGTTGTAAACCAAAGTTTGGGTAACTTGTTGAGATGTTTAGTTGGAGGCACACCGAGTAATTGGGATTTGATGTTGGCACAACCAGAGTTTTCATACAACAGTTCAGCAAATAGAAGTACTGGAAAGACACCTTTTGCGATTGTTCATGGCACACAACCGAGAGGTATATCAAACTTTAGAGACATTGCTAGCGAAGAGAAAAGAAGTGTTGAAGCAGAAAAGTTTGCTGAGTTCACGAGGACATTGCATGAGGATGTAAAACAAAAGCTTGAGAAAAGTAATCAGAAATACAAGGATAGTGTAGATAGATGAAGAAGACATAAAATTTTTGAAGTTGGTGATGCAGTAATGGTTCATTTGAAGAAAGGCAGATTTCCTATTGGAACATATGGTAAATTAAAAATGAAGAAATTTGGTCCTTGCAAAATATTGAGAAGATTTGACAGTGGAAATGTTTATGAAGTGGAATTACCTGATGACATGGATATATCACCCATATTCAATATTTTAGAATTTTATGCATATCATGAACCTGATGAAGAAGTGACAGTATCGAGAGATTATCCTAAGAAACAGACAGAGGAAGTTGAACAGATTTTGAAATAGAGAGTTGGAATAAGTACAAGAGGAAAGGAATACATAGAGTATTTGATAAAATGGAAGAAAAGACCGATTGAGGACTCATCTTGGATTTATCAATATAAGTTGAATTCATTTTATGTTGGACCTGATACATGATTCGGGGAATCATTTCTTTTAACCCCACGTGTCTGATGTAGGAGCATCTTGGGTTCTTGGCAATCCTGATCAACCAAAAATATGTTTGCTTTTGTTCTTTAGCTTATTTAGAGGCTGCTCGGTGAATGTTGTTCAGTTACTTGTTCTGTCTTTCTTTATCAACGAGTCTTAGTGTATGTTGGTTGCTCGGTGGTTTCTTTCACCGAGTTGCTTCCGATGCTCGGTTATCTTCTTACCGAGTTGTTCATGTTTCTCGATTATCTTCTTATTGAGTTGTCTATCCTGATCTAGCCGACTTCTGCATTTAATTTCTATGGCGTAATTAATGTGGAGTCTCTCATTGGGATATGTGTGGACCTAAATCTAGGTCTTCCTTTGGGATTTGAGTGTCGACCTCTTTGGTGGACTCTTGTATATATTTGATTCTCTGTTCTTAGTTTAGCCGACAGTTTTAGTAGGAGTTTTTGGATAAAAGACTAAGGGTTAGATATTTTGGATGGAAGGTCTGTGACCTTGCATGTAGGAAGATCACTCTGTAAACACTTGAATATATAATGTCAAAACTGGGAATACCTTACAACCCAACATGTATTAATTTTGATAAATAAATGCAAAGTATCTGTTGTTTCTTCTCTCCTTGTGTTGTTGCTTCCTTGTTGTTCTGCAAGGTGGTTTGGATAGCTGGGAGTACCTTGGGCCCCTCTATTCCCCTTGCCCTCCTTGTGTGAAGTTGAATACTAATAAAATATTAAAATTTTATACTCTTGAAAAAATGCCTTTTATTTACTATTCATGAAATATGATGAGACAATAAGTTTGATCCCAAAACTATGTAATTGCAATCATAAAAAATTATCATATCTTGACACCCTACAAAATATATCAATATATCAAGGAACTCCTCCAAATGGGCACAAAACTAGATGGGAAATAGTACAAGTATGCAAATTTAACCACTTTATTTCATCCTTGCTTTGAGGTGCATGTGATTCCCAGAATGATCATGTGTGCCAATGTATCAACACCGATTAGGATACCTATGACATAAATATTTAGACATCAAAGGATACAAAACGTCTTGTAAATTAATAGACCTTATAGAGTATTATTGCATAAGTGAATGTGTATCATAATATGCTCTCCATGTAAGTTAAAAATGAATATTTGTAAGCACTTTTAACTATTTATAGAACCCAACAAGAGATTTTTTAGTAACATCGTATCCCCCTCTATAATTGGTTGCATTTGTGTGATATAAAGAATCATAAAAGGGGAAAATAGTACATGAAAAGTTAATGTAAGCTAGGTACGAAATAATACATAATCATGTAAAATAATAATCACAAGATATGTGGGATATGTTAAAAGGAAAAAATAGATTTAAAACTAGGTAAATGGAATAAACATTACAAGTATCTTTGGAAGGAAGAACTAAATTATTTCAAAATATACTTTCCTCCTATAGTCTATGCTACTTGTTGGTTGTTTTGCAACTACCAAATAAATGAAATTGAAAAGAAGAGTAGACAATTTTTTTGGTATGATGGTAAAGGAAAAAAATTAACATGTACTTAAGTGGGATTTGTGTTTCTAAATAATCCTAAAGGGGGTTTGGACCTAAAAGAAGAAAAAATTACAACATTTCTTGATAGTCAAATGGATTCTCAAAGCATTGAAAGGAAATGAACTATGAAAAATCTAAGGAATAATATTAAATTAGTAGTTACCAAAATAATTTAAAATATGGAAGCATCTACCCCTCTACGACTCATTATTTATAAAATTCATTGTATCCCCTATTGGGTCCAATATTTTTAAACTCTCATGGAAAGCTTGGGAGCAAGTAAGAATGTTGATAAAAAATTATGATTTTTGGATCGAAGCAAGGGTAAAATATTTCCCTCAAGATCAACATGGTGGGAATAACTAATAAAGGAAATCCCCTTGCGGTATTGCAAGGGTGGCTATCTAAGTCTTGGTTCATAAAAGGAACTAAATGCTTCAATGATATCTTATGGGACAATGAGTTGAAATGGTGAGGTTCCCTTAGCACTAAGTTTAAACTATCTCCATCTCATTTTAGAACATACAAAATTCTGAGGGAAGCATTCAAGATTATCCAAATCCTTTTAAAATGTAAGTGTAATAATGATCTTCTTGATCAAATAAAATAGTATGATGGTTCTGATTTGAATAAACTAAAGCTTAAAATAATATATAGTTCTATGTATAAAACCTCATATATAACCAGGATCCTAAACAATTACTATAATCTTGAAATTTCTAAGAAACAATGGACAAAATCTTTATGTTTCTTTATTCCAATGTGTTAGAGCCTAAAGTTGCATGTGTTCAAGTGGTTACTTATTTCATAAAATTTGCCTTATTCTCTATCTTGATCTATTTTAAACCCATGTGTTATCTATAAGAAACCTAAAAATATTAATCATATTTTATTTGTTTGTTTCTATGCCAGAGAAATTTAAACTTTGTTTTGTGCAGACCTTGGGGGTCAGGGGATATGGGTAGGGTCAGATAGAAATAAATTATACTTAGGTATGTGAATGGTTTGAGTAAACTTTTTAAATTTATTTTGGAGTATTTGATCTGATGAAGTTTTATGATTTTTATGGAAATATAGGATTGGAGATTGATTGAAGGGCCAAAGAAGAGTACTTATAGAGTCTCCTAGAAGACTTCGTTTTAAAAACATCTCTGCGTAGGTTACTATCACACTAGAGATCCATGGATAATTTTTTGAAATTACTAAATTCAATGGACATCAACAAATCATAGATCAAATATGGAATGCATGGGCTATTCAACAAGACAAATAATATGCCTTTTTTGATAAGCTTCCAAATTTCCAGAAAAAAAAAAAAGAAATACTTAGTTGATACCTTGCAAAAATATTTTGGATTTGAAGAACCCATTTATATTACAAATCAAGGTGAATATTTTAGAGAGGAAGTAGTAAGGTAAAATGAAGACATATTTGATATTGATCCACCAATTGCATAGAATAATTTTGATAAGTACAATGATAGTTTTATTTTAAAAAAGATCCAATCTACTTTTTAAATATATGTGTGTATGGTAAAATATGCTTAAATTATGTTTCTCTTATTGTATTGGCCTTGCATGGTTTGGTTGCTAATATTTCATATTATATATGTCTCGCAGGGTCAATGATATACTACAGATATATTTGTGATATTGCTACCAGGATTCAACCGTGTAGTTTTTCGAGTCAAACTCATTGACCCATGTTTAATGAGTAGTGGTTCACAAGAACCCATATCTAATGAAAATGAATGGAACACATAGCACTCATTGCATCTAGGTAATGCTCATAGAGGGAAGCAATGGGACTTCCCAGGAGGTCACCCATCCCAGTACTACTCCACCTGGAGCGCGCTTAACTACAAAGTTTCCTCTATGATTTAACCCACTCTACTTGCAACCCCATTTGAAAAACCTTCAACAAGTGTTGTGCCTTATGAACCATTCATTAGAAATCCCCTTAAGCTCGTCAATTGATAAGCAGGATATATTTTCCACAACAAGTCAAATTTTGATAAGTACTCATTGCATCTAGGTGATGATCACATAGGTGAAGCACCAGAACTTCCCGGGAGGTCACCCATCGTAGTACTACTCTAGCTCGAGTGCGCTTAACTACGAAGTTTAATTCATGGTTAAACCCACTCTGCTTGCAACCCCATTTGCAAAACCTTCAACAAGTGTTGTGCTTTATGAACCATTCATTAGAACGCCCTTAAGCTCATTAATTGATAAGTAGGGGATATTTTCCAACAAAAAGTCAAATTGTGATATTGCTATCTGGATTCAATTATGTACTTTTTTGAGTCAAACTCATTGACCCATGTTTTATGAGTAGTGGTTCACAAGAACCCATCTCTCATGTGAATGAATGGAACACTTAGCACTTATTGCTAAAAGTAAGTGTTAAGTGTTACATGTTTTAGAAATGAGTGCTAAGTGTTCCATTCATTCACATGAGAGATGGGTTCTTGTGAACCACTACTCATGCAACATGGTTCAATGATTTTGACTCAAAAAACTACACAGTTGAATCCTGATAGCAATATCAAAATTTGGCTTGTCGTGGAAAATATCTCCTACTTATCAATTGATGAGCTTAAGGGGATTTCTAATGAATGGTTCATAAGGCACAACACTTGCAGAAGGTTTTGCAAATGGGGATGCAAGCAGAGTGGGTTTAGCCATGGAGGAAACTCCGTAGTTAAGTGTGCTCGAGGTGGAGTAGTACTAGGATGGGTGACCTCCCAGGAAGTCCCGGTGCTTGACCTCTGTGAGCATCACCTAGATGGAATGAGTGCTAAGTGTTCCATTCATTCACATGAGAGATGGGTTCTTGTGAACCACCACACATGAAACATGGGTCAATGAGTTTGACTCAAAAAACTACACAATTGAATCCTGATAAAAATATCATAATTTGACTTGATGTGGAAAATATCTCCTACTTATCAATTGATGAGCTTAAGGGGATTTCTAATGAATGGTTCATAAGTCACAACACTTGTTGAAGGTTTTGCAAATGGGGTTACAAGAAGAGTGGGTCTAACCACGGAGGAAACTTTTTACTTAAGCGCGCTCGAGCTGGAGTAGTACTGGGATGGGTGACCTCCCAGGAAGTCCCAATGTTTCACCTCTGTGAGCATCACCTAGATGAAATGAGTGCTAAGTGTTCCATTCATTCACATGATAGATGGGTTATTTTGAACCACTACTCATGAAACATGGGTCAATGAGTTTGACTCCAAAAGCTACACAGTTGAATCCTGATAGAATTATCACAATTTAACTTGCTATGGAAAATATCTCCTACTTATCTATGGAAATATATCTTTTTTTGTAGCCTTGCATGACCTAGTCATAATTACTTTTGGTTATATTGTGTGGTATACTATTCTATGATGTTTTTGTTATCTATGTCATGATAAACTTCTAAATATGTAACTCCTTTGTTATTAGTAAGTTATATTCAATACAAAAAATTATACGTTCAATTTTTTTGAAATATTTATAACATTGGCAAAGGTGTATCAACCTTGCTACTAATGTTAAGAATATTAAAAAAAATTGTCTATAGAATTAAAAAATAATAATTGTTGGCATATAGAGGTCATTTTTAGCCGTAAAAAATATTTTAGTTAGTTCAACATTAGTTCTCTATTGTCAATGATGTAGATATCTTTGAGCCTTACAATTTAGAAAAATGGGCAAAATCAACCTCCTGGGTGAGAATATATGGCATTTTAAAGTTGATCCTCCAACATCGGAAATGTAATAACATCTATGAGTTGTAAGAGGGAGTAACACTTATCAAACAAATTATGATACATGCCATGATATGTCATAAGGAGTCTTTAAATGGAGACAATGGATCCAAAATAAATTATCTAAATTGGTGAGTTGATTATAAAAAGCTTATGGAAAATGGAAGGACCATGCTATTTACATCCCATAGATTTGTCTTTAGAATATGGGTATTGAATTTTTAACTACAAATATGAGTATCATAGATTGGGTAGTTTTACCTCACGGTTTCTTAATTATCAATTAATGGTTTCATATTTTTTTCTCCAATTTATTATGTGCTTGAGATGGTGGTTTATCGAGTGATTTGTGGGTAATATTATAAGGCTAGAACTGCTCTATATCTTTTATTGGTGATACTCCTGTAAAGGATTGGGATCTTAGAGTGTATTATAACCTTTTATTACTAAATACTCTATTGAGTTTATATCACGTGTAATCTTTCTTCCAAAATGGTTTCCCCTACACAAATCAACTTGTGTTCTAGTATATTATTTTTGTGTTCATTTCCTTGTAAATGTATAATGTTTAATTTTTATTTGTACATCCTCTCATAAATTATTGTAGGAGGTGTATTTTGCACCTCTTCTTCATTTCATTTGATATATAAGATCCTAATCACTTCAAAATTCTAGGTGAAATAGGGACAATGGTTTTTGCACTAATCTTGGATTAGGTGGGAACATGTATAGAAGATATCTTTTTACAAGTAAACTCAAGTAAAGAACTAGAGATGTTCTTATGCATAAAATTTGAGCTTTCAAAGATCAATATGGATGGTATGATTGTGGATAGAGACCTATGCACTATAATATCTAAATAAAAACATACTATTATTTTATAGTAAGACTAAGGTAATTTGGATAAATAATAAAAGGGTAGGATCTATTTGGTGGGATTTATATTATTGAATGTACATTCAACATTGTGGCTCTCTAGAAGAATTTTGGTAATATTTGTTAGTGTTTAGGTAGACCAGAGCAATAAATAATATTAAATTTACTACAAAACAAAGGTAAATTAAAAAAAAATTACAATAACAAACAAATTTAATATGGTTCACCCAATATGGGCTACATCCAAAAAGAAACAATCGTCCACTTTCTTTTATTTTCTATTGAAGAGAAACCACTTTCTTTTATTTTCTGTTGAAGATAAAATTACAATTTGATGATAGTTCACATTACACAACCAATTATTTATCAAGCCTTTACGATGCTTCAAAAAGCTCAATTTACATTCCAAAACAATGGTAAAATCCTTTATTAAATAATGGACAATTTTTCTTTAAGGGTGATTCCCCCAATCCCTTGGCTGGTGGTGTTGCCCCCAACATCCCCCACTAAATGTATTGCCCCCATACCCCTACCATGGTATTTTACCTAAGCCTATGCCACAGGGATATGACCCCTAGGCTCTATAGGAGGGGATCTTACCCCCTAAAATCCCTCGTTAATTGACTTGGGAGGAAACTGCATCTGCCAAAGTCGCCAAAATTTAAGCCCAATAGCATGACTAGTCGCTACATACCACCAATATTTATCATGATAAATACCAAGTAAATAAAAATTTCTTTAGAAAGAATATATATACCATTAGAATAGATGACGATGTTTCTATAGCCAAGAACATTAATCCTGTGTGATATCTAAATTTCTTGGTAAAGCTAAAGAAAAATGTTAAAATTATGGCAGGCCTAGGAATTTAAAAAAACTATAAGAAAAATAAAAAGAACAATAACAATGATTCTACTGATGAGTTTGAAAAGGACTCGTTAATGGGAATCAGAGGGTGCAACCTCCGAACGGGGTCGAGGACGATAGTATGAGTAACTGGCAACCCCCATCCCCTGGACGGGTCAAAATAAATTTTGATGGTGCCTCACGAGGCAACCCTAGAATTTCTGGGATAGGATATATTGCCCAGGACGAGGCTGAATGTTTGGCAACAGTTGAGGCCATTCTAATGGCAAGACGACTACAAATTAGGAGAATTCATCTGGAAGGAGATTCACTCATGGTAGTAAACGGGATTGCCAAAGGTCAAATGGACACCTGGTATTTGAATAAACATATCAGACAAATCAAGAATTTGGTGGGAGAATTTGAAGACTTCAAAGTCTCACAGGTGCCAAGAGTGGAAAAATAGATTATGGATAAACTCTCAAATATTGGTGCCAACAGATCACTTGAAAATAAATTTAAACTATTCGAAGACTTGAGAGTTGAAACATAGAGGTCAACAAATATATCAATGAAGGAAACCATAGTCGGGGGCTGATGATTATAGTTAAGCCTGAGGATGGAAGATACAAGCCACCAAAACTACGTGGCAGCTCTACCCACTACAAAGAAAGGAAATGATGGCAAGGAGGATGCGTGTGAGCATGATTTTTTTTGAAGTAAGATCCCGCAAGCCGAGATTTCCCATTAGGTGAATGCCGAGAAAGTACAGAAGGGAGTAATGGGAAAGGATGGAAGGGATGACAACATGATGACAGCACCATTGGCCTCTAGAGACTTTGAAAGCAAGTTAAAGCTGCCTGAGAAGAAGGCAAGGCAACATTTTGAAAATTGGAAAGAAGCCATTTGCACATAATGTAGGCCAATTTCTCCCTCTCCACCATAGGAAAAAAACCCAGCGTTTGAAGGACCCATTACGATGAACCGTTTGAGTCACATTTTCAAGGAGGATGGCGAAGACTTCTGGGCATAAATCAGGGAAATCTTTGAGGATCACTACCTGCAGAATTGGTGGAAACCAAGAACAAATTTGGACATTTCGTCCCTGTTTGTCGCTCTCGGGCTCTTGGTGGCAGAGTAAAAAAAAGAAGTGCGATGGGTGGTTTGATAGTGCATGGTGATCAAATGGGTGGAAGGAGTGGAGGAAATCATCCAGCGGGTGGAGGTGGGGCTGGGCTTGCACATGGGCGACGAGCCATTCCGCATGGTGGGATGTGGAAGCAGAGGTTTACAGCCACTTGTGCTATGGTTGACTGCCAGCCCTGAGGATGTCCATTTAGCCAGGGCCCTTAGTGGTTGGAAGGATTTGAAGGCTGGCCTGGAGAGAAGGAAGATGGAGGCGAAGGAGAAGGTTGAGGCCAAGCTCACGGGGAGAAAAAAGAAGAAAACACCCATTAAGTCCACTGTGGCTGTAGATGAGGATGGAAGGCCACGAATTTGATGCCAATTGCCAGTCACCAGAAGGGGCGAAAAGGCCAATGCAGCTCGGAAGGCCTGAGAAGATGAGGCTGTAGGCACGAGCGGGATGGCTGAGGGTATGATCCGCGTCAGGGACTTGGTGGAGAAAGGTGGCACCTTTGGTAACTTCACCAAAGAGGAGGCTGCCAAGTGGTTTAGTTAGTGGAAAATGTTTTCTTTTTTTGTATTTCTGTTAATAGAAATCCATAATGATATATTGTATGTTAACACACATATGACCTTAGAAGCAACTAGTAAAATGCAATGAAGTTTTTTGCATGAATGTATCCGAGAGCCATGTATGACAATGATGTAACCTTTTTACATATTAATGAAAAAACTATTACCGATAAAAAAAATGATGAGTTTGAAAATTCAGCTAAGAATAATGGTGTATGACTAAAAGATTATAGTGCTTCTTTCCATATGACCCCACCTTGAGGTTAATTTTTTAAATATGAAGAATATCATTTTGAAAAGATGTTCCTTATAGATAAGTCTCACCTAAAGATTGATACCCATAGAAGACTCATGCTTTAATTATCTACTTAATGAACAAGGGGATGAATTGTGTGTTGTATATCCTTTGTTTGATAAGGATCATACTTTTTGTAATTGTATATAGTGTAAATGGGGCACCAAAATGAGTAATGAAGATAGGTGCTAGGATGTGAATCTTGTCCACTTTCACCAGATACAACTCTTCATAGGGGGCGACAAGAGAAAGAACAATATCTCTCGAGCCAAGCCCCTAATAAGATCCAAGCTAGATCATCACAACCCAAATTATGTAGGGGTACTAATGTCATGCTAGGATCTAACCAAGTGCTAAGAAAAAAGATTTCTTTTTCTATGAGCCAAATCAGGTCAACTAGGAAAGCAAGTATAATGAAAAGACTAATGGAATAGATCAAATCTACTATGGAAATGCTCAAAACAAAGGGGAGAATGATAACTCACCTTGAATTCTAGGAATGTGTGCATTCAAACTCAGATCCATAATTCTACTCCCGAAATAGCTCAAAAACCTGAACAGGACCAGAGTTGGAACCAGAAACCCGATATCTAGAAAACCCAAAAATATTTTTGGCTCAGGCCTATGACAACCTGGATGGTGGATGGTGACATGTAGAAAATCCACCTAGGACTAGGATGACCTCGGCCTAGCCCATACTAGAAAACTAATCTAGAACTTTGTGTTTGGCACTAAAAATGTCAAATTTGCAAATAGGAATTGTAACTCCACTATCCCAGGTAGGTCAACCTCGGCCTGCACGTAATTGTTGACAGAACATAAAATAGATCTCGGATATGTAATCTTCTTCCAAAAGGGTATCCAGATCTGTACTTCAATCTGTCCTTCCGAACCTGCAAATCTGAAAAAGGGTGTTTGTGGGTGGCTCTATAGGGGTTTGCCTTAGTCAACCCCCCGTTTTGGTGATTTCCACCTCCACGAATAGCCTTTAGGAAAGATTGTTGTGTGTGTAGTGCCCATGGATCTAGAATGAAAACCTAGAATGTATAGAGCAACGTATGTAAGATGCCAAGATCTAACCCTAGAGAGTGAAACCCTAGCATGCAAATGTAAATGTGCATGTAAATATGAAGCAACAATGCATAGATTTAAAAATAAGATGGAAATCATACCAAGCCCCCAAGGATGAAGTACTCAAAGCCACCATCACAATCCATTTTCTACCCCATGTTGATGTCTTGAATAATTGAATGCCTGATTGGGAGAAGAATGCAAAGTGAAGAACTCTCTTACTTCAATGGATGTTTCCAAGCCTTCTTGTTTCCACCTTGCAATTGCACTATGCGAAATTGGGACGTTTGCGTGAGCTTTTACACATGAAGTTTCCATATATCATCATTATACCAAATGAAGCATTTGAGTGTGATTTTATAGTGATTTTGGGATTGCACCCCGCAAGGGCCGACTGCTCAAGGCAGGAAGCCTTGAAATTTGGAATGGGCCCGAGATCGTGAAAGGGTTGTGCCTTAGGGATAGGTCGACGTTGACCTAGTCCCCAGGGGTAGGATGACCTCATCATACCCCTTAGGGGTAGGCCGACCTCATTTTAGTCCTTGGAGGCACAGTCTTCCAGAATTCTCTCGGGATTGCAAATAACAATCAGTTCGGGATTGGAGAAAGAGATGAGCGGAAAAAGAACAGTTTCAAGATGAAAAAGCACTTTGAAGAGGAGATGAAAAAGGAGGACACATTGTGGTTAGGTCCTACCTTGATCTTTGCACCAAAGAAGAGGGAAATCAAGGGGGATTTGCTAGATCCTACCCTTATTCCTTCTAGGAGAGAGAAAATAAATAAGTCTAATCATCCTAAATGCAAATGTACGATGCAATCACACTAAATAGGTGCTAAACCATCACTAAATTGAAGTGCTTCCAATTTAGGATGATACAATAATACAACTTAATAGTTTAGGTTTATAGGTTTTTTTAACAAGTAGAGAGTGCAAGATAGTGAAATGGGCTATGATCTTGCTACTAGTGTTCGTATGAGAACTCCATTTCAAATAGATGCATATTTAATTTAGTGCAATAGTTACTCTATTTGGGTGTATTTCCTTAGAATTTAACATGAATTATTTAATCATTTTAAAGATTTTAAGGCTCTTGTAGAAAAATAGAAAGATAAATGTTTTGAGAGTTAATGATGGTGGTGTTTTGTTTAGCATATTTTGACAATTTTTATAAGTAACACATGAGATAGATATATATAAGAAAACTCCATAAATCCATCAATAAAATGAATTTGTTGAATGAATGAACAATATACTGATAGAGAGGGCTAAGAGTATGCATAGTGGAGTTGTCTTGGGACTAAAGTTTTGGTCAAAAGTGGTTGCCACAACTAGTTACCTAAGACTTCTATGAAGGTTTCATCTTCTATAACATCCTTATTATTTTAGTTTCAAGGAAAATGTGCATGTGCCTAAGGAGTGGAAATATATATTGGAAAACAAGGCATTTAAGTGTATCTTCATCAACTATGGTGTTGGTGTGAGAGGGCACAAGATTTGGAACTTATAGATGAGAAAGTTTTAAATAGTAGAAGTATAATTATTAAAGAGATTAAGCCTTCTATAACTTTGTAGCTAGAAGAAGCTAGGAAAAAGATATGATTCAACTAACTTGAAAGGCTAAGAACATTTAAAAAAAATCTCATGAAGGAGCTATAGAGGAGGATAGCTCAAATGATTCTAATAGTTCCAAAGAGAAAATATAACATCCTTCCAATTCTTGTAGAGGTCCACTCGGCTTTGACAACAACTAGAGAGGTATAATCCTCCTAATTATAGGTGTTTTTTTATTATTCACATGGATGATGAACTATAAAGAATGAATTATATATAGATTTTTTGTTTACATTGAACAATAATCATACATTAGACCGAATACTTATCCTAATGATAAAAAATATATTTATTGTAAATAAATGTTCAAAACGTACAACTAAACCATATTCAACTTTTAAATTTTAAATGACTTTGACAAACTAAATCTCTTCAATAATAAAAATGACAAACATATTGAAAGTTTTTATAATTTTTTTAATGTAACTTTGGAGAATGTTTTTGAGAGTTGGAAATACATAGAAGTAATAGAATAAAAGCTAACACTTCTTTCACATTTGTATGTCTTTATTTGTTTTATTGTCTACATTAAGAGAGTGTGATTTGTATTTTCTATTATTATGTTGGTCAAGTTAGATTATATGCATGGCCGTAAATCTCTTCAATAATAAACATGACAAACATATTGAAAGTTTTTATAATTTTTTTAATGTAACTTTGGAGAACGTTTTTGAGAGTTAGAAATACATGAAAGTAATAGAATAAAAGCTAACACTTCTTTCACATTTGTATGTCTTTATTTGTTTTATTGTCTATATTAAGTGTGTGTGATTTATATTTTTTATTATTATGTTGTTCAAATTAGGTTATAAGCATGGCAGCCCACCACCTATTTGTTTGTTAATTCCTTTAAAAAGTAGTGGGCAGCAATTCCCCTTTTTTCCTGAAATACAAAATATTATATTTTATTAGAAAAACGAGGATTTATGATGCACTATTTTTGACTTTATTAATAAAAGTGCACACGGGTGCATTTGAAGATTTCAATAAACTATATGCAAATATCAAACAAAAGAAATTTAATATGGGAAAAGATTTGTCCGAATCTAGGGCACAAGATTTAATATATATTTATATACCCCACGACCAATATATATAAAATTAAGGAGTGGATTCCCATGTTCACATATGCATATAATAATAATCAAAGCACCTTTCATGTAGGTAATTGGGTGGCATCTCATTTTTTTTAACAATTCTTGTTAGTTTGGTGGCTTTATCATGGCATTATTATTGATTATGTAAATAATATAAAAGATCTAGTTTATGTGTAAAAGAAGGGATATGAGTCTTTATTTTTTTTATTTTAGCAAAAAAATATATTATTAATATGATCATTCTATTTCAAGTAGTTGTCTTTATCTAAATAATTAGGGCATCAATTATAAAAAAATATATTTCTACAAATAAAATTAGGTCATGAATATAACTTTGAAAGCTTATGCAAAACAATAAAGGTTTAGGTTAGATTTTTATTTAAGAAAGAGCCCTCCCCATTGCTTAAATGCCAACCCCACCATCAAAGATAATTGACTCCACTCCAATAGTTTTGAGGAGGAATTTAAATGATTGGTGAACCTAATATGCTCTTTCCCTATCTTGGTGCAACCATTGGATTTTGAATGGGCGCCATGGAGAGTTAAGGTAAAAGTGAGAGTATTCTCATTCCCTAACCTTCTACAACAATAGAGTGGAGTCTCTCAACTTAGCCAACCCAAGCATGGAACCTCCCTTCACTTTCCTTATGTGGTAGCATAAAGACTAACCCCTAAAATTGAGTGCCTACTACAATTAAAAAGATAATTAGAGGAGTATCTATGTATTCCAATGCTATTTCCAAACCATCTTTGAAATTTACCCTCACAAAGTTCATTGTTACATCTTTATTGTTTAAAAAAATATCCCACTTAGTTTAGATTAATGTGCATTTTTTAAATGTATCTATGCAATTGAATCTTATAAGTATAAATGTATCTATGTCAATCAACTTCACTACTAGAGAATGTTAGATTTATTTTCCAGAATAATTGTATATAGTGTGGCCAAATATAGTAGTTGTACATGACCACATGATATGAAATCACGTTTATGCCACAAAATAGAGGCCTATGCACATATTTATAGGGTAGAGACTATAAACGGTTGGATCATGTATATGTGCGGACTTAGGGAAACGTTATGGTGTTGATTTTTTTTTATAAGCCATTGTTTATAGAGCATATATAGTTGTGTAATGGGTTTTAGGATTATTTAACCATGTTGTAATGAGTTTGAATGCATAATTTTCATATTTTACTAAATATATAATTATTTATTATGTTAGGTGACGAGTCCATAATTAGTTTCTTTTTGGGGTGTTTTGGGCTTAGTTTCATGATACTTTTTTCACGCTTTCATAAGACTTGGTTATAATTAAACATAATATGATGGATCTATTATGGTTATTATATGCATAATATAATGATACATATTATAGTTACAACTATTATGGTTAAATTATATGCATAATATAATGATACATAGTATAGTTATAACTTTGTGTGAAGTAGTGATCTATTCTAATTTATGTGATGTTTTGGGATAATTCGATATGTTTGTATATCTCCTTTCGTTTGTGCTAACTTGCAACATCAGAGCATGAAAAGCTAAGTTTTAGGTGATGGACAAATTACTACTACAATGGAGGACATATCCAAAGTCGTAATCAATAGATCTTTATGAAGCATGATGCTTTGTATTCTTCTATTTCCACAAATGGTTCGATCCAAGAATTTGCAACTAGTAGTGACTATTTAGTGAGGAGAAAAGTCATGTACATATACAACTGCATGTCCCATAATGCATGATTGAATCTCATTTAGTGATCCATGTTTATAGCTTTGTTTTAATAGTTTCTATTTTAGAACAAGTCTATCTCTTTCTGAGAAATGACATGTGTAAATAAATCTTTAAAAGCTTATGTTATTATTGATTTAAGGTTTCTTATATAAAAACATGGAGTTCTTATGGGCGATAGTTATTAAGACAGACAATATAGTGATAGATTTTGTGTTAGATTACAAGTAGTGTCACAGTTTACTATCATCCTATTTCCATTTGTGATGAATAAAAGTGGATGGTGAATTTCAGTTAGAACTGTGTTGACCTGAGGTAACAAATCCTCAAGCAAGGGCCACTTGAGGTGACGTAACTCTCTGTTAGATTATATTAGTTAGTTGTATTTCATTTATATTTGCATAGTTGTTTAAATAGTGTACTTCATTCTCATTAATCTTATCTTTGATGCAGTGCATGGTAAAGTTAATGATTGTTAATTAGTTCATTGCATGGTCAAATAAATGAATAACTAGTTAAGTTAAGATTCTTATAATAGTCTTCTATTAAGTGGTTGCTTTAAGTTGTTGTATAAAGTGATTCTATTCACACACAACCACACTAACTCACCCACAACCAAAGTTGCATGAATAAAAATCAGTGTAGATTTCTTTTATGTACTTTCTTTTCATTTCAATTATGTGTTATGGTAGATGCTAGATTGACTTTGATGCACATTAAATGTAGGTGTCATCCAAGAAAATACGTCCTGGGTCAATAATTAAATGAGCTTTAGTTAAGATGAGAGGTTACTTAATGGAAGATTAGTTGCTTAATTAGGGTATTGTATCAAGTTATCTACACTTACATCGTCCTTAATAGAAACCAATCATTTTTAGTGTCATTTTTGGGGATGGTGCCAACGCTTAGAATTCTAGTATAGTTTGTTTTCTTGTTATTTTTTTCCTTAGTATAATTGTTATCTTTTCAGAATTTAGACTTTTGTTAGAATAAATTTTAGTTAAACACACTCTACTAACAAGTGCAGAGAGACAATTATATGCTTGGATACATATGAAAAGTAGCAGAGGAGAGACACACTAGGGAAGTTTATTCACTCTGCCTTAATGCAAGATATATTGGCTACAGACATTGATCAAGAAGATTCATCTAGTCTGATAAGGGAGTTAGAAGGGGGAAACACATTGGAAGACCAAGAGGACTCTTTTAGGGACCCTGAAAAATAAGATCCTTTGCAAAAACCTCCTCATGCATAAAACATGGTTGATGAAGAAGTTTAGTATCTTACTAACGCTTTTACTTTTGAGTTTCACATATCAGACCAAGAGTGAGCTGGCCCTATGAAGAACATACCTCCATTTGCATTTCCTTATTTTTATGGCTTGGTGATAGAGGATCCTGATACTTTTCTATTTGAATTTGATGTGATTTTCCAAAGCTAAAATTATACAATAGATGCACATAGGCTGAAGCTCTTTCCAACCACTTTGAAGGATGCTACTTTAAGGTGGTTCATGGGCCTTGGCAAAAATGCTATCAGTAGCTAGGCACTAATAAAAGAAAATTTCTTGAAAAATTATCTAGACTACTGCAAAGGAGGAGGCTCAAGGAAGGAGGACATCATCAAGATGACTCAAAAGGAATATGAACCATTAGAGGAATATATAGATATATTTTAGTTCACTTTGAAGAAATCTCTACAGGATAGACTTTCCCCTAAGTCCCTTAAGACTGTTTTCTTGAGAGGATTCAAAGATGATTGTATTGATGCGTTAAATTTGATGAGTGGGGGAAACATAACATAGTTGACCATTGAGTATATTTATAAGATAACCCATAACTATTCAAGGTCAATGTTGAAAAAGAATGGGAGTATCTGACTACTACCCACTTCTAAATCTTCATTTAGAGTATCTTGCATAGAGCTTAGCAATTTTATTTCAAATGTGAAGGAAGATACCATAAGTCATATGGATACACATTTGGATACTCTACACATTAATAAGTGAGAGAAAGAAGACACTACACTCACTAAATATTGTCCACATTGTCAGCAAAACAAAGTGTCCTCTCAATGTAAGAAAATTGTAGCCATAACTAAAGAGAAGCCTTCAAAAATTGAGCTTCATGCAGTTGAAGATGATGATGGCTAAATACTCTATATTGGTAGACGTAATCCATGGAAATGACATCAAGCTATGCCCCTTGATCTATTATATTATGGTATGCATCATTCGGGTTCAATCAAAATGTTGCATGTTGGAATAACGACCCACGGGGGAATCCAAACCAACCATGGTAAGGTAATGTGAATACTAATTGGGGGCCCTAACAATGGAGATGGTCTCATTCATATCCTGAAAAAATACCCAATTATAATTAGTGGCAAGGGCCTCAAAATTTATGGTCTTAACCATGGACTGGTAATAAAAAATGGCCTCAAGCTACTCCACAATACCCACAACCACAACAAAATTTAACCAACCACCTTCTTTAATGCCTAATCCAATTATACAGCAACAAGCTATTATTCCAAACCCAAATCCACTTATTTCTTCACAACCAAGAGATCCCCAATTGCATTCAACCTACACACAATCCTAACAATAAGCATGTCCAATAAGCTTATACTAACGATGCCACTCAATATCCAATTTATACAGTTGAAATTAGTGACGTTCATCCCTACTCGGGATAGACTCTTGTTGGTTCAAATGCTCCACAAATAATTAAAAAAGTAACTAAGAAAGAATCAGTTAATGATGCCACTAACCTAGAACAACCACAACTGGTTTCTGAGAAAGAAACTTTCACTAAGTACCCTCCATTTCTAACAAGGTTGGTTATTGATAAATATTATCCTAAGCTAACATTTGATTATTTGGGACTACGCAAGGACATATCTATTAAAATTATCCCCATTAAATTAATTAATGGTGTTCCTATCTACAATACGAAGGCCATTAGGGAGTTGTGTCTTAAGAAGTTGGGAAGGAAAAGGCGAAATCAACAAAATGTCCATGCCATAGTACAATTGGTTGATATCATGTTAGGAACACTAGTTGTCCCTAAGTATACTAGCCCTTATATCCATGTTGTGAATGTTCACATAAATGAGACTCTTATTTAAAATATTCTCATTAACCTAGGGGTAGTTATCAATGTCATGACAAAAGAAAAAATGAATATACTTAAATTAACCAACATTAGACGTACCCCTGCCATGTTGAAGTTGGTTGACCAGCCTACTGTCAAGCGTGAGTGAGTTATACAATATTTGGTCATTATTATAGACTCGCGGGAATATCCTATGGATTTTATTGTGCTCCAGCCCAAGGCTACCTTGGGTGGGTATCCCCTCATTCTTGGAAACCCTTGGTTGTTCACAACTACTACATTCATTGGTTATCATTTTGGTAACACGACAATCTCAAATGGAAACATAACCAAAAAGTTGATCCTTTGCCCACTTGCTCAACCACATGTTGAAGAGGAACAATACATTTGGCCTACATTATAAGGCAAGGAACACAATTCTTTGCAAAATTTGATGATGATTGATTGAAGCCCCATGATTGATTACCAAGAAGCGGATGATGTCTTAGGACATACAATTTAGAATTCATGTGGGTTGGATCTAGACGAATAAGAATTCCTCTATTTTCTCACTTGCCTATTGCAATAGCAACTTTTTCTCATGAATATGTGTTAACGTTGATAAAGATATATGACCTTCTATCTACATATTGTATCCTATGTCACCAGTTTGGATGTTGCCTCTATCATAGAAGCCTCCACTCCAATAGATGTAATCCTGAGAAAAAAACTTGAATATTAGTGTTTAACTGATTCAACCCCAATGGGAGGATTTCATAAAAATATTGTAACAACATGCCAAAGGTTTTTTCGAGGAATATGGTGGCATGAAATGGATTTATCCCAGTTTATGTATGCACATAAATTTTATAAATGAAGGATGTTGACCGGTGAGACAACCTTAAAGAAGAGTGAACCCAACTCTAAGAGATATTGTGAAGAAAAAGTTATAGAAGCTATTGGATGTTGGATTGATTTATCCTATTTTAGATAGAGAATGGGTTTCACTATTGGTGAATATTCCAAAGAAGGGAGGCAAGTGGTGAGTTTGTGTTGATTATAGGGAGATAAATGCAGCCACCAAGAAGGATAATTTTCCACTTCCATTCATTGACCAAGTTCTGGATTCACTCTTCAGAAAGAGGTGTATTTTTTCTTTTCTAGATGGTTTTAATGGCTATAACCAAATTAAAATAGCTCCGGAGGATTAAGGTGAAACAACCTTTACTTTCCCTTGGGGTATTCACGCCTATTCAATTTTTTCATTTGGTTTATGTAAACCATGGACCACATTTCAAAGGGTTGCTCTCAATATTTTTTATGATTATGCACATGAGACAATGAAAATTTATACAGATTATTTTACAACTTATGGTGATTCTTTTCAAGAATTATTGAGTAATTTGGAGAAAGTACTACATAGGTGTCAAGAACAAAACCTCTCCCTTAGTCATGAGTGTTGATGATTGTAGCTTCGGTCATATTAATCTCACCGATGAAATCATATATGTGAACATTTGATATCTACCTTTAATATAATTTGATCGATGTAATTATCGTGAAGATAATAAGCATAACATGATTATGAATAATAATTTGTGTATATTTAATTTTACACACACACACACACACATACATGACTATGATTATTATATACATATGAAATTTTGAAGATGATTATAATCATCAAGCCAAATCATTGATCAGTTTTGTGATTGAATGATAAAAAAAATTGATAATATCTTAGATCAATTAAAGAACAATATTAAAGTCGATTATGTGAATCGACTATTATAATTATAATCAATATCGATTATGGAAATCGATCAAACATTTAACTAAATATGTGTAAACTAAATCATGTTGATTACACTTGTTTATAATGTGCGCATTGATTATGATTACTACTTATATTGATCAATGGAATGATCAATATAATGTATCGATTGTCTTAGTTATGCAGATCGATATTGTAATGTTGTTTATAATCAACAATTATACAAATCATTCTCATCATATTATGTGAAACATGTCTATGAACAAACATGACTCCACACGAACTTTGTTTGTGTGGAGGCATGTTTCTTCATAGACATGTCTTTTCAAAGACATATAATTTTGATGAAATCTGTTTAAATGGAAAGTAAAAAAACCAAAAGTGCAAGTCTTAGATATTAATATTCATATCATATCATAAGTAAATAAATGAAATAACATATCCATACCTTTGTAGCAGTAGCCTTGTTTGTAAGTTGGCAAATACATCCAACTAAGGAGAGAACATCTTCAAGTTGATAATCAACAATAAAGAATAAAATTAAATTTCTACCACAATCAAATCTGATCAACTCTAACATGGTATCAGAGCAGGTTCAAGAGATTTGGTCAGATTTAATTAAGCATATTCTCTATGAAGTTCATTTTGGAATGCATTGGATCTTTCGTAGTCCACTGACATGACAATCAAACATGAGACATATGGATTGGAGGTTGCATGGTTGTTTTCTTATGGTTTGTGAGATTCTAGGAGGAATTTGTGGTCATTAAGGGTTGTCTTGTGCCTATAAGGGTCATCTTGGAAACTAAGGTTTGGAGTGCCTTGGTTTATATATTCTAGCACTAGTGATTTGCGAAGGTATCTGAGAGAAGATGAAAGCAACCAGTGAGTGTACAATGAAGCCATTCATGGGAGGACATTATCATGTGAAGTAAAAAAACTGACAAAAACATTTCAGCTGGACTATTCAGGATTATTTTCCTGGCGCCAATGTGAAGTAGTTACATCTTGAGGAGGATTAAGCTTGTCATCATTATTGGAATCCTAAGACATAAATTCATTGCATTTAATTTGTGGCTTCAATAAAATTGTAAGGAAATATGGAGGTGGTTTTATATGCAACCCATTAATAATGTCTATCAAGATTTGAAATAGACTTGAAGCGCATTGGTTGCTAAAAGTCATTAATGCTCTGATACAGCGTTGACGATTTGTAGCATCATTCGGATAATTCATAAGTGTTGACATTTGTGAACCATAAATTCCAGATATCACGGTGAGGTGATATCTCTTCCTCTACACAATAAATGGACTTATTGTGCTTCACTCTTGGATATATTTAATCCTCCCTAGCTAAGAGGGAACGTTACGATTGTAGCTTTGGTCAGATTAATCTAACCGATTAAATCATATATGTGAACATTTGATATATATATATACACACACACATTCATGACTATGATTATTATATACATATGTAATTCTAAAGATGATTATAATCATCAAGACAAATCACTGATCATTTTTTTGATTGAATGATAAAGTAAATCGATCATATCTTAGATTGATTAAAAAGCAATATTAAAGTTGATTATGGGTAAAAGCACAATAATCTGTCACCCTTTTACAAAGGAAAAGGTTAACAATACCAAAACTGTAAAACTTCAAGGGCATAAAATTCACATTTCTATTGAGAATTTAAAGATTATGTAAACTGATGAAATGTGTGAAATAGGCTGAATTATATGCGTATAAATGTTTTTAAAAAAATTGAACCAAAATTAATATATTTTTTGAATTTTTAAGGTCTATTTTTCATTTCGTGAAAAGTACTGTAAATTAGGGAGTTTACTTCCCGCCAAATAATTATAATTAAAACATCATTTTTTCCTCCAATTTCATAATATGTTTTAGATGACATGTATATCTAGTGCATAAAAAAAGAAAGAAGTGTTTTTGATGTATAGTCTTCTCGTTGATAAGTATTCAAATTTGAACTTACTTGAAATCAACAGTTTTTGTCTCCCGCCACTTTTCCCCTATCAAAACTATACCAAAAACCAAATAAATTACATATTATTGAAGAGGACTCTCTTCTCTAGTGTTATCTATGATTTTAAAATTTTTATGATTTGATTTAGTATTTTTTTATATTATCTGAATCAATGACTTCCGAAAGCTTTAATAACCTACATGCAGTTTTTTAACAAATTTGTTCAATGTTATGTAGTCAAAACAATATAAAATTTATATATCAAGAATTGTAGTTCCGAGATCTAGAAACAGGTACTTTTAGTTTTTTGACATTGTTTAGTTTCAATAGCAAAAAAACCAGCAGAAGTGCCAATTTGTTGATTTGGTGTGTTTTTGGAGGTTTGGTTGCCAACATGGCATGCCACATAGGAAGATTCGACCGAGTCTTCCTAAGTGGTCGGCCACCTACGAGTGGTCACGTGGGCGACCCACCCTTTCAATTTGAAAGGTATATATAAAAGTTATTTTTAATAAAAATAAATATCAATTGCGAAATTAAATCCTTATTTCAAATTATATAAGGTTTTTTGAGGAAGCGAAAAAGGCATTTTGTGATTAGAGGAGTGTGAATTTGCAAGTTTTTTAATAAAGAAGGATTCTGAAAGCAAAATAAAATTTTCCATTCTATTTGAGCAATGGGAAATAAAAGGACTAGAACAAGAAAATATGATCGTAAAAGGAATGACCAAATGAAAGGTCATACGAAACTTATCAAAGAGCAACCGGTTAATGTTGAAGAAGAACCTATCGATGTTGAAGAAGTTGTAACTCAACTAGGGGAGGATATTGGTAGTAGTCGAGGTATAATTATTTATCCTACAATGCAAAATTTGATGGAGATGAATGAGGAATCACTTGTCAGTCAAATTGCACCAGAGCACCTGATACCTGACAGCACTATTAAATTTCATGTCAAAAACATGTGGAAAGAATATTTGGAGGATAAAAATTTGGTGGGAAAAGCACAATTGTTTGCAAAGTTATTCTGGAAAAGAGAAATGACTCCAATTTTGGAGTTGTTAGGTGTTGATAATAGGAAAATTGGATAAGGAGGTCAAGTAAAAGAAACAATAATTGAAAATTTGCAAGATGCATTGAACGTTGTTAAAAGGACAGATCATGGAGGATCTGATTCAAATGTTGCTAGAAGAGCGTTGATGACTATGCTGATGACATGTAACTAATTGAATGTTTGATAATGTTAAGTTGAAGATAATGCAAAGCATTAAATCAGTTAATGGTTTGTATTGTCATTGATGTCAACTTGATATCATATGTACGGTCATGTACATAATGCCAAAGACTTCAGAGAATCAATAGAACAAAGGTTATGCTTTCAGTAATGCATAAAAGTCAAGTATTCACTAAGTGACAGATAACACTGATGGAGTGCACACCACCAATAAAGGAAAAGAAGAAAAGTCACAGTAATACCCGACGAGCAGAAGACAGTGTTGCCTGACGAAGCAAAACCATAGGATGCCCGACGAGCTGAAAATAGAGTTGCCTGACGAGTAAAAATACAATGATGCCCGATAGACAGAGATCTCGAAGCTAACTGGAGTCATGCCGACGGAACTGTCAGTTATCACCGACAACTAACTGAAGAATTGACCAAACGAACAAAGAGTTCAGAAAATGACAAAATATCTAGATGGCAAGAGCTAAAAGATAGACTTAACTAGTTGTTTTCTTTGTTTTATTCAACCAGAGTTAAGTAATTGATTTAAAGAAGATTTGTACAGTTGGAAAGAAGATAACTACGAGATAAATCAGGGTTTATGCTTTAAATCAAATTGGTTGGATTGTTTTCCACGCCAAGAATCAAGAATCAAGAAACAGTGAATATCATGTCTATATAAGAGACAAGCTTAATTCATTTTCGTAACAACACACATTCACGAAAAGGGGATTTAGGGGAGTGAATGAAAAGAGGATGCTGAAGAGAGACTGATGAAGAAGAACTTCATACAGTCCTGATCAATCAAGATGAAGGAGAGCTAAAGAATTCAGCAGACACCGATGAATAGTGAAGCACAACATCACAGAGCAGAAAGTGTGGAGAACAAAGAATTGAATTGATACACTGATCAGAGAGGTAATGTACTTAAATAGATCTAAAAATCTGCAATTCAAAGTTGCATTAGAAATAGGTCATAGTGTTTCAGTTTAACCATTGAAGCATCAATTCTCTTATTAGAGTAGGACTTAACAGTCTTCTATATATTGAGGTACATCCCAAGGAGTGCCAAAAAGGTTGATTCATGAAAGTAGCATTGGATTTTCCCGATACCTATAGACAGCCTAAGAAGGAGGCTGATTCAAGGATGGTAGCAATAGATGCCCAATACAAAGTGACAACCTCTATGTATAAAATCCTCTAACAAGGTCACACTTAGCAGTGTGTTTGTAACCTTTAACAGGGTTGGCTCCTAATAGGCCTCACTTCAGAAGAGTGAAAATTTGGGGTACCGGTCCCAGTGGTTTTTCCCTTAACAAGGTTTCCACGTTAAAAATTCATGTGTTATGTGTGTATGATTCATTTATTTATTGTTTTGTATCTGACATGGTTAACACTGGGTTGATTGGTATACTTTTCTTATTTACTAAGTTTCGGTAAATAGTTATACTGCTTATCGGTAATCAAGGAGAATAAGGACAGACAAGAAAAACCGACAAACAGTTATTCATTATAAGTATTTCATGGCATGCATCTTGTAGGGAATTAATAATATGAGGTTTATTTGATTGGTGGTTAATGTTTGAAGGATAAATTTTTGAGGCCATTGATTCACTCCCGCCCCCCTCTCAGTTATTACTAACAATTGGTATCAGAGCTTGTGTGCTTAGAAAGGAAGGTTTCAAGACCTAAGTCAAGATCACAAGATGAACAGACAAGATGTGCCCAAGTTGAACAAAGACAAATTTGCTTCATGGAAAAGCAGGATAAGACTCCACTTATCAAGTATTGGTAATGATGTTACTCAATTCCTAGCTACTGAATATGTGTTTCCTACAGGAGTATTGACAGTAGATCAATTGAGAGAGAAGCATGAACACAACTGCATGGTTGTAGAGCTTTCTTCCTCACTCTCTGATGTTGAATTTGAAGATGTCAAGGATTACAAAACTACAAAGAAGATGTGGGACAAACTGAAGCTTGTACATGGAGGTGATACAAATGTTCTGAGAGCCAAGGAAAAAAGCCTTAGAGGAAAATTTGATGATCTTAGAATGAAAGAAGGAGAAAACATCACATAGTACAACACAAGAATAAAAGAAGTAGTCAATGATATACGAGGAGTTGGAGGTACACTTGAAGAGGAGACAATGGTAAGTAAAATCTTAAGAACCTTACTGCCTGTATATGCTATTAAAGTTTCTGCCATTCAATAAATGAGAGTAGTAGCAAATAATACAGTTACTCTTGATAGTTTAATTGGTAGACTGATTTCATTTGAGATGAATAACTTTGATAATAGTGTCTTACCAAACTTAGAATCTGCATTTAAGTCTTCTATGAGAATAAGCAAATCAAGTC
>MU225025.1:1913135-1950738 GCA_018584345.1 Thuja plicata | reverse complement strand
CTCGGAGTTCTAATTAACACATTTATCACTAGTGAAGAGTCACCTTCCATACCCAACTCAAAATTCTTTAGTCAACCATCAAAGTTGGCCACTCAACTTCTTTAATAATTTAATACCAAAGAAAAATGAGCCCTCGTACATTAAACCCTAACGAACTCGTTATCACAAACCCTCCTACTAAACTAACGCATTTACACTTCCAACTATATCTTCATTCACCAACTGGAAGTTTTACTTTGATTAACATTAATCACTAATAAAGAGACACGTTTCATAATCAATTTAATAATCTTTAGCCAAAAATCAAAACCTCCCACACAACTTCATTCATCATTGTAATACCAAAGAAAAAAGTACTCACATACATGAAAACCTCACAAAATTCTTATCACAAACACTCCACCAAGATTCCTTTCATAACTCCACCAAAATATAATCTTAAAAAATGGAGACAACACTTATCCATAAATGGATAACTTTAATCCACTATATTTCATTTTCATACTTTAAGATTTAATTTCAAGATACATTAACCCACATAATTGTAACCCCCTTCAATAATGAATCTAGGATCTAACTGTCAACATTTCATTAGTCCATTTAATTTTCTCCACAATATTGATTGCAATAGCCCAATTATTTTGTACATCAAGAGATGTCCTTGTTTACCTTCATGAATGTGAATACAAGTAAGGAGGTATTTCATAAATACAATGGGGATAAGGGGAAAAAAATGTATCTAGAATCAATATCTCAATGCTCCCCCTTGGGTTGCATCCTAGTCAACAATTTACTCCTTGTTTAGTGCATTGGTAGCACAAACAATTCTACAAAATTGAATCATTTTCATTTTGATCCAGAGTCTGAATTTATCGTGTTTTTCAAAGTTATGGAAGATTTTTGTGGAGAATGGAGAGGCAGGGGTATGGGGTAGAGGGGAATGAGATATTTCGAAAGGATTATACGACTTCTTCAAAACATTTGTTCATTCACTAACTCAAGAATTTTACTTCGATTAACGCATTTATCACTAGTAAAGATTCACCTTCCTTCCTTAACTCAGATTCTCTAACCAAAGATAAAAGTATCCCACTCAACTTCATTGATTGTTCAAATGTCAAAGAAAAGAAAACCATATACATTAGAACCCCTCGTAAATTCCTTATTAGAACCTAAACCAACATTTCTTTTTGTAACTCCATCGAAATTCTTTATAACACATATTCCATTAAACTTTAATCCACTACATTTACTTTCACTTTCCTGCTTCAACATTTGTTATCCAAGATACATTCACCCACATAATTGTAACCCCCTTCAATTATGAATTGAGGGCCCAATTGTCAACAATTGGCTTGTTTATTTAATTTAATTTTCTTCCCACTATTGAATGTGATAGCCCAATTATTTTGTACATCAAAAGATCCTTGTTCACCATCATCAATGTGAAAACCAAGTATGGAGACATTTCAAAAATACAATTGGGGATAAGAAGAAAGAAAGGAATATAATAAAAATCAACATCTCAATGCTCCCCTTAGGGTTGCATCCTAGTCAACAATTTACTTCTTGTGCAGTGCTCTGCCCTGCTGCCGTGGTTTTCTAATGGAGGACAGCCTGAGCCGGTGTTCTTCCATTCCAAGCCGGTTATTCTTTAGCCAGGTGGGTCACCATGACGTGTTTCCGCTGGGTTAGTTGGGTGCCCACCATGGGTTTCATCCTTCGCCGTGGGTTTCGAAGGGGGCTATAAACACGGCATCATGACTGTGCAAACGATTCATGGGACATTTAAGCTTTGGCAGCACAGACAATTCTGCAAAATTGGGTCTTTTTTATTCTGTTTCAGAGTCTGTATCTGCCAGGGTTTTAAAAATTTGAAAGATTTCTGTGAAGAATGGAGAAGCAGGGGTATGGGGCAGAGGGGGATGAGATATTTCGGAAGGATTATACGAGGCGTTTTGTGAGTGCTCTGGGGGGAATCAATGAAACTAGGGATTTGAGCGGAGCTAGGGCTGTGAAATTTGCAGCAGATGTGTCCCTGGCCATGACGGAGGCGTCCTCTGGCACTGCGTGGAGCCGGAACATTCTTGCACATTCCAGAAAAAAATCGCCCAATTTCATGGATTTTATCCGGAGATGTGCACCCAAGTCCTGCGGTGGTTGTAATCAGAAGGTGGGGCGGAGTTCCAGTGAGTGGCGGAGGAATTTCCTGAGCATGAGAAGCAGTTTGTGCAGTTTGAGGAGGATGAGGAGGAGATCATGTAATTCTAAATCCTCCAGCAGATTGATTAATGTTTCTTGCAAGAGGCGGGTGAAGCGACTTTTTGGAGGGGTTTTGAAGAAGAAGAATGGAGAAAACAAAATAGATGGGAAGATAAAGGTGCTCAAGAATCTTGTCCCTGGTGGAACGGCCATGGACACTCCCCTGCTCTTGCAGGAGGCGTTGGAATACATTTCCGCCCTCCAAGTGCAGGTTCAATCCATGCGGACTCTTGTCAATTATTTCGAAAACGTGCAGTCCAAATAGAATCAGTCCAGCCCACAATTGTATATTGTAGTGCAGTGTTGTTTTGATCTCAACAATGTGAAAAGAACAGAAAAAGAAACATTGCAATTGCATCTGTAGAGTCTTTTTTTTTTCATCATTACTATGTGTTCTTATTTTTTGGTTTTTACTGTAAATTGGTTGTTTTGTTCTTCCTAGCAGTAGTCATTCTAGCTCCAGTTGCAGAGCTGAAATCTATTATCAGTGTAGAAAGTGCTGCATTTGTAGATACTGTTTTCATCTACATAATTTTTGTTTAATGGGTACATGGCATTTTTGCTCTGTCTTGCACCAAGTGTCCTTCTGAACTATTTTCAATGAGCATGTCAAATTTTCTGATTGGTCTTGTGGTAAAAATCGACATTCCTATTTCAAATTGCATAACTCATACAATAGATGATAGTTTATTCCCTCTGATGAAGAAGGTTGCTTCAATAATGGATGATGGTTAATTCCCTCTGATGAATGTTTCTTCAATAATAGATGATAGTTAATTCCTTCTGATGAATATCCCTTCAATAGATGATAATTACCTCTGATGAATGTTGCTTCTTGTGAAGCAAGATCTCAGATTTGGTTATACATTATTAGAGTGCTTTTTCCTCTGATGAATGTTGCTCCAATAGATGATAATTCCCTCTGATGAATGTTGTTTCTTGTGAAGCAACATCCCAGTTTTAATTATACATTATTGGAGTGCTTTTTCATATAACAGTTGTCTTATTTTTGAAGAGGCTGTTCTTTCAAAGCAAGAGTCTAGTTTGGTATTTTGGTAATGCATTATTATAAGTCTTGCTGCTTTTTTCTTCTTATTGTGCACAAGGCAATGGCTAATTACCCCACCCAAGAGAGACTGGTCTTTTGGATGCAATACCTTACTTTGGTAGTTTGGCCATACGGAGAGTGCTGCTGCTATTTCTTAACTTATTTCTCTACATTACAATAGATGACAGCTAATTCTCCTCCTTAGATTCCCGCTGCTTCTCCTTATTTTGATCCCTCTACATAATATAATAGATGATAGCTAATAAGAGAGGCTGGTCCCTCAGTAGAACACCCGAGTTTATATTATGATCAGCATCATGCTAGTGCTGCTTTTTCTTCTACTTCTTCTTCATTCCATAGATGATAACTGATTCCCCTCCTAATTTTATTTGAGTTCTTCTATATTATTCAATAGACAATAGATAATTCCTTGTGTCTTCTAAAAGAGACTGGTATTTCAGACACAACACTAATTTGATATTTTGAGAGTGCTTCTTCTCCTTCTTTTTATGTTGTTATTAGACACAATACTAATTTGATATTTTGACAGCTTTCTTATATTATTTGACATGATACAATAGATGATAACTAGTTCCCCTTTACCTTTTGAGAGAGGCCGATCCTTGGAAATTTATTTTGGTTCTTCTACATTATACAATAGACAATAGATAATTCCCTCATATCTTCTAAAAGAGACTAGTCTCTCAGACACAAAAATAATTTGATATTTTGACAGAGTGCTTTTTCATGCATTGTTCTAGGCTACATCATAAAATAGATGATAGTTAATCTTCCTTTACCTTTTCAGTACTCGGTATGAAAAAGGTTTGAAGGTTGACAATATGCACCAGTTATTTGAGGAAGAAAAGATTAATCTGACGACCAACTTCCTTATCAAAATTAATAATAAAAGATTCTAAACATTATTAAACTCTTCATTTATTCATTCTAAAAAAAGACACAATTGTTAGAAATGGCACAGCAAATTAACATTTGACCATACATTATGAGAGTTCTGCTGCTGGTTCATTATTTTGGTTTATCTAAACAGGGCAAGCCCTGTTTCTTCTACTGTGCCTTGGACCAACAACAAATTTCCATGGTTTGCATCTATTATCATAATGTAGAAACGTTTCCTCTAACTTCCAATATGGCAAAGAAAGAAGAAAACTTTTGATTTTCCTCTTTACAGTGAAGTTGAAACAAGTTGGGTCTTCAGTCTTCAGCATATCATTGGTGTAGATGGAAGATCACATGATCTTCTCAGCATTTCACCCCACCCATATGCATATGAAAAAAATGTACACGACTTTGAGTCTTTTGCTGATTATTAAAAGCAGGTACTTGAATTTGACACGCCAGAGGAAAGTTCCAACACAAGTGATATGCAGAGTCTGGGTCAAATTGCATACCGAAATTTGACACGACAAGTTTGTGTGATGATAAAAAATTGTCCGCATTTAGTGTATACCTGGACACTTCGACTTGAAAAGTAGCTGGAGAGGATCCCCACATGGAGTTCTTACTAGGCCAACATGTGGCCAGCATAATGAATATACTTTTCTAAAAATAATAGATATTTATTAATGATTTGTTGGGTCAACAAAGTTTAAAAGTTATCACTTACCTCATAATTTTATTCAATATATATGGTAGAAGATATTTCATTATTTTATTCAATATATATGGTAGAAGATATTTCATTTATAAAGTTATTTTTAACTATTCAATAAGAGTATTCATTCCAGTCTCATCCCTTATGATATTGGAGCCTTGCTCTCGGCAAGATTCCAAGTGGGCTCATTGAGAACCATTCAACTTCACTTTTCCGTTATGATATTGGAGCCTTGCACTCGGCAAGATTCCAAGTGGGCTCATTGACAACCATTCAACTTCACTTCCCCCTTATGATATTGGAGCCTTGCACTCGGCAAGATCCCAAGTGGACTCATTGAGAACCATTCAACTTCACTTCCCAGGTAAGCTCATTAAGAACCATTCAACTTCAATGGAGACCAAGAACCCATTGACATTATTTTATTATTTAAAATATGATTTAAATACTTTTCTTAAAAAGGAGTTAGATCATAATTTTTAATATTTCATAGTATTGTGACTGTAAAATATAATTAAAGTAATCAAATAAGAAGATGCCATTTCTTGTTATATAATTCAACAATGAGAGATATTTTTTGTTAATATTTTAAGGACAACTATTTGTATTATTAAAGTATGATAAGATGTAAATTTGTCATTGATTGTTTGGTATTTGAATCGCACAACCATTTCCAATCAACAACAAATTTTTAAAGCACCACAAAACATTGAACTATATCCATCTACACCTCATTTGATTCCCACCCTCACTACAAATATATTATTCATTGGAAGTCTAAGCATTCCATGAAAAACAACTTCTAATTGTCAATTGTCAATTGTCAATTGTCATCTAATGGCCCATGTTGCTTTATGGAAAAAATGTAGCCATGTAACATATTAAGAAAAGTTATAACCTAGAATCATGGGAAGAATATTAACTTCACATGAATTAATATACTATCACCATCAAGTGTAAAATAGAAAAGTAGTAGCAAAAGGATTTGATTGGCTTAAAAAATGTCATTACAACAAGACAAAAGATCAACAAGCAAGAGCCACTAGATATGTGGATGATAAAAACCCTAATGGTTATATTCTTAAAGACTTGATTTTGATTGAATGGTGAGTATATTGGTCTTGTCATTGTAGAAGTTGTCATTGTAGTAGTGGGATATGTGGAGCATATTTTTTTCTTGGATTTATTCATTGAGACATCATCATGATTAAGTCATGATTATACACCAACATTCATTTAATTAGTAGTACTCTTTTTTGATACAAATAGTAAACACGATAAAAAAACTTGAAAGAATAAAATGTTCAATAGAAGAGAGAAAGATGTATAGTTTAAAGCAACTAGGCACCTAGTTAGGCAAATGCTAGACACATTTGTGTAGATGCAAGAGGACTAAAAAAATGCACAAGTTTCAAGGTTAACAATGTTGTATTAGCAACAAAATTAATGATTGTTTGAAGTTTTGGATAAACTACATAACCTTAACACCGTGCAAGAAAGAATCCAATTTCTCGATAATGTGGTGGTGGGAGACCAGTGTAGTAATAAGTCTAGCTAAGACATGCATGCATTTGTAGAGTTTATATGTCTAATATCCTATAAATTTGACTTGTATTGAAGTAAAACTAATAGAAAATTGAGTCAATTTAAACATGCTTTGTAGGGCAAACAGTTTGAATGAATAATTTGAAACATAGGTGGGTTAACATGCCAACTAGTTCATAAGATTCGAAAGCAACTCATCAAGCGACTCTAAAGTTACATAATCCAACAAAAAGTTGTATCCAAATATGCTAGCAAGGAGTGACGCAGGAGTAGGACATAACAACCAAGATCAATACTACTTCAAGAACAATTGTAGTCACTGGGAAACAAATTAGTTATACTTCAATTACACTCAATATTACAAGGGTAGCCAATGAAAATTTACAAGCAATATTACAAGGGTAGGCTCTATATGTGATAATTATGGACTTATTTGACATCATCAAAGTTCTAGTGGATGGGTAGCCAATGAAAATTTATAAGCAAATCTCTCAAAGTATAATGCACTATATCACTCCAAATGAGAGCATTATTCTCAACATTTTGGTTGTGATTGTATATTTTCCCACATGTGAATACATTAGAATGTCATTGGATGATATATGGATTGAATCATGTATAACATTTACTTACAATTAGGACAACTTTATTAATGTTGCCCTTAAGCCACAAACTTATCCATTCTCATAAATTCAAAATACTTATAAACAAAATTATACATAACAATTAAATGGGTACCCATATCCCTCCCTTTGATACATAATTGCTTCCTATAAAATTATGGATGACTATTTTTTAATAAGTCAAATTCAAAGCTCAAAGTATCTTACTCGTTAATAATTTTTTCAGTCTAAATCATAATAGACATTTTTCCTATCTTCTAAAGGAGGTAGGTCAAGGTGTTTTCTTAAAGTTAATTATCAATTACATTCCACAATCAAAGATGTTTGCAAGATTTTGCATGCTATTGTGGATAATCCACAATTCCTATTTGGAAATATATGGGTTCAATACCAAAGATTGTGAAGATCAATCTCTATTCAATAAATCAATCAAAGGATGGGATAAAAGATATGATAATTCCAAAATAAAAATCTAAAACTTATATGCAAATTTGAAAATTAAATTGTCTTAATGTATTAAATCATTCTTTGAACCTTTTAAATAATGCCAAAAAATAAAGAATAAAGAATAACATCACCATAAGATAGCATCAATGAGGCACAAATCAACAACATAAGAACCCCACATAACACATGATTTACACGTAGGATCCCTTGTGGGGAAAAACTCCACCAAGAAGAGAGGCTAAGTATGCATTGTCAACAAAAAATGTGATTACTATACATTCACTTTCATTGTCCTCTATACCTCTAACATGACAACACCTGTGTACTTGTGAACAACCTTCTGGTGCCTCTCACATGTCTGTATTCTTGCAAATTAACTCTACATTCAATTGTTCTTCATTTCATACAATCTACATCCAAAGAGTTGAATTTATAGAATGGAAAGAGCTCCAAAACCAACATTAAAGGTGCCCAAAGAAGGCTCTTCATTCCAGATGACCAAAAATCTTGGATTACCTTCACTAAATCTAAAAGGACACCAATTTTGGCTCCAATACTTTCCCTCCAACTCGGGCCCAATCTTACAAAATAAACATTACATTAAATGTAACAAATGATGGAATACCAAGAGACACATCTTACCTCTTTCAAGATTCCACTTGAATAAGCCCAAAGATACTCATTTACATACACTTCCCAAGTCATTAATTATATCATTCTATATATCCACACATGGAGAAAAAATAATCAATAAGTGTGTTCACAACCTACTTTTACCAGTGCTAGTGGAACCCATCACCCCTTATGAATATATTACAAACAATAGTGAGAATAAATATTACAAAATATCTTCCCAATATGGCATAAGTGCCTTAGGATACTTTCCAAGAATGTTCCAAAATCATGCTACATAATTTACAAGGTAGATGACACCTTAATCCTAGCAATTCCATCATGACAAAAAAGTGCTACTTTTATGTAGTACATATGTTTGGTTCAATTTGTTCTGACCCATTTAACAATTTTATTTTTTTAAAGAGGTACATAGTGCACACTTATGTACACTAACTATATATGATCCTTCGCAAAACATCCATGAAAGGAAACCAGCTCATTTTCTTTAGCTAGACTAATAGACTCCCCTCTTTTGTGAGTCCACTGAAATAAACAAAAAACGAGTTGTGATAGAGGCTTGCATCTATCCCATGGGAGGATATGAAGTCCATTTTTGGTGTTTATTGTCTTATTTGATAAGTGGCAATGGAGAAAAAACATTCTCATGATGATGAGACAAGCTTTTAATTTGTTCAATCATGGTAAGAAGGTTTTGGTTGTGGCTAGACCAATTTCAAGTGGTTAGTGAAACAAGGAATATGTTTGACCATGATTAGTTTTATGGTTGTGCAACCTTTATTAGTGTCAAATACAAGGTGAGTTCAATATGACGTGAATGTTAATAATTAAATATGTCAACTTGATTATGTGATAAACCATATAATATTAATTAAATAATGGAGAAAAAACATAAAAACATAAATCATATGAACACGAAATATGTGGAGAAACCCTTGTAGGGAAAAGCTTTGCCACCAAAGAGATCCAAGCTTGTATTAATTACAATAAAAGAGTGTGCCAACACAATCCACTTATCTCTCTTGTTGATAATTGTTTGATAGAATAAGATTTTCTACAAAAGAGGCTACAAATGAGTATTACATGCCTCCATCAAACAAAAAGTATTGGAAAAAGAAACCACAAAGTGGTATCCCAAAACTATGAGTCAAAGTCACAATCCATAGAAAAAATTTAGCACCCCATTGTCATGGTCAAGCAATTTGAAATAGAAAACAAACTCCTCTTACACCTCTCTTATGCAGCATAGATTCCATCATAAAATGTGAAATTCTACTTCTTTAGGGTATTCAATACCTCGTTATAATAACCAAATTGGGAAGGTGCATTGCACAAGGGCTTCACTGATGGGGCAATTCGCTATCATGTGCATTCATATTGGGGGGTTTAAAATGGGCAATATACTGCCTATATTGGGGGGGGTTGAAAATAGGGGTAGTCTTTAGTATGTCACAAACACATGTGATATGACCCAAATTTACTAAGTGAAGCCCTCGTGGTGCATTATAACTACCAAATTTAACATTTTCAATATAACCCCCTATTTAATGTCTTCTTATATAATATTTTGTATGTTATATAGAGTAATAATAAATAAATCATGTTACCAACTTCACATGGACATCCTATTTTGCCCACTTTGTAATGTTTAGAGATTATATATTATTTATTTCTACATAATTAAACACAAACAATTAAGATTTGAGAGATTGGCAAGGTGAAAGGCACAATTAATTCTACAATTTTCCCACTTTGCATTTACATTTCAGAGACAATATACAATTTAAAATAATGAATTTCAAGCACTAGAAGAGGCAAGGCCCATGGAATCTTTGCACTAATAAAACTAATTTATGCTCACTATCTTAGTGAGAGGGGTCTGCAATATTATCCAAGTGTCAAAATTTTGCATCACTATTGCCACCCTCAACAATCTCATGGATAAAGTGATATCCAACACCAATATGCTTTGTATGATTCTTTTCCAAATAGAAAACAATTTGAGTGTCACATCTAATCGTGTTTTGTCTACACTCAACCGATTTGTGAATGCAATATGTATAGCCACACAAACCCCTTACAAGAATATTCTATAACCATGCAGTTTGATCCAATAGTGGTGGTTGTTGCTTACTCATCTAGCTAACACCTCCAAATAGAATGAAAACATAACCACTTGTGGACCCCTTTTTGTAAAAGCCACTTAGCTGAATTTGAATTAATAGAGCACTATATATTAAGCAACTTTCCCACATCATTAGTGTCATGATGATGATATAATAATAATAAATTAATTTCAAAAAGAACAATAATTAGAAGTACCTCACAAAAATCTATAATCTCTTTTCACATAATTCTAATGCTCTATATAAGGGTTAGCCATAAACTAGTTAAGAAATTGCACTACTTAGGTAATATTTCGTCTTGCATAAACCTAATATATATTAACTAATAAAAAAATAGGAGAGGAGTGTTGTACATATTCTCAAACTCATTGTCTCGCTTATAACACTAATCCAAAGATAACATAGTATTGAAAAACAAAGGAATACTCACTATCTTACTATCTTGCCTATAAAACCACCACAAACTAGTCTATAAATATTTACTTTGACTAAGCCAAAAAAAATTAGTCAACTTGATCTTTATCAATCTCCATATCTATCATGTGTTCTGTAACCCCCAAATCCTTCATCTCAAAGGCACCAAAATCTTAGCTTTGAATTTTTGATTCACATCCTTATTGTTTCCAAACATGTCAACAACATAAAAGATTGATGCAAGAGCATCTATGGTGTAAGGTCAATCTTACAAACCCCCCAAAAAACTTGTATGTTCCTTTTGTTTTGTAGGGTTCTTTAGTTGTACTGTAGCCCATGGTGACACTTCAGAGATGTAGGATAGCATGAAGTCCTAAAAGACCAAAAATACTCACTTGTTATTTGTAGTAAGTCGGTCTATATGGACATGTAAGAACCCAGAAAACTTACGGGGCAAAGAGTGGAAATGAAAAATTAAACGAACGGTGAAAGAAACATCTCAATATTCTAAAATATACATGACTATTTTCTCTTTCCCACATTTTTAATATTTCCCTCCAAATTTTATCTTCAAAATCGAAATACATTTTAAACATCAACATTAAAAAAAAACTCTCATTCTTTCCTTTTCTCCCCGGGGGATTCTATTTCAGATGTATCAAGGATTATGGGCGGTTATTTTCTTGTTTCTTGAGATGTATCGATGTCATTTTGGTGGTTTGTGTTTTTCGGGATGGGTTTTTTGAGATGGGGGGTGGTTTGATGTTGCGATTGTTGATGTTACAATTTGTTTCTTTAGATCTGGGCGAGACCGGAGGTTTTCTTTCCTCCATTCATTCCTACCGGTACCCACACTGAATGAAGGTTTCAGCTCCAACCTTTTTATCAAAAATAAACAAATAGTCATAAAGCTCATGAAACCACTATCCCAAATTTCTATTTTCAAGAAAAAATTGGCATCAACCATATTAACTAAGGGCATCAACCATATTAACTAAATAGCAGCATGGGACCCTCCTGTTAAAGTATATCATTGCACAAACCGAGGCTGCCATTGTCAACCAAATTGTTTTAGCTGCGTGTGAATATCTCCACATCTGTGAACCAGATAATTTGCAAATAGAGAGTGTGAAATGATAGAAAAGTTCAAATTAATTAAGCTTTTTGCATGTGATCGATGAATAAAATACTCAGCTTCTTCACCCATAATGTCCTCAGCAGCTATTTCTATGACATGATTTCAATCTAAGAGCTTCATAATCTGGTTTTGAATCTACCAAACTATGCACAATTTTCCAAGCTTCTTTTTCTAGTACCTCGTTGAAATTGAGCAACATTAAAACTTCCTCATATCACATTTCAAGCCTGACTGAGGCAACTGCAATTTTCATATTAGTCAACAACATTAATGAAAAGGTCATAACTGCTCAAATCTCAACTACCATCAATGAAAAGGTCCAGACCCAAAAAGTGGATGCAGGTTTAAATTCACCTCCTTTTACACATTGCTTGGGAACCATTATTCTTTTTCTTTCATCCCATGTTCTTAATAATATGCTTTCTATTATAAATATTAATTTTACCTAAGGTCTTAGTTCAAAGAGGTGGCATAGTTTGTTAAGGGTTTTGAGTTTGTCTTATGTAGGTTCGAAAGTTGATTCTCTCTTCTTCGATTTATCTATTGTAGATTTGTTTGGACCTGGTCTGGGATTCTAGTCTCGCCCTAGCTCATAGCTTACCGCATTTGTACCTCAAAATTTGGCAAAAAAAAAGTAAGCTTGAGACAAGTTTTGGTCGTCAAAAAATAAAAAGTACAAAATAAGTTCTAGAGGTGTTGTATTGTACAATTTCATTAAAATATATAGAGACAAATTAGGGAAAATGACTGAATAGATGAACACGTGTCAATAGTCACTATGTTGTCACATCCTTAGGTTTCCAATTAATTATAGTAAAGTAGCTCGTAGTTGAAGAAAAAATATGTTAGTCAAAGCTTCAATAAGCCACCAATACATGTGCACATGTACATGTGTAACTACACCCTCCAAGATGCACAATATGCTTGAAATAGAAGATTACTTACAAAAATGCATTTAAGTTACATATCTACAAAACCACTTAATGGTTCGTACGGTACCATTAATGAATGTACATCTCTACTACTTGGGCCTTAAGTGTGGGGATATCCATGCTTGTTCTCACTTCTACTACATACGTGTCATTTGAGTAAAATATTGTTGTAAATAGTTATTAGTGTAACATCGATATTTTTCTCTACCGTTATTTATAAAATACCAAAAGTTGCATAATTTTTAATTTTTAATATTACAATTGATATACATAGTGTCTATAGTTAATATGACAATTTCTATATTTACTTTTGTTATACTTTGAATACATAATGATGGTCAACTTTTAAAAAAATTGTAAAAATATTTAGGGATGTGTTTTGATTCAATTTAGAAAATTAATTTTCATAAATTGAATAAACCATAACCATAGGTGTTCCTTATAAAAGAGTCCATGATTGTGTTCGATATGCATACTAGTTGTTTGTTTTGAATAAATGCGTCTCATTGAAATGTAGTTTAAATTATATATCTCTAACTATGATTAGAGTCCTATTTCTTTCCATCATGAATATTTGATTTGATTGTGCAAGGCACAACGTTTTTGTTTTGTTGCATATTGTCAGGCTTGTTCCAACGTAGATAATACTAAGTCAAAATTAGATTTTTTGGTCAATTTACATTGTTCTAGAGAGCTAATAGATTTCTTTTAAACAATAGAGAGAAGAAAAATGATGTAGATAATTTTGGCACCTACAAATTTGAGCTAGTAATGTTAAGTTATAGTGTGAAACATGGAGAATTTCTAAGGTTTGATTTATGTTTCTAAGATTTAATTTGAGAATTTGGATTAAAAGAGAGTTAAATGCATCAAAATCATGTTCTAGGACCAAGTATTTATGACACCCTTACAAAATGGCATAAACAAATGGTATAGTGCAAGGTGTACACTTTTCACCATTACAATTATACATCATTTCATTGTTGGCCATGTTTTGTATAATGAGGTTCAATTATATGGATTAATTCCTACCAACCCCGCCCCCCCCCTTCCTCGAAACATAAGTTGAAGTAATCTTTTTCTCATGAAAAATTGACTATTATTTATTGTGTTCACAATCTACAATTAATTTATTATTTCGTGTCTAAATCATCCCTATGATGTATTTTTAAGTGTGATCCAAATCATTGGTGTGAAAATGTTTACATAATCTTATACAAATCTTTTATAAATTCATCAAAATAATATGTAAAAAACCCATTACTCTTAACTATTTTCGAAAGTTACATTATATACCTAAATAATTATAATTGCAGCTAATTACAATAAAAGAAAAAAAGATAAGGGACTCTTCACTTCTCAAGTATATTTGTAAGACCCAACTTCTAGTAAGTTGGATTGCCTCTCTCATAAGTTAATGAATCTATGCAGTTAAAGTATCATAACTACTAACACATATTTTATAAAACAAAAATAAAGGAAAAGAAGATAAGATGACTCTTCACTTCTCAAGTATACTTGTAAAACCCAACTAGTTGTCAACTAAATTACCCCTCTCTTAAGTTAATGAATCTAACCAATCAAAGTAACATAACTATTAGCACATATTCTATAAACCAAAGCAATACATCCTCAAGTCTTTTTTTCCTTTCTTGGTAATGGTTAATACTTTGAAGACACAACAAGATGCCTCGTCCCCATTCCCATAGGGATTGGAACACAATCCTTCAAGGACCCAAAAGACACCTTACAATTGCATGCACTCACATCCACTCCTTGATACAATCATACTAAACTTGAATAAGGTTTCATCCATCTAATTCTAACATCCATGCATGTCATAATCACGAAAATAGATGTTAAGAATAGTAAAAACTCTAGAACTTTATATAATGTGTACAAAACCATTTGCCCATCTTTTAGGACAAGCTCACGTCATCTTAGATGAGAGATTGATAAGTGGATGATTCCAAGTGAAAAATGAGAAATGAGAACATGCTTGTTTTGTAATAGGGAGATGGTAGAGACAAAATGACATCATGAAGTGTATTGTGACATCTATATCAAAAATAAAGACAACCAAAATCATGTTATTTAAATAGACAAAATTAGACAAAACAACAAGCTTTTTCTGTTTGTTGTTTCTGGATTCAATCGTGTAAGCATTTTTTCTCCTTATGCTCTCTATCATCATGATGATGGATCACAGATTGTGGTCCGAAACGTTGATATAAAAAATGCTCGCACAATAGAATCCAGAACAACAGACAAACATCTTATGAATTGTCGAAATCTACAAGTTCTTAACAAACTTTTTCTCAAAATCTATAATTCAAAATTCAAAATAAAACAAAGATAAATTGTAAGGCTAGATCTCATGAATAGTATTTAGATCTTATCTTTTATTTCAGTTAGAATTTGCCACTGAATCAACATCAATATGAAATGGGTAATCAATGCACGTTAATGGAATATTTGAAAAGACTCTAAGCCCGAAAATTTCGCTGGAAAATGTACTTTATTCCAGGTAAACATATCAAGAGTGTCATACTCTTGCCTCTCTCGGCCCACAATTGTACATTCCTCTGATGTTCGTCTTATCTGTGGAATTCTATTTAATTTGTACCAAGTTTATGACCTTTCGATCTATTCTACAGGACAAATTATTGTTTTTGTGTCTTCTTCTGCAATAATTATTGAAGTTAATATGTTGTTCTACTATAACATGAGAATGACAAGCAGAGTGGGCAATGAAATTCACCCTTTATTCCATCCATGTTCAGCCTGATTTTTTAATGGTGGAAAACATATACCCATGCACTTTATTCATATCCTTTGGGTTCATTTTGATCAGTGTTTATGGGATAATAAAATTATCACTATAACTGTATGTGAATTCAATTCATGATATTGTCTTACCACAATCTTATTATCATTTATGATGATTTTTTAGATCTTTTATTCATTGTTTTGGATGAGATTTGAGTTTATAATAATATTTCTGAATTTTGACAGTCAATCTATATCTGAATTTGTTACTATTTTTCTATTTTCATATGTGGGCTCAATTCATCCTGATGAGATATCATGGAGTATGATTCAAAAAGTTGATAATAATAAGAGACAGACATGAAACATGAAATTAATCATGTAGAAAAATAAAATCTATAATGAATTGATGAAAGAATGTACTTGTTAAGTATAATATTACATGAATAAGACCCCTCGATGTATCAAATGAATGCAAGGTTGAAGTAAGATCTAAGTCACTATCTTAGTCTATAATAAAAAAATAGTGGCATAAGAAGTGAGGTTAGTCAATAAGGGAGACAATACTAAATGACAAAGATCTAGCAACTAGAGAGCATAGGGAGGGTGAGTGGATGAGGATTAAATATCTAATAAACAATAATAGCTCAATGTAAATCAATGAAGAATTAATGAAGCATGGCTAAGGTTAAATCTAAACCTAATGCAAAATTGAAATAAAAGGTACGCCAATTAAAAAATATCAAATATGAAAATTAGAGATGTATAAAAATAGCTAAGAACTCAAGGGAAAACACCTAAAGGGGTTCAAATATAATGATTATAATTTTATGTACAAGAATGAATTACATCTGCATAAATATAGACAACAATAAATAATAAAATTTTCCCTAAATAAAGGAGTTGGGACAAATTGTAGGTACCTATTTAAATTTAAAAATAAATGAGAAATAAGTAATAAATATTACCTTGATGTTGATGAAGAAGAGACACATTTGAATATGAGATAATGATAGTAGATGAGAATTTTGATTTCAAATATGGTGAGTCGATAGAGGCAATTGAGATCTATGAAATCTTAAACTATTGGTAAACTTGGGTATATTCTAAGTAGGTAGAAATGATTTTCAAGCTTACAAATTTGAACCTAAAGCATAAAATGGTCTTTCACCTACATAAATGAACTTAAGACCTTAAGACGTTGTTTACCTACAAATAAGTGTTCCCCTTCATTTCTAAGCCTACAATTAAAAGATTGGTTGTGTTGACAAATACCTTGCAGAGCTTGGTAAGCGAAAAATAGTATGTTTTTTATTAAAATCAGCAACCTAACAAGGGGGCAGCCACAACCCAAAGACATAAAAGAGAACAAAAAAAGATTAGCTGGGGCGTTGGCTTTTACAAGTAGAAGCCATCAACGACTCACTAACAACACACTAATAACAAAGGTGCTAGTAAATAAAAAATATAAAATATAAATAGCACACTATCATAAAGGCTAGTAGCCCTCCTCAAGAGTCAGTAAACAACTCACTCACCACTTATGGACAAGAATGTGAGTTTAAGGAACTATTCTTCTTACATTGTTGGATAGCTATCAAGGTGATATTGTCTTTAGGATCTGCACTACAAGGGGGAGCAACTAATGAAAATATATTTGGACAACTGTTAGCACAAGGGCCAGAGTGTTGAGAAAGTTGTAGATTGTTAGTTGGAGATTGGAGTAACAATCAAAGAAGGCTCATCATGACTAGAGGGGCCCGCATGAATAGGATTCAGGGTGGTGTTCTTATAGATGACCCGATTTACAACAAGAGTATCACCTTGATTTGTAGCATCACCCATATTTACAATAGGATCGACATCCTCATTGTCAACCCATGACTCTTCATTAGAGGAAGAAGTAGAAGCTAGGACTGTCAAATGTTCTTTGCAAGCGTCTTTCCACCAAGTGGTAGCACCTTTACGTCACAAGAGAGAACAAGTAGTTTCCAAGTGACTAGTAGAGAAAAACTGATGAAATCAAAAAGGGATGCCTCATAATCCATCACTTGAGTCCGTGGCCTTTTCCCCACCATTAGAACCACATCTCTAAGGAGAGGTGTGGAGATATCGATGTCCACCAAAATTTGTGCAAAGGTAGAGAGACCCATAGTTTTCGTAGTCTCATCCACCTTTATGAAACAACCAATACAGTTGACAGTGGCCTCAAAAAAGCGTTCTCCCAAAAGTGAAGGTGAAGATAGGGGAGTCAAACCCACAATGGATGCACGCTAAGTGGTTCAATAAGAGAATTAAAGGAAAATGTTCAGGGTTTGGGCGAGAGAGAGTGGGTCTCCAAAACCCACAACTTTCTAAGCACCAAATCTTATTGTCTAGAAGAAGTAAAAAGATCAATAAAAAACCCCTTTTCACAAGGGAAAAGCTCAATATTACTAGGGACAAGAGGTCTCCACAAATCTATCACCCAATAATGGAGATCTGGAAGAGAAAGCCAGAACCAACGAATCTGAAAACCAACCTGCAAAATTTATAGAAATCCACTTTTCCACCTCATTTGGACCACACACCACCATAGCAAATGTCTTGGCACAACCAAGGAGTCTATATTTCTCCTTTGAAGGTGCAGATTTGGAAACTACGAGAAAAAATCCATCCACCAACAATAGTAAACCCAGAACTAGGTTCTTGAGAGGCACTTGGAATAGTAGCAACCAAAGCATCCTTGAAACCACCCCTGCAGAGGGAACCTGAAGAAGCCTCCACAAAAGAATCGGGAACATTTGTAGTCACAGTGTGAGCAGAAGATGTTGCCGCATCGTGAGAAGGCTAAGCATTCACATCCATAGCATGATTAGGTTGCACATTTTGTGTTAACCCTTCTTCTTGAGCAAGATCTTTTGTTCCTCTCGAGCGAAGGCTTGCAATTTCAAAATCTTCGACATGAGTGGGAACCTGCGGTGACCCTTTTTTGTGAGAAATAGTATGTTACATCTTGGAATATAATAATAAATAGTAAAAGTGATGTTAATTTGGTTATAGCAATGTCAAGTCTTCAAAACTAAGATTGAAGTAAGTGGAATGTAATTTGCAATAAACTTGGATTAGGTAGTGCAAGAACTAAGGATTTTTCATGCATTGATGCAACAACTAGTCTAGAACTTTGGTAAATAATGATTGATTTTTTATATTTGTAAAAATAAATGTAGTAGAATTTCCATGATAGTGATGGTGGATTAGGGATTGATTACATTGATAATATGAACTAGGACGATGTCCTTTTATATTTGACTTAGAAATACAATTTGCATGCTTTGACATAGGAAATAATGAATGACATTAATAGAAGGTAATTAGTTCAAATAAGGGGATATTTTACTACATAATAGCTATTTCTCAAGGCATTACTATTGTTGAGGATTGTTACTTCTTGTGGACTAACAAACTAGAGCCACATGTTGGTGGAGCTAGTCCTCTTGAGTATAGTATCTACTATTCTTGATGTGCTAATCGCTCTGCAACATTGGGGTTAGTGGTATAATGTGAGTGGCGTACAATCGTGTTCATTTAATTTTTTAACATGGAAGTGTAGAAAAATGATGTGGATAAATTCTACAATTATGTAATATGTACAATATCCTTTGCCTACCTATTTTATGACTTGGTCACGACATCTTAAATGTGAGAAGGGAAATATATGGTAGGGAATGAGAAATGAGAACAAGGATATTGTACATTTGTGGGCGTAAGATCTTCACTGCCTACCAGGCTATTAGACACAAGTATGAGACTCTAAAGATGCTTAGCCTACGTTGATAAAGTGTATTGTCTACTGAAATTATCAAGCAAGGAGTTTTTTCCAAACAAAATACAGTACCTGGGGCCTAACCATCAACAATTAATAATATTTTGAAGACCTCAAAATATATAATCAAGATTATATCCAAATCATCTCACATTTATTAGCAAATCTAGTAGGTTTGTGATATTGTAATAATTCTTGATCAAAAGGAGAAGCGTGTAACCTTGGGCATTCTATAGAGAGACATTAATTACCCATTAGGAATCATCCACTTATCCTTGTACAAAATTCAAGGATATTGCAATGTGTATATATCCTTTGCCTACCTCTTAGAACTAGCTCACAACATCTTAGATGTGAGATTGATAAATGGATGATTTCTAGTGGCCAGGAATGGGAAATGAGAACATGCAAAAGACAAGGATATTGTAATGTGTACAATACCCTTTTCCTACGTTTTAGTACTAGCTCACACCATCTTTAGATGCAAGACTCATAAGAGAATGATTCCTAGTAGGGAATGACAAATGAGAACGTGTAAAAGACAAGAATATTGTAATGTATACAATATTCTTTGCCTACCTTTTAGAACTAACTCACAAAATCTTAGATGCAAGACAATAAGTGGACAATTCCTAGTAGGAAATCCTAGTGCCCATTAGTTCTGCTAGGAAATGTACTTTAGAGTCTCATACTTTTGTGTCTATCAGAGTGGTGGGCACTGAAGAATGCACACCCACAATTGTATATTAATGTGTTCTTCATCTTATCTGTAGAATTCTATTTTGTACATTTATGACCTTTCAATCTATTCTATGTCAAGACAAATTATTGTTTTTGTGTCATCTTCTAGTGCTTATTATATGTAATAATTATTGAGGTTAATATGTTTGTTCTACATTTTCATGTTCAGTCTAGTGTTGTAATGGTGGAAATCATCATGTTCAGCACTTTTTCTACATGATTTGGGTTCATTTTGATCAATTTCTTTATTCTATAATAACATTATTATTACTCTGTGTGAACTCAGTTTACAATATTATCTTATTGTCTAATCTTATCATCATTTATTTGTGAAATTGATAATGAATTTAGGTCTTTTATTCACTATTCTATTCAGAAATCTTTGAAGGTTACAAAATCAGTTGATAGTTATATTTTTGGTTTTTGACAACATAACATTTTTTTTATCAATCTGTAGTTATCTAAGTGTGTTACTATTCTTATTGTTCCATTCTCTTTTGCGGCTTTAATGGTTTGATGATAAAATATGTTACAATCAAAATCAAGAAATATTTTTATTTTTATATGACCATTTTTTTAAAAGTCAAAATTTATGAAAAATAATTGTTAAAAAGAATGTTATATATAATACATTTATAAAAACATAATATTAGAACTTTACATAAGCATTATCTCAGCACCATTTCATGCTTGCATATTGTCTTTAATTTTGGTTTATGAGTATTAAATCAATTTTCTCTGAGTTGATTGAGGGGAGAGTGAACCTCACTTCCCAAACAATGCATGTAGACACCATTCCGCTTTAGAAATAAGTATTAATTGATAGGTCAGCCCATAATAATCATTCATTCTCTCTCTTTTTACTTATATTGTCTTGAGTTCTATTCCATCTTGCTTGATCCTTTCAACTTTTTCAAAGATAGATTCTATGTGTAAATTTGAGCTAGATTAGAACATAATCAATTTACAAATATCATTTCTTGTAATGGTGGAAATCATAAATCCGTGTGCATATTTAAATGTTTTGGGTTCATTTTGATTAGTGTTTTTATGTGATATTAAATTTATTGGTATAATTGTACGTGAATTCAATTCATGATATTATCTTGTCACAATTTTATTATCATTTGAAAAATGTGATCATAATTTTAGATTCTTTATTCATTGTTATTAATGAGATTCTTGGTTACAAAATTGTTTGATAGTAATATTCTTGGATTTTCATGTGTTACATTTTTATCAATCTATATAATGTTACGTTGTCAAAATTTAAAAATATTACTATATTGATTTGATCATCCATATGGAAAACATATCAAAGAAGTCATCAACGGATCACTAACAACACACTAATAGCAAAGGTGTTAGCAAATAAAAAATAGAAAGTATAAATAGCACACTATCATAAAGGCTAGTATCCCTCCTCAAGAGTCGGTAAACAACTCACTCACCACTTATGGAGAAGAATGTGAGTTTAAATTATCACTATAATTGTATGTGAATTCAATTCATGATATTGTCTTACCACAATCTTATTATCATTTATGATGACTTTTAGATCTCTTATTCATTGTTTTGGATGAGATTTGAGTTTACAATAATATTTCTGAATTTTGATAGTAAATCTATATCTGAATTTGTTACTATTTTTTCATTCTCATATGTGAGTTCAACTCATCGTGATGAGATATCATGGAGTATAATTCAAAAAGTTGATAATAATAAGAGAGACACATGAAATTAATTAGTAGTAAAATAAAATCTATAATGAATTGACGAAAGAATGTAGTTTTTAAGTATAATATTACATGAATAAGACCCCTCGTTGTATCGAATGAATGTAAGGTTGAAGTAAGATCTAAGTCACTATCTTAGTCTATAATAAAAAAATAGTGGCATAAGAAGTGAGGTTAGTCAATAAGGGAGACAATACTAAATGACAAAGATCTAGCAACTAGAGAGCATAGGGAGGATGAGTGGATGAGGATTAAATATCTAATAAACAATAATAGCCCAATGTAAATCAATGAAGCGTCAATGAAGCATAGCTAAGGTTAAATCTAAACCTAATTCAAAATTGAAATAAAAGGTACACCAATCAAAAAATGTCAAATATGAAAATTAGAGATGTATAAAAATAGCTAAGAACTCAAGGGAAAACACCTAAAGGGGTTCAAATATCATGCTTATCATTTTACATACAAGAATGAATAACATCTGCATAAATATTGAGAGCAATAAATAATAAAATTTGCCCTAAATAAAGGCGTTGGGACAAATTGTAGGAACCTATTTAAATTTAAAAATAAATGAGAAATAAGTAATAAATATGTACCTTGATGTTGATGAAGAAGAGACACATTTGACTATGAGATAATGATACTAGATGAGAATTTTGACTTCAAATATGGCGAGTCGATAGAGGCAATTGAGATCTATGAAATCTTAAACTATTGGTAAACTTGGGTCAATTCTAGGCAGGTAGAAATTATTTTCAAGCTTACAAATTTGAACCTAAAGCATAAAATATTATTTCACCTACATAAATGAACTCGTGACCTTAAGACATTGTTTACCTACAAATAAGTGTTCCCCTTCATTTCTAAGCCTACAAATAAAAGATTGGTTGTGTTGACAAATACCTTGCAGAGCTTGGGAAGCGAGAAATAGTTAGTTTTTGATTAAAATCAGCAAGCTAAGAAGGGGTTAACCTTAACACAACCACAACCCAAAGGCATTAAAGAGAACGACAAAAGATTATTAGGGGTGTTGGCTTTTACAAGTAGAGGCCATAAACGGCTCACTGACAACACACTAATAGAAAAGGTGCTTGCAAATACAAAATAAAAAATATAAATAGCACACTAGCATAAAGGCTAGTAGCCCTCGTCAAGAGTGGGACAATAATTCACTCACCACTTATGGAGAAGAATGTGAATTTAAAGAACTACTCTTCTTACGTTGTTGGACAACTATCAAGGCGGTGTCGTCCTTGGGATCCCCACTACAAGGGGGACCAACTAATGAAAATCTATTTGGACAATTGTCATCACAAGGGCCAGAGTGCTGATAAATTTGTACATTGTTAGTTGGAGATTGGAGCAACAATCGAAGAAGGGGCATCATGACCAGAGTGGGCCACACCAATAGGAGTAGGAATGGTGTTCTCATAGATGACCCGATTTACAATAGGAGTATCACCCTGATTTGTAGCATCACCCATATTTGCAGTAGGATCTTCATCCTCATCGTCAACCTGTGATTCTTCATTAGAAGCTAGGACAGTCAAGTGTTCTTTGCAAGCATCTTTCCACCAAGTGGCAGCACCTTTACGTCACAAGAGAGAACAAGTAGTTTCCAAGTGAATAGTAGAGAAACACCGACAACATTGAAAATGGATGCCCTCATAATCCATCACTTGAGCCCATGGTCTTTTCCCCACCATGATAACCGCATCTCCATGGAGAGGTGTGGAGATATCGATGTCCACCAAATTTTTTGCAAAGGTAGAGAGACCCATAGTTGTCGTAGCCTCATTCACCTTTATGAAATGACTAATAGAGTTGCCAATGGCCTCAAAACAAGTATTTTCCCAAAAGTGAAGGGGAAGATAGGGGCGTTGAACCCACACTGGATGCACGCTAAGTGGTTCAATAAGAGGGTTAAAGGAAAATGTTCAGGGTTTGGGCGAGAGAGAGTGGGTTCCCAAACCCACAACTTGCTAAGCACCAAATCTCATTCTCTTGAAGAAGTGAAAAGAGAAATAAAAAACTCCTTTGCACAAGGGAAAAGCTCAATATTAATAGGAACCAAAGGTCTCCACAAATCTGTCACCCAACAATGGGGATCTAGAAGAGAAGGCCAGAACCAACGAATCTGCAAAGCAACCTGCAACATTTGCAGAAATCCACTTTTTCACCTCATTTGGACCACACACCACCATAGGGGATGTCTTGGCATAAGAAAGGGGTTGATATTTCTCCTTTGAAGGTGTAGATTTGGAAACTATGAGCAAAAATCCATCAACCAACAGTAGTAAATCTAGAACTAGGTCGCTGAGAGGCACTTGGAAAAGTAGCAACCAAAGCATCCTTGAAACCACCCCTGCAGAGGGAACTCGAAGAATCCTCCACAACAGACTTGGGAACATTTGTAGTTGTAGTGTGAGCAGAAGATGTTGCCGCATTGTGAGAAGGCTAAAAATTCACATCCATAGCATGAGTAGGTTGCTCATTTTGTGTTAACCCTTCTTCTTGAGCAAGATCTTTTCATTCCTCTCGAGTGAAGGCTTGCGATTTTAAAATCTTTGGCATGAGTGGGAGCCTACGATGACCCTTTTTTGTGAGAAATAGTATGTTAAGTCTATAAATTTGTTTTAATAATTTTTTAAAGTCTTGGAAGATAATAAGAAATAGTACAAGTGATGTTAATTTGGTTATAACAATGTGAAGTCTTCAAAACTTAGATTGATGGAAGGGGAATGCAATTTGCAATAAACATGGATTAGGTAGTGCAAGAACTAAGGTTTTTTCATGCATTGATGCAACAACTAGTTTAGAACTTAGGTAAAAGATGATTGATCTTCTTGATATTTGTGAAAATAAATGTAGTAGAGTTGCCATGATAATAATGGTGGATTAGGGATTGATTACATTGATATTTTGAACTGGGGACAATGTCCTTTTATATTTTACTTAGAAATACAATTCACATGCTTTGACATAGGAAATGATGAATCAATTTAATAGAAGATTATTAGCTCAAATATGGGGATATTTTACTAGATAATAGCTATTTCTCAAGACATTACTATTGTTGAGTGGATTGTTACCGCATGTGGACTAACAAACTAGAGCCACATGTTGGTGGAGCTAGTCCTCTTGAGTATAGTATCTACTATTCCTGGTGTGCTAATCGCTTTGCAATATTGAGGTTAGTGGTATAATGTGAGTGGCGTACAATCTTGTTCATTTAATTTTTTAACATGGAAGTGTAGAAAAATGATATGGATTATTTTTGTGCCAAATTTGAGTGAAACATGGAGAATGTCTAAGGTTTGTGCTATGTTTCTAATACTTAATTTGGGAATTTAGAATAAAAGAAAGCATAAAATGTGTCAAAATTGTGTGCTAGCACCAAGTACTTAAGACACGCGCCAAAAAATGGCATAAACAAGTGCAATTATATAGCATGTCATTGTTGCTTATCAATTTTATAACGAGGCTCAATTATTTGGATTAATTCCTACTAATTATTCCAACCTTCCTCCAAACATATGTTGAAGTAATCATTTTCTCATGGCAATTTGAATACACTTTAAATTGTGCTTATAATATACAATTTATTTATTATTTATTACCTAATTTTTCCTTATGATAGATCATTGGTTTGGAAATGTTTATAATCTTATGCAAATATTTTATACATTCATCAAACTATATTGTAAAAACTATTACTCTTAACTAATTTTAAAAGTTTGCATTCAATATCTAAACAATAATAATTGTAGCTAATTAAATAAAGGAAAAGAAGATAATGAGACTCTTCACTTCTCAAGTATTCTTGTAAGATCCAACAAGTCAATTGAATTACCTCTCTCACAAGTCAATGAATCTATGAAATCAAAGTATCATACCTACTAACACATATTCTATAGAACAAAGTAATACGTCCAATCCATTAGATACCTAAATAATTATAATTAAAACTAATTCAAACAAAGGGAAAGAAGATAAGGGGGCTCTTCACTAATCAAGTAACCTTGTAAAACCCAACTAGTTGTTAACTGAATTACCCATCACTTAAGTTAATGAATCCAAGCAATCAAAGTATTATAGCTACTAGCACATGTACTATAAACCAAAACAATATATCCTCAACTCAATTTTATTTTCTTGGTAACGATTAACACTTTGAGAACAAACCAAGATGCCTCGTCCCCATTCCTAAAGAGACTTGAACACAATACATCAAGGACCCAAAATAAGACATACAATTGCATTCAATCACAACTACTCCTTGATTCATTCCTACTTTGCTTGATAAAGGTTTCATCCATCTGATTGTGGCATCCATACATGTCATAATCACTAGTAGGCTATTTGACATTAATGTTGAGAAATATAAATTAGATACAATTATGTAATATGTACAATATCCTTTGCCTACCTAGTTTATGAATAGGTCACAACATCTTAAATGTGAGAAGGGAAATATATGGTAGTGAATGCGAAATGAGAACAAGGATATGGTACATTTGTGGGCGCAAGATCTTCACTGCCTACTAGGCTATTAGACACAAGTATGAGACTAAAGATGCTTGGCCTACGTTGATAAAGTGCATTTTCTACTAAAATCATCAGGTAAAGAGTTTGTCCAAACAAAATACAATACCTGGGGCCTGACCATCAACAATTAGTAATAATTGGGAGACCTCAAAATATATAAAAGATTGTATCCAATTCATCTTGAACATTTATTAGCAAAACTAGTAGGTTTGTCATATTGTAATAATTCTTGATCAAAAAGGAGAAGCATGTAACCTTGGGCATTCTATAAAGAGGCATTAATTACCCACTAGGAATCATCCACTTATTCTTGTACAAAATTCAAGGATATTGCAATGTGTATATATACTTTGCCGACCTCTTAGAACTAGCTCACAACATCTTAGATGTGAGATTGATAAGTGGATGATTTCTAGTGGTCGGGAATGGAAAATGAGAACATGCAAAAGACAAGGATATTGTAATGTGTACAATATTCTTTGCCTACCTTTTAGTACTAGCTCACACCATCTTTAGATGCAAGATTGGTAAGAGAACGATTCCTAGTGGAGAATGACAAATGAGAACGTGTAAAAGACAAAGATATTGTAATGTATACAATATTCTTTGCCTACCTTTTAGAATTAACTCACAAAATCTTAGATGCAAGACAATAAGTGGACAATTCCTATTAGGAAATCAGAAATGAGAACATGCATGTTTTCAAAAAAGATAGTAAAAACAAAATGAAATTACATCATAAAGTGTATCTAACATCCATGTCAAATATGAAGACAACCTAATCATCTTATTTAAATCTTTCAATTCATATCACCCACTGAATCATCTTCAACGTGAAATGGGTAAACAGTACCTGTTTATGGAATGGCCCAGGGCTACATAGTACTAAGAAACAATACTCATTGATGGTGCCCGGGCCCCAGGTATTGTGTTTTGTTTGGACAGACGACCTGCCCATTAATTTCGCTAGGAAATGTACTTCATTCCAGGTAAACATACATCTCTAGAGTCTCATACTTTTGTGTCTATCAGCGTGGTGGGCACTGAAGAATGCACGCCCACAATTGTACATTAATGTGTTCTTCGTCTTATCTGTAGAATTCTATTTTGTACCAAGTTTATGACCTTTCAATCTATTCTACCAAGACAAATTATTGTTTTTGTGCCATCTTCTAGTGCTTATTCTACGTAATAATTATTGAGGTTAATCTGTTTGTTCTCCTCTAACATGGGAATGACAAGGAAATTGGGCAATGGAATCCACCCTTTATTTCATCCAACACTACATTTTCATGTTCAGTCTGGTGTTGTAATGGTGGAAATCATCATGTTCAGCACTTTTTCTGCATGATTTGGGCTCATTTTGATCAATGTTTTTATTCTATAATAACATTATTATTACTCTGTGTGAACTCAGTTCACAATATTATCTTATTGTTTAATCTTATCATCATTTATTTGAAAAATTGATAATGAATTCAGATCTTTTATCTACTATTCTATTCAGAAATCTTCGGAGGTTACAAAACAAGTTCATGGTTATATTTTTTGTTTTTGACAGCATAACATTTTTTTTATCAGTCTATAGCTATCTAAGTTTGTTACTATTCGTATTCTTCCATTCTCTTTTGCGGCTTTAATGTTTTGATGATAAAATATGTTACATTTAGAATCAATAAATATTTTAATTTTGATATGATCACCTTTTTTAAAAAGTCAAAATTTATGGAAAAATAATTGTTAAAAAGTATGTTATACATGATACATTTATAAAAACATAATATTAGAACTTTACATAAGCATACATTATCTCAGCACCATTTCATGTTTGCATATTGTCTTTAATTTTGGTTTATGGGTATTAAATCAATTTTTCGTTAACCTCACTTCCCAAATAGTGCATGTAGACATCATTCCGTTTTAGAAATAAGTATTAATTGATACAAGTCCATAATAATCATTCGTTCTTTCTCATTTTACTTATATTGTCTTGAGTTCTATTCCATTTGCTAGATCATTTTAACTCTTTCAAAGATAAGTTCTATATGTGTAAATTTGAGCTACATTAGAACATAATCATAATCAATTTATAGACATCATGTCTTGTAATGGTGGAAATCATATATCCGTGTGCATATTAAAATGTTTTGGGTTCATTTTGATTAGTGTTTTTATGTGATAATAAATTTATTGGTATAATTGTAAGTGAATTCAATTCATGATATTATCTTGTCACAATTTTATTAACATTTATTTGAAAAATGTGATCATAATTTTAGATTCTTTATTCATTGTTTTGGATGAGATTCTTGGTTACAAAATCGGTTGATAGTAATATTCTTGGATTTTCATGTGTAACATTTTTATTAATCTATATAATGTTACGTAGTAAAAATACACAAATATTATTATATTGATATGGTCAATATCCATATAGAAAACATATCAAAGAATCATGGAAAATAATTACTATAGAGATTCCATGATACTTCAATAGAAACATTATTAGAACTTTACATCAATATACATTATCTTAGGCATCGTTATATGCTTGCATGATGTCTTTGACCTTGGTTCATGATGATTAAATCTCTTTGCCTTGGAGCTTGATTAAGGAGAATGTTAACCTAACTTAACAAGTTCCCAAATAGTACATATAGACATCATTCTACTTAAAAAATAAGTACAAATTGAAGCCTAACCAAAATAACCATTCTTTCTATGTCATTTTACTCCTATGGGCTAGAGTTCTCTTCCATACAATAGATTTGAACTAGACTAGAACCTAGTCAATTTATAGATTTAGAGGTGTTCATGATATAACTAAGCCAGGTAAAGTTCTGGTACAGTGATGAATCAATCCTTGACACCTCCAGACATTATTTTCTTCCCTCTGAATTCTAGCTATGTATTGTATTTATTTTAATCAGCTTCTATAAATAATTAAATATAAATTTTAGAATTCTCATCCCAACTCATTATCCTAAAACAGATTTGGTGTCCTTGTGATTCAATTAATTAACCTAAGATATTTGTGTAAAGGGTGTATTTAATTCTTTACACTATATAATGAACTTCAACTTCCTACCCTACCTAGGATTTTGGCCTTCTGATTTATTATTGTCTTATTTAGGATTTTTATATACGAGGCTTTTATTAAATGTTTTATTTTTGGATCTCGTTAAGGTTTGGAATCCCCTTTGTCTATGCTTCATGTCTATAGGTCTCCTTTAGTATTTTATACTTTATTATATGATCATATATTTTATTATATATTAACCACCATTATGATCTACTAATTTTTATTCATTTATTTAGTTTCAATTTGGTTTCTTGTTATTTATTAGATTTGTATTAGAGGAGTGCAATCCTTTTTTTTGGATTTTAGAGTCTTGTTAGTCCTTTATATGCCAAGTTTTCATCCAAATTCACAATTTCCTAAAGGATAATCCCTCGTTGAAATCCTCCAAAATCCCAATCTATAAAAAATATTATTGTTTTAATTATATTCCCATATGTGTACTACTATTGCTACTACTTCTATTGAGCCTAAAGTTCACCATTTTGATAATGTTGGAAATTTGGAACAATAATTTGCATGTGAACTACTATTTTAGTTGATATTGATAATCTTGAATATTGAGTTCAAATTTTTCATGTTCTATCACTTACTAAGCCATTTGGTTTTCAAGTGCTTCAAGGAATTGGCTTTAAAGTAACTCCTAGTTCTTTGAATGATACATCCTCATTACAATTTCCTCTTGGTTTCATCCCTCAATTTGGTATGCTTCCTTCCTCCATCCATCTATCATATTATATATCATTGATATGTCTACTCTCCATCTTGAGATTTATGGGTTTCTCCTCATCCCACCACAAGTTTGTTGAGAATTGGGGTAAATTACAATAGTAAAAAAATTAACTGAATGTAAATCTAAATTATCAATAAAGACATGATGTGATTTATCATTAGATTATTCTAAGGGAGTACAAATTAGAAAATGTGTTGAAACGAGGACTATATGCTACAATAATAATAATAAGATATATAAAATTAAAATTACAAGATACACATATTCAACACATTACACAATATATACATTGGGAAAACACTTATGATAAAAAATATCATAAATAATCCTTAGAAATTATAAAGCACTTCAAAATTAGTCTACTAAAATATAGACTAAACCTAGGGACCATATCCTCCTCACTTTCACATGGTCAATGAAAGAAAGCAATGTGCATAATAACGCTTCCAAATGCTAAATCCAATAGCAGAGATAATTCTTGCCAACCCTTTAACTATTAGATATTAGATAAACACATACAAATTCATATTTAAATAAATAAACTCGTAAAACTAGATTTACGTGGGAAAATCATTTTAGGAAAAAAAAACCACACTTCAAAAGCCAGAGCTCAATTGTATTATTAACAATGAGAGTTACAATATAATGCACATAACCAATGCTCTTTAGGAGTAATTCCAACACTAGAGAATTCAGCAGAAAATTCTAGCACAATATAGCTTCTTATAAAATATCCAACCTATCATATAAAATACACCAAGAAGTCAGATATTTATAGAGCTCAATATAAGCAGAAAGTGACCTTGGTTTCCAAAACCAACTCATAACCTTTAAAAGTAAGTGGTGTCAAAAAATAAGTTTCCATTTCCATGAAAAGTTGCACATAACAACTTTTTAAAGCACTCACTCATGACTCGCCTATAATGGTCTTCTTTCCTTACGCTACACCTACCTCTCACCACTTGTAAAAAGTGAAGTCAACCATAAATACCAAATGTGAAATAATAACTATCCATGATCCTTCCACCTAACTAGTAATAAAAAAAGAAGTTGTCATAGTCCAAACATAGCAACCTATGACACTAGTCCCCTAAATTTTAGGGTTTCCAAAATGGGTGCTAAATAACTAAATAATAAACATATTAAGGTTGAGACGCCTTGTTCTTAACATTCATCCAAGTGTCAAAGACCTATCAAGAGACAATCTCCCTCATTTGATCAAGACCTTAAGGCCTATAGAATTGACACAACATCTGAACTTCTCGGTACTCATTGGCTTCGTTAATGTATCTAAAAAATTCACCTAAGTATCAAATTTTTCCACCTTAGCCTTTTCATCTTCCCCCATATCACGAAAAAAGTGAAATTGTACATCAATGTGCTTTGTTCTAGCATGGAAAGTAGGACTCTTTGCTAAACAAATAGCACTCTAGTTGTCACAACCTAGATAATTATATATCTTGCATCAAAACCAATAGTAGAACATAATTTCTTAAGCCAAATCAATTCCTTACAAGCATGAGTAGGTGTCATGTGCTTTTCAAATGTATTTGAAAAAGCGACCACAACATATTGCTTACTCATCCAACTAATAGCACCACAAAAAAATGTGAAATCATATCTAGTTGTGGATCTTTTATTGTTAATATCACTTTCCCAAATTGAATCTAAATATCCAAGAATGTGAATTGCATGTTGAAATCCAGTAGGATAACCATGAAAACAAAAACGAATACTTAGAAGTACCCTCAAATACTTGAACACTTTCTTAACCACATCCTAATGCACCCTACTGGGATTAGCCATAAACTTATTAAGGACTCCCACTAATTTTTGGCCTAGTACAGACAAGAGCATACATCAAGCTGCCAACCACAATAACACAAGGTACTATAAAAATATCCTTCATCTCAATAGGAAATTTTGGAAAATCCTTCACAAAATGTTTTTTCCCTTGTAACACAAAAACAACTAACTATCTGCAAGAATCTCTCCAACCCAGAGTTATCATAAGTTTACTCTAGCTCATCCAAATCTTTTTTCTAGCTCTATCTATGATGATATAAATCCCAATAATATATCTCATTGTGCCTAGATCTTTCATCTCAAACTATGTTGCTAACTGTGATTTCAAATCTAAAAGCATTCTTTTACCATTCCTAATAATCAACCTATAATCCACATATAGGCCTATTATGAGAATGTGGCCAATTTCAAATTGTAATATATACAATGGTAAAATTTAGATCTCAAAAATCCTAAATAAAACACATAGGTGTCAAGCTTTTCATACCACATTCTAGGATGTTTCAAACCCTATAGAGATTTATTCAACTTACAAACAAGGTTTTCTTTACCTTTTGCAATGAAATGCTTCAGTTGTGACATGTAAATTTTCTCCTCCAAATCACAATAAAGGAATGATGTCTTCACATCCATCTACTCAACTTCAAGTCATAATCTAGTGCAAGTGATGACAAGAATCAAATAGATGTCCGCTTAGCCATAAGAGAGAAAATTTTACTATAATAAATTCCTTCCACTTGAGAATACCCCTTCGCTACCAACTGTGCTTTATAATTCTCAAAACTGTCATCTAGAATCAATTTCTTCTTGAACACCTATTTATATTCAACTGTTTTCCATCGTTTAGGGGAAGGTACTAGATGTCATGTAGAATTTTTCTTCAATGCAGATATTTCTTAATTCATATCTTTCATCCAGGAATATGCATCATGCATACCCATAACCACTCTAATAGTCCTAGGATCATCATTATTATCAATGCAAATATGTAATTAGAATCCAACAAAGAATTTACAAACCTTTCTAGTGAATAGTGAATAACCATATCTTTAAGGAAGTTGTTTATCAAGAGTATACCTCCTCAATTGTTGTGCTTGAGGTTCTTGTTCTTCTTCATATTTTTAGAGTTGCTTGAGCTCTCATCATCAAGGCCAACATGTTTTCCTAATGCATCTTTCATTGGAGTAGGTGGTACATAAACTACCTCCTTTCTCTTTTCTTCTTCTCTCTTTGGTTGTAAATCAACAGTGGAAGGTTTCAACCCATGGAAGATAGCAACCAAAGACTCTAAGATGTCTCATTGAGGGATTCTTATCAAACCACACCTCCATGGGTGTCTTTCAAACAAGCACAAAAGAGATCAATTAATTAGATAACATGTAGTGGCTACAACTTCAACCTAGAGAATTTGTTCAATCCCAACACCACTCAACTTACTCCTAGTCTTATTCATTAACGTTGTATTCATCCTCTCTGCATCTAAGTGTTTTTGTGGGGTGTATAGAGTTTCCTTGTGTCTCTTAATCCCATGGTCCTTATAGAACTTATCAACGTCTATTAAATAAAACTCATTTTCATTGTCAGCAAGCACTTAATTTTTCTAATAGTATATTTTTCAACCAAGGATTACAATTCCTCAAACTGACTAAAATTTTCAAATTTACATCTGAGGAAATACATAAATTTCTTACTATATTCATCTATGAAAGAAAAAAAATGCACATATCTAGATATCGAAGGTGAACATTAACATGAAAAAACACATCTTAATGAATATAATCCAAAATCCCATAAGATTTAAACATTATTTTGAATATAAAGTATTTTTATTGTTGAGTAAAACACATTATGTGTGAATTATACAAGATAAGAGAAACATACAATAATAGAGAAATATATAAGGGTTACGAACAAACTGGGAGAAAGGATCAACTCATAAAGCAACAATAGAGACTAAAAGCAAACTAATATCGAAGGGTTGCACAATATATGGGATCATAGCTTGACCATTGAGGTAGCAAAGGAACTCGATAGGAAAAGAGAATGAGGAGCATCAAACTAATTTAGAGAGGACAAATCATTACTCAATGAACTTCAATGGTGGCCTTGGATTGAACTTGTTCGCCGTAGTTGTAAGGCCAAAGAAGTAACAAATCACGTTGTTATTAGCATCATAAAAGAGGTCCTCGTGGTTTGAAAAGAACATATTTGTTGTTGCAAGGTCATTGTAGATGACACAAGACTTGAAGATGGTTCATGCCTCTTGCATTTTCTCAACCTTACCCTCCACAACAAAGTCGAAAACTTCTCCTAAGGGGCATACAATCACACCATCATCAAAATATCCAAAGTCTTGAGTAATTGTTCGCCAATATTGCTTGCAAACAAGATTGTTTCCCATCATGCATACCCAATTACGGAATGCAATTGTTTTCAAAAAGGGAGTGAAGAAGAAATCATAAATCTGATGATCGTGAAGGTTTTTGTCTTCACCACTAGTATAGTATTGAAGGATCCGAGTGGTAGCTTCCCAAATATATTCATGCTCTAATTGAAAGAGACATTGATATTATTATAGGAGAGTCTCGTTCAAACACATACGATTCACACCAAAATGGAGATCCATATCAAGCCAAAAGAAAACAAACCTTGTTGAGCCTAGGCACTAGAAATGAACTCAAAATATTAGAGATTGAATATATAATCTTATTTAATTCTTATATATTCTGGAAATTTAACCTCTAATATAGATGCAGCTATATAATTTGTTGGGGGAAGGTCGATCTCACACCACCTTGTGAGGTTCCACCCTAATATCTATAATATTTCCACCAGTTTAGTTCAATTCTATTATTAAAAATTTATTTACATTTTTTAAAAATTATGTATTTGAAAGATAAAATGTTATAACTTCAAATCAAAATACCAACATTTATACATCATTCAACAACCCATCGGTCATCACCATATTATCTAATGCACCACCTTGATCACGCCCTCTACTCCCATAACATTTATATTGATAATGAATACACACATGGGAGGAGGAACACTATGCACCCTCTAAATCAATGTCTCTCTCAAAGCATAGATTACAACAATTGAAGCATGGGTGAGAGCTAGGAGCACTAGAATTAGATGGTCAATCTGTTAGATCATCATGTGAAGCAAAAAGATTGGATATCTTCATGCCATGCTCTATAAGTATTTTTATGAGTCTAACAACTACATGGAGAGTCTGTAGCTCTATAATTTCTTTGATGGATATTAGAACCATCACATGATGAATAGGTTTGTGTGCTAGCATTCTTCAATGATGGAAATTACCTACCCGACGCACTCTTCATCTATCTTGTACAGAGCCTTTGTCTCTACCCTAAAACTCCCTCATATTGAAATGATTTGGAATTTCACACAGAACAAACTCAAAGTATAGATTTATAGGAAATATAGTGGTAACTCATGATTATTACATGGAGGTTGATCAAAGACCGTCCACAACCTAGCCTAAAATTATTTTTTATCTTGCATCATATGATTGCACCAATGTATTGGAAATCTCCTTGAAGTCACAACAAGAGATGCATCAGTTCTAAGATCTATAAAAAGAGCACATATATGTTTTTTTCTTATGTCTTTCCCTTTCACTTGATCATATAATAATTTTGTTGCATAATTTTTATGATATGAATCTTTATAAGGTTTACACTGATTTATTTGATTTGTAATTGTCTCAATATTCATATCATTGCTTCCAATGATGAAGCAAGGGATAGGTGATGGTTGTTTTGTGTTGAACCCTTCAATTTTCAAGCTAATTCTAAAATTTGAACTTTGTTTTGTTTCAAATACCCTACCAAATTCTTTTGGCTTAAAAAGAATTCAACATGATAGTGGTAAAAAATAATTCATTTTGTCAAATGAAACTAAATTTCAATCATATGCACAAAAAATGAACACTTACCTCTTCTATGGCATGACATTTTGAGATTAAGTTTCAAATCTCCAAAGCACACTCATGTTTTGGAAAGTAGAGGGTGAAAACATAGCTACAAAAGTCATGGGTCGCAGGTTGCAAATGATTGTTGCTTTATTTTGCAACTTTACAAACACACCTGCATTATGTTGAAAATGTAGGTGCATTTTAAACTCAACATAACAGGTTGGCGTTTTACAAATTTGAAAGTGTGAGCACGTTGTGGAAGCCAAATAATGTTCTTGTGTTATGGCTTGGAAAATCCAAGTTGTAACACAAGCACATTATTTGAATTTCTTATTAAGGAGCTCGTGTTTAGGCTTTATTTGGTCATTTGATCACTTTTTATGCACCATCTTGGTGCATATGCCCTTTGATGACTCCATATTTATTATCCTTATCATACTTACATGTTTTTTTATAAAATAGCAGCAAACCAAGCGTGTTTTCCCTTACACAAATACAACCTATAGGCGTCAATAGAGATCAACAACACATTAACAGTAAAGATGTTGGTTATTACAAGGTAAACCATATACGACACACTAGCAGAAAAGCTAGTAGCCCACCTCAAGAGTGGGCAGACAGCTCATCCATAGCACAGGGAGGAGAATGAGAGGCTAAAGAATGATTTTTCCTATGTCATTGGACAATTGTTTAGGCAATACTATAACTAGGATCCTCTCCACAAGGGGGAGAAAGTGGTGAAACCCTATTAGAAAAATTGTTAGCACAAGGGGTAGAGTGTTGAGAAGGTTGCACATTGTCAATCGAAGATTGGAGAAGAGAAATAGAGGAAGACAAAGAATGATCGACATGGCCAGAGGAGGAGGCACCAACAATAGGAGGAGTAGGATCCATAGGGGTTGTAGAGGCCATATTTCCAGCAGAAGCGTCATCTAGATTTGCAACAAGAGTATCATCTAGAGGGGAGTCATCATTAGCATGTGAAGTGTTGTCAGAGGAAGAATCAGAAGCCCGGACAAACAAATGTTCATCATTATCATCCTTCATCAAGTAGCAGCACATTTACGTTGAAGAGAGAACAACTTTTTTTAGATGACTAGTAGAGAAGCACCAACAACATTGAAATGGGAGGCCCTCATAATCCACCGATTGAGTCCATGGCCTATCCCCGCCATGACAACCACATCTTCAGGAAGAGGTGTGGAGATGTCAATGTCAACCAAAATGTGTGCAAAGGTAGAGAGACCCATGATAGTCATGGTATCATCCACCTTTAGAAAATGACCAATAGAGATGTCAATGGCGAAAAAATAAGAATTCTCCCAAAATGAAGTGGAAGATTAGGAATATGAACCCACACTGGATGCACACTAAGAGGTTCAATCAGAGGGTTGAAGGAGAATGCTCAGGGTTTGGCCAAAAGAGAATGATTCCTCCAAGCCCACAACTTTCTCAACACTAGATTTCATTCCTTATAGGAAAGAAAAATAGTAGTTAAAAATCCCTTAGCACAAGGGAAAAGCTCAATGTTACTTGAAACCAAGGGTATCCAAGAATCCATCACCCAATGGTGCACACACTTGAGCATTCAAATGGGTCGAAAGGGGTCATGGGGTCTTCGTACGGGTCCTAGTACGTGATAAGGCGTACTAGGACC